>MVNT01000014.1:0-179270 GCA_002109505.1 Yamadazyma laniorum | reverse complement strand
AGGCTTTAAGAAAAAACACTGAAAGAACCCGGAATTACATAGATAGTTCCCCAACGATCTCGCTGATGCACTGGAAGCCCAAAAGCTCCAGAGTTCAGGCCCCAGCAATGGGTCCTGAACCCGCAACAGCTTTTGATGCCGATATCAAGATTGATATCCAATTCAACACCTCCCCAAAGTCAAAGTCAACCTCCAAGTTCCAGATGGTCTTGTCAGCCATCAAAAGAACTTTCTCCCCCAAAAAGTCAGGTAACTCCAAGCCAAAAGTCAAGAAGTTTGAAAAGAATCATTTCTTACCAAAAAACAAAAGTTTAAGAGTTAAGTCAATTTATGAAGTCAAGAAGATGAATGCCAAGACAAAATACATTGTCAAGAAGAGTCAAGTCTCTAATAAGGTCAAGCAGCTCAAGTCACACCTCAAGTCATTGTTTAAATGGAATAAACTCGAATCCGACCTCTGTTGCACAGAAACTGAAGCACAAACCCAAGTTGCACAAGTCGCTCAAGTCGCTCAATACGCCTCCAACACTGCTCCATTGTTCATTTCCGTCAACCAATCAGCTGCGTCTCCATTCGACTCTTCATTTACTCGGTTCTACGCTTCATTCGCCCCCTATATGGCTCTATTTGCTTCATACTACGCAACTTTCGCAGCCAATGGAACTTCATTTCTCATCCCTGGTGCACCATATTTCGCACCATATTTCGCGCCATCCGCCCTATTTTTCGACCAATCTTCGCCCTGCTTCGCACCAAATCTCACCACCGCCACTGCGTTTTTCGCACCAGATTTCACCCTAATTGTCGCTCCCACCTTCGTCGCTCTTATCACACCATACTTCTCATTGATTGCCGCTTCGTGTAGAGCACCAATTACAGCTTCACCAGTCGTAGAGCTTTTAGATGTTTCTTTAGAATTTTCCTTCGAGCCATACGAAGAATCAATCGAGCGCTCTTTTGATTCCATGGCTGTTTCTATTGCATCTTCCAATTCTAGATCTGGCTATTTGGTTGACTCTGACTGCATAAGGTTCGAAGAAATTGGTCGCGAAAAAATCGCCGAAAGCGATTTTCAATTTTCTGAAAAATCAGAGCTGGGAATTTGCAACTCACTTGTCCCACAACAACATGCTCACAATGGTGGTGACGGTGAAGTCCATCATACATGGGCAAAAGAGATCCCCGAGGATGAAAAGGTAAACAATATAGTAGATTTCGTTTCTTGGCCTCTGGTTTATGACCAAATTGAAAACGAGGATTCAAAATTGACTGCAAATGAGAATTTTGCAACCACTCCAGTTTCCATTGATTATCACTCCACTGCTTCTGCGCAAACCCTCAAAACCAGATATGCCTCTAACGAGACTGCGGTCACTATTCCAGGGACTTCTGAGCCAATCAAATATAAGTACGAAAAGGAAAATGATATTCCTGAGGCTCTCAAAGACTTTTTAACACCAAGAATCGAATATAGGCCTTCTCTTAGCTGCTTTGCTATTGCAAAAGTTCTGCATGTTCCTGGTGAAGCTGTATTTCCCTCTGGTAATCTGGAATCTTCCATTTCTGATGAGGTTCAAAATAACATATTGGATGATGAACAGTATTCTGGCTTTATTATGGCGGAAGAAGTGAAGGAGGAAGCACATAACTCCCCAGTTTCTCGGCTTGTAAGTGAAAGTCATAGTGACCCTACTTATTTGAAATGCTTGCTTGCAAAAATGAACGCCTTAAACGATGCAAACGAGTGCTTCCAGAAAAGAAAGGAACGCAAGTTTGGGTCTTTCCCTAAAGAGGAGATGGACTCAGGAAATATTAATGCTAGTGTAAAGATTTTGCATTCCAAAAGTGGAAAGGGCCCTTCCACTGTTGGTGATGTTGATGTTGCCTCACAAAACATTAATACTCCTGCTAAATCTACTGTTTTGGGAACCCCATTCTCGAGTTTCTTTCCTTTATTAGAAGCTAAACCTATTATTTCAAAAGAAGCAGGCGGGCTTCACAGCATTGAAGCAATTCCCTTGACTCACATTGACTTAACAACTCCTGAGCTGCTTCAAAAAAGTCACATTGGGTGTAGCGAAATGCAAACACCTAAAGATAGTCCTATGAACACATCTCGTAAGACTTCTCGTATTACAATGGTTACGGTTACTGAAGAGTGCCTCCTTACGGCACCCCTCGAGATCAACACTAAAAACAATAAGTTTAGTGGTGGTAACTTGATTGAGCGGAAGAAACAAAATACTGAAAGTGGTAGTTATAAACCAAAAGAAGATACTCCTTTCGAAACTTCGAATACTCTCAGCCAAGCAACCAGCATTAACGTCGATGACGAGAAGACTCTTTTGGAAAACTCGGCTCAAACAGAGTTAGATGATATCCTGGTCTCTCAAGGTACTCAAGAGTCTCAACCAAACAACAGCCGGACATCAAAGGAGAAAGTGCCATCCAATTTAGGATCAAAAGTTGGCTCATTGATTCAAAAGTTCGAAGGGTTGAAAACAGATATACAAGTTCACGTTGTTCAAACTACCGTTATAAATGATGTCCGACCGGCCTTGACCACCAAAGTGTCTCAGACGACCTCCGAAGGTTTTCCTTCAAACGATAATATATCCCAATTATCTGGTAAAACCAAATTAGATCATGATGTTACTGATGCTCATACAGATACCATCGAAATGCATGGTAGCATCACTACAAACGATCACCACAATAATGAGCGAGATAATAGGTCAGAAACATCTTTGGAGAGTATTGTTTCAAACACGGGTGTTACAACGACCACCAATAAAACGGAGTCTAAGCTGGTATCTTCTAACGTGGAAACAAGGAATCCCGAACGCTTGAGGTGTTTCAATCTCAAACCAAAAGAGAAGTTAACTGGCTACAAGAGTCTACAATTGCCAACCAACAAAGGATTCCTTGGATTCTTTGGGGTTTAGGTTGGGCCTCATTGACGGTAACTCAAATGGACATCTTGCCTGCAACTTGACAATGTCATCATCACCCTTGACTTAATCACCCTTGACTTAATCACCCTTGACTTAATCACCCTTGACTTAATCACCCTTGACTTAATCACCCTTGACTTAATCACCCTTGACTTAATCACCCTTGACTTAATCATGAAGTAGTCACCTCATCGTGACAGAGCTCCCCAAGAATTGACTTTACCTGACTTCCCTTAACTTTAACACCACCTCCCCCTTCACTTAACTTACACCATCATCATCATATGACAATGGCTCGACAACCCATTGCCCTTTACTATATATATACATATATATATAAGTAGCTATAATACAATGCTTAATACTATTTGTATCCCCTTTCAACGGCTTGTATCCCATAAATCACTCTGGAGTGCTCTAGCAAGCCCGTTTACTCCTTCAAGCTCCAAGCATCGAGATCCATTTCCTGAGGAAGTGCGCGATGCCCAAATGGTTTTCAAGCATCTCATCTTCCGTCAAAGCCATGTCTGATTCTGAATACGAAAGCCAGCGAAAGACCTTGAACCTGCAAGAGGGAGATGGTTCGGAAGACGATTTCTATGAATCCGACGAGGATTATCCCGTTGTGAAAGTTCAGAAAAAAACTTATAGAAATGAAATACAAGAGGATGAAGATGAGCTCGAAATAGAAGCGGGAGATAAAGAGCTGGAAGAAGACGAAAAAAACCACAATGATGACGAGGATGAGAAGGCATTGGGTGAGGACGATGTGTCCGAGATCTCTCAGGTCAAGTCCCGAAGAAGAAGGAAGTTGAAAGGGCTTACACCCGAACAGTTGGAAAAAGAACAGAAGAAGATCAAGAAAACGGGTGTTTGCTACTTGTCATCCATACCGCCTTATATGAAGCCTTCTAAGATGCGGTCCATTCTTTCAAGGTTCGGTGAAATTGACAGACTATTCTTGAAGCCAGAAGACCAAAAAATCCATAAGAAGCGAGTCAAGTACGGAGGAAACAAGAAGAGAAATTATACTGAAGGATGGGTAGAATTTTTGAACAAGAAAGATGCAAAATTGTGTGCAGATACCATGAATGGTAATATAATTGGTGGTAAAAAGACATCATACTACTATGATGATATCTTAAATATCAAGTACTTGAAGAATTTCAAGTGGATTGACTTGACCCAACAAATTTCAAGAGAAAACGAAATCAAACAATCCAAATTAGCATTAGAATTGTCACAGCAACAGAAATTGAACAAGACATTCATAAACAACTTGGATCAATCCAAGATGATTAAAAATATCAAGAGGAAGAAAGGCACAGATCAGGATGATGTGGAAATCAGAAGAAACTTCAAACAAAGAAATGTGGCTAGTACTAGAGCTGATGCCAAGGAAGATTTGAAGAAGGATAAACCTAATGAACAGTTGAATGAGTTTTTGTCCAAGGTATTCTGACCCTCTTAAATTAATGATATAACCATTAGTAATACAATACTACACTACTATACAAGTATAATTTACAAGAGCTTTCTTCTCTTTCTCAAATATTTTGGCAGTTTACCCGAGCCCATAAGCTCGTTGAATTTGACCAAAAACCTAGCCCTCTCTTCCAAGTCGGACTTGCATATATCCAACTTGTCCTGGACAGTTTCACTGTTTGATATGTCTTCGATAGTCAAATTGGGAGACTTCAATAAACTGTTCAACTTGTGCCATCTCTCCTCTGGCCACGGTTTATCCAACTGTGATGGTCGATTCTTTTTCACCTCCTCTGTTTCTCCTGTAGGGCTTTTCCTCTTATTCATGATGTGTTTGGCATACCTGTGCTCTAATCGATCGTAGTGTTTTCCTATTGGCGTCATTTCAGGCCTGAACGTTCTCGACCCATTACTGGTAGCAGAACCTATTGTACTGAACCTATTGTTATTGGGGGTTTGGTTGCGACTCGTCTTTGAGAGTCTTCCCATTCTTCCTGAAAACTTAGGCGTGCTGATTCTTGAGCTAGTAATTTTAGTCTTACTCTTGGAGCCACCACCCAATATCCCAGAAGTGGTTGATTTGGCAGGACTCTGAAACCTATTTGGAATAAAAGAGTACGAGTTCAATTCATTCAAAAGAGCACTCGAGTTTTCGTCCATACTGACTTCGTGTTCATCAGAGCTCAACTCTCTATCTAAGTCCATCTTTATGTTCTCTGAAATATTGTCGTGTCTCTCTGTTATAGTCGAAATAGTATGATTCATTTGCGTATCCCGGCCGACCTTTGTATTAGCCAAATCAAAATCCGCTCTTGAGGCTCCAACTTGTAAGCTCCTTTTGTCTATGACTCCAGTAAGAACCGAGTCGGTCTCAACACTTGAAGCGATGTTGTTTGCATTTGCCTGATTTATCACCTTATCGTCAACTTTGTCGAACTTAGGGCTTGCAGTTCTAATTGTGTAGTTATCGACTTGAGGCTTTGTTGAAAGCTTGTCTGGATCCTCCTGGTTATCTGAAGACTCGAAGTCGCCATCTTCATGTGCATTTTTAGCTTGATCCATGCTAATTGTCAGAGCCGGAGGTTGGAATAGCCTCACAACAGGATCATCTTTTCTCTTAGATTGTTCATCATTGAATGTTCTTTTCGATTCATTCTTTTGTTTTAACTCTTCAAAGTCAAACCTGCTGATCTTAGCACGTACTGGAGAGGACTTAGGGCGACTGGAGTCAATCCCATTGGAAGTGGAGGTGGGGTCTGTGGCCTTCAATAACCCTACTCTACCCTTTTGGTTAGGAGAAAACTGATTGTCGTCCGATATTAGTTTGTTTTCCTTGATCAACGAGTCCTCTCGATCCTTGGTGGCACCCAGCCCGTATCTACGTAGACTCGCGGGCGAACTGGTCGTCTTGACTCTCCTTTTGCTGTATGGAGTAGTGGGTTGTTTACCATTATTGGCCAGATCGTTCAAAGGAACTTTTATCGTCGTACTCTTCACACTGAATATACCAGAGTTATTAGCTGACTCGTTTCTGCCACTATTTCTTATAATCTTCGGGGTTTCCAAGTCCTCAAAATCAGACTCTTCCGACGTCGCCTCTTCGTTGTCATTACTTTGCAAGACTGGGTTGTGGAACCTTGGCCGATTTATGTCTTGTAACCCATTCAATACGGGCGAAAAGTTGCCTGGGGGGTTTCTTGTATTGTTAAAGCTCACAAATGCTTGCTGATGAACAGAAGTCTCCGGCTTTCCCGAGTTCTCATTCAATTCTTCCATCGACTGCTGGCTTTAGTTTTGTTTTGCATCTTCAAAAAAAATGCGACGCGAGAAGCTTAACTACAATGGCTGCAAGAAAGTGAGTACTGAGAGTACAGTGACAAGGAAGTAGGCCCGACAGTTAGAGACAAGGATGTGGGCCTTGATATTAGAGAGGCAAGTAGGTGTGTTACTGTGTGTATTAGCATTGTGTTTCTATGAATAAATCTAGGGCCACCAGAGGCCACACTAAAGAGGACAAACTTCAAGAAGATGTAGACCAGGGTCCTAAGCGAAAAGATCGTCCAAAATGTCAGCTAGGCAGGCTGGCAAATCGATATCATAAAGCCCATAAACTCTCTCAAAGTTGAGGTAGCTAAGACTCTCGAAGAAGTTACGTAGGTTGGCAATCGACCTGATTCTGGTGATGCCCTTGAGCAAGGGGATCTTCTTATTCTTAATAGACAAAGGCTCAATCTTCACAGGCAGCTCTTTGAGAATGGTGAGATCGTACTCATTTGAAATGGTGTCCACAATAGCCACGAGCGTATCTTCAACGCTGGAATTGAGATCAAATGCATTGTGGATGAAGAGCCAGTCTTGCATGTTGAACTCGTCATTACTGAGGAGCAACAACTGGTCCAACAATTTACAGCCGTACAACACCGACTGGAGTTCAGTTTCATTCAAAAAGCTGAGCTCCTTCATTGACTTGCTCAATAAGCCTTCGAAGATCGCAGTCACTTGCTGAGTGATCAAGATCCAACGTGGAAGTAAGTAAAGTTCACTGAACTGGATGGTGATAACTCTGAAAAGAAGACTGATATACGTTTTGAACACAAGGGGGACACCGTTTAGTATGGCTTCCTCGATACTATCAAACAAGTCATCAAGGGAGCTAAGAAAGTGGTCCTTTGGTTGGGCCAAGATCAAGAAAGAAAGCCTTTTTATGGTTAAAATTCTATTTTCAAGCTCTGCCTTTTCGTTGAACATAAATAATGTTCCTGCCGTACCAGAGCTACTTGCAGAAAGCCTGGAAATTAACTCATTGAATTTTTCAGGCTCCACACTTATCCAATTCGCAATGATTGATTTCCAAATATCAAGTCTATTGGCAGGTAACTTGAAGAAGTTGGGATCCATGAACAAATCGTGAACCAAACTCTTCCATGTGCGGTTAGGGGCATACTGTCCAATTTGTTTGATCAACTTCAAGGTCCTTAATGGTATCTCGTTGATTTTCTTGTTCTTGGTTTGTGGAGAAACAAGATTGATGATTAGAAGATTAGTGCAGCTCGAAAGTTTCTCTGAATCTTGAACGATTTCATCAAAATGTTCCATCAAATCACTCAATGTATCTGTCAACTCATCCTGTACTCCTGGAGGCGTTGCAGCTTCATCCTCATCGTCGTCGCTGTTATCATCGTCGTTAATGGTATTATTGGCTTGTTCGTCGTTTGAACTGAACAAAATTCTTTTACCACTCACAGACACGCCTAATAACTTAGTGAATATATCTCTCAAATCCCTCTTGTTCTTCTTGTCGGATCCAAATCTGGAGTTGCTTAATTTCAAGCTTAGCTGGCTGAGGACTCTCAAAAGATTAGGGATCAACGGCTTAAAGTGGTGATGATGGGCCAAAACGTCCTTGTAAAACTGGGTGGTGAATCCCCAAATGTCCGTAATTGAGTCAGTATCGATGGACTCGAAGTAAAAAATTAAGAACCTCGATAGTTCTTTCTCGGTAATCGAAACATTAGAATGTGATTTCTTGGAGTCTTCCAACAAGCTTGGATAACATCTAGTCACAATAGAGTTGAAGATATTCGGTAACGTGATTTGGGGTCTTCCGCCATCTAGTAAGCTCAACAACTTGATCGAACTTTTATAGTCTTGATCAACTGCTATTAGGTTTTCGATAACCTCTTGTCTTTCCAAGTCCATTAATGACTCGAGCATCTTCTTCGTCCTAAACTTCAACTTGTTTCCAAGATGTATGATTGATTTGTGTGAACCAATGGGACTGTCCTTCGACTTGTATTCGTCCAATTTAGATTTTGCATCAGCCCATTTCCAAATCTTGAAAAGTACCACAATGCTATCCTGGAAGGCTAATAGAATGGAGAATAGTTTGTTCTGCTCTGTCGTTCGAACAGCAGGCGACTCGATCAGGAACACGCCTTGTATCACATTTTCAAAGAAACTGGAATCTTGTTGCCCATTTGCAGACTTCAAGTCGGACTTATTTTTGAATTTGGACGTCAATAAATAGCTGTGACTAATCGATAGTAAGTCTTCTAGTCCTCCGGTCAATTCATTGATTGAAGCTTCAAAATTCACGAGCGAGTTCGCCTTGTTTTCCTCAACGATCTTGTTGAAATAATCATCGATCTTCTCGATAATTGCTGAGTTTAAAGGGGCCAAAACACTGAACACAGATTCATTGAATAAATACAACGATCTGGTTAAGAAAATCATGTACTGTTGTAGAAGAACTGATATCTGAGATCTACTGATTCCTTTGATTATGAATCTCACCAAGAATGGTTCTCTCTCTTGATCTTCGATATGCAATAAGTTGAGATTGATTCTGGCATCCTCAGACAACTTCAATAGATGAAAGATGCACTTGAGATATTGACATTGGATCAATTCGATTTGGTAGGGAATACATGGCAAAGATAAGTAGTAAAAGCAGTTAGTGATAAGATTGCGGAACTTGGCTGCAAAGTCCGATTCGTTGCCACTCACCAAAACGGTGAACAATTCCAAGCAGTAGTCTACACAGTTGTAATAGTCTTTCAACACATCTTCATCCCCATTCAAAACGTCCTCCAGTAACTTCAAATTAAGAAACTTTTCGGTGACGAAGAAAATCAAAGATTTGTACGTTGAAATATCCCACTCATTTGACTTGCTTATTTCCAACTTCGTGCTGTTATCCATCACTGCAAATTCGTTGTTGAATGCTTCCTTCAAAGTTTTGGTATTGGTATTGATCACATGAAGAATGGTATTCAAGTGATATGCAAACTCTGCTAACCTGTCCTCAGAATCAATCTCAGACTTCTGAGTTTCCATCAACTCGAAGTCCATCAATGGATTGGTAATCATCTTTAACAATCTGTTGGCATGTCCACTTTTTAATATTGTTCTGATAAATTCATCAACTTGCAACTTATTGATGCTTCCCTCATCAAACAAATCATCTAGTATCAATTTCATTGGTCTTTCCAACACAGAGTCGGTCTCATTCGAGGTTGAATGAGACCACAAGGTAGTCAACGCTTTAATTCTGTCATGGTGGCTTGAGTTGATGATTAAACTGGAGATAGCAGGCTCGACATAGTACTTCGAGCTATTTATTATTAGGTCAAATATGCATTTTGCTGCCTCCACTTGTGGCTGAGTTGGATCCGATGAAGTCAAACAAGGCCACAAGTTCGTAGTGATCACTTTGATGATTCTGGTCTTTTCTAAAACCAGCAATTCCGTTGACATCAAGTGAAACAATTTCGAAACACTAAAGGCAGTGATGACAGACATTTTTTTCTCGCCAGCAGCTGAGTCAGTGCTATTTGGTTTTTGGTTCAACGCTAAGGACAAAAGCTCTTCGTCTCTCGACTTAAGTTCCTCGCTAATGGGAATGACATAGATCAACCTTTCGAACAACTCACATAACCTGCATGAGTTAGCCGATGTAAAATTTTCAATGACAATGGCCTTGAAAAGAAAGTAAAGGTAATGAGCCGTCTCGGACTTTGTAAACGGGGACGATGTGACTTCCTCGTTCAAGGTTAAGTCACCATAAAAATCTGAAATCTTCTGCAAAACAGTTCCCGTCTCAACATCAAAGTTCGAGCTTTTGTTCACTGGTTCTAATCCTTTTGGCGAGATCAAGTCGATCAATATCAGAGCTCCGTTGAACCAGCTCTTTACACTTTGAAAATTCACCAATAGCATCATTAACGCAAGGGGAGCATGTGTCACCTTCATCTCTTCTTCATTTATATCAAAATCAGACAAAATGAATTCCAATAGGTCTAAGTTACCGGTCTTTATAAGGTCGATAAACAAGTTCCAAATGTAAAAGGACTCTACTCCGTTGAAAAACTCCTGGCTAGACAGCAAGAGTTCGTTAAATCGAGAGGTACCATTACTAGCACTGAAAGTCTCAGACAATATGGGGTATAAGATCCTTGGTATCACCATGTGGCTTATTTCCCATTTATCTATAATCAAGGACAACGACATCTTGAACGAATCGATTTGAGTACTCACGTTGTTCTTGTCATGAATCAACTCCAAAAGCACTGCACTCAATGGCTCCAAGCCGAAGTCTCTGAAGTAGTTAGCTCTTATACTCGAGGAGTCCACCATGTGCTCGGAGTCGGGTCCTAGGAGCCAGTTCCATAATCGTCTGTTGAGACTCATGTCCTTTCTCAACAAGATTTCAATACAAGAACTCATTAATATGTCTCTATCTTTGGGAGACTGTGCTAGAATGGGACTGCTTAGCGGCAAGCGGCTCAACATTAAGTCCAAGAAGCCCCGTATAACTATAATGTCGTTGGCTGGATTGAATATGGTTCTGGTGTTGATGGCTGTGGAAAAGGCTCTGATCAACAAACCAGGACTTGGGTCAAGACAAGCATTAGCCTCGTCACCGTATTTCAAGTCGCCTGACTCTGTTTTAATAGCCGTGAACACAGGTAATCGCTTGTTACACCAATACAAGGCCCCCAACCTCTTTTCAGGATTGCAAATGATTGCCAAAAACAAGCACTTCCAGAAATGCGAGTCGTTATCAAGCTTAGACTTCAATGTTTCCATTAACTCCAACACGTCTATGAAGCTCTCGGAGTTTTCATCGTCTAGTCCCGATAGCAAGCTCAAAATCATAGGCTTGGCCACGATCTTCAAGGTTTTGGGACTGGCATTGGCCAACACATGGACTTTAAAGATCCGAATAATCTCAGCCTTGACCTGTATGGAGCCAAACGACAACACTGGAAGAAGGCCCGGAAGCCAAACGTATATGTCGTCATTGAAGGCATCCTCAGTTATTGAAGAAAAGATGGAGTCATAGAGACTCAAGGCCTTTTGGTGAACACCATTGGGAAGCTTCGACGAGAGGCACAACGACAACTTGTCAGCAACCTCTGAGGCCCGTGGTATCCACTTTACGCTGTGGATTCCTCGCTGGTCCTGGGGCAACACAAGAGCTTTCTGGAGTCTCGATATAAATGCAATGTAGTCTGCCCATTCTTCTAGCGACTCGAAAGTCGACAAGGCTCTTTCCACCTGTTGGTAGAAGCGTTTTTCCTTTGGGGGCAATTGCGACGGATCAATGGCATGCTTGGCCCGGAACTTGGTCGGTACCTTCGAAGGATCTTTCTTCTCCATGGTTGGAATATTCAGTAAACAATTGACAGATGTACGAAAGATCGCGGCGAGGTCGTGGTTGTGGCGGTGGACTACCGCGGTAGAGTTGGTGCTAGATGAGCAGGCCGCATGGCGGCAGGACAGTAGGGTAGGAGAGCTGGTGCTATACACCTCTGGTGCCTTGTCCAATGGCACTGAAGCCACAGAGCAGTTGCTAAATTACACATACAGGCTCGTATATATCTAAAGAATGTCGTTGATGAACCTGGCCACGTCAAGCAATTCCTCGTCACTGGCACTGTGGGCCATGCCAGGATAAGTCTTGAATTGGTAGTTGGTAAATCCAAGGGACTTGTAGAACTCGGCCGTCATCTCACCAAACTTGTGGGCCACAACTGGGTCAGAATCTCCATGGCCATGTAAAATAGGTGTGGTGAAGTTGGTCCCGTTCTTATCGTGCAATTTCTTCAAGTCGTCAATGATGGGACAAAACCCACTCAAGGCAACAATACCCCCTATTTTCTGATCAACCAAGCTCCCTGTTGCTAATGCCAAAGCAGCACCCTGGGAAAATCCTCCGATTATGATCTTTTCCCGAGGAACATTGTGAACATTCACCTGTTCTTCTATAAGTGCCTTTACAAGGTCACAAGAACGCAAAAAGCCTTTGACGTCCTGACGGGCGTTTATGTTGCCAAACTCGTAGATATCAAACCATCCCGGCATGGGGTATCCTCCGTTAACGGTGACAGGAATCACTGGGGCATTGGGGAAAACAAAGTTCGTCGAGTCGAGAACAGAACCAGGCACCACTTTGGTGCTTCTCAAAAGCTGGGGAAACCAGGACCATCCTTCGCCAGAGTCGCCGAGGCCGTGCAAGAAGATGATAGCCGACTTAGCCGTTGTTTTGGCCGAAACTCGAATAGCTGGAACTGACATTGGATATTATTCTTCGATGCGCATCGGGCCTTAACTATGAAGAGGACTAGTGTTTTGTTCATTATGGTGATGGTGGTACATAATCTAAAACGGGCCTGAATAAGGCCCGATGTAGGTCTGAGGTGAAGAGGAAACTTTCAGGCGTCTCTAATGGCTGGTAGCTGGGGATTCGTTGTCAACCCTGGGTTTTTTTGCATCCGTTTGGGCCTCTTCTTGGGGGACCTGCTTACGCTTATTGGTGTTGGCATAGTTCTCGGACGCAGCAATCTTCAACACCCGGGTGTTCTGTTTCTCTCCGTCCACACGGCGAAAATAGGGCTGGCATCTCCAGTAAGGAACCTCGCGATACTGGCCACCCCAGCTTTCGTCTTCGCCTACTTTGACTACGTCCAACTCTCCGATGCCTTTTTGGGCGTATATGTCAGCCACGAGATCTTCAACTTGCTTGACAATTGAGTTCCACACATCCAAGTCACAGTGGACGCTGGTTTTCCCAATGATAGGTCTAAGCTCTTTGTGGACGTTCAAGAACTCATGCAAAATCTTGAAAAAGTGGGCCTTCATGGAGTGTTTATTGGCTTCGGTCGGGTACTGTTTAATGATCTCAAAGTATTCTCTCAACAACTTGTCCACCCTGGGAAACTGTTTTTCTATGTCGTTCGTCTTGGTCCAGAAAACTCCTGGGTTGTATAAGTTCCCTTCAGCAGACATCACTGCATCACATCCTACATGCTCCATACACCTTTCGAGATCATTGGGGTATATGATGTTACCATTGGCAAAGAAAACCTGGTCTTCGGGGAGGTTGTTTCTCAAGTACTTCAAGATATCCCAGTTGGCCAATCCTGTGAGCTGACCTTTCATATCTCTTGTTCTTCCGTGGATGGTCAAGAACTGGGCACCAGCATCCAACACCATTTTTGCGTACTCAAGGGACTTCTCCCAATCATCATAAACTCTTATTTTGGCAGTCACGGGTATCTTCAAGTTCTCATGCAAGTTTCTAATCAACTTATGCACCAAGTCCCAGTCATCCATTAGAAATGCTCCGTAGTTACCCTTGCGGGCAATTCCTTGAGGGCAACCCAAGTTGAGATCCACAGCGTCACATTTGTCTTCCACAAACTTGGCAGCTTCTAGTAAATAATCGGGATCATTGGCACAAAACTGTACTATAACAGGTCTATCGATATCTTTGGCACCGTCGAATTCGCTCCACATGTTCTTACGATACTTTTCTTCGGTGGCAAACAACCTGGCGTGGAACATCGGCGTGTAGCACAAGTCTGCCCCGTATCTTCTGGATAGTATTCTCCATGCAAGTTCGGACTGGTCCACCATTGGTGCTACGACTGTTTTGGGGCTCCCTATGGCTTTGTACAAGGCTCTTCCCCTCGACTTCTTGGTGTCACTGAGAAGCTTCTCTGTAGTAGTATTCGTCATTGTGGCTAAGGTTCGACACTTGGAGATTTTCAGTGTCACACAACCTGCGATACTTGTGAAAGAATACAGCTTGAAAGATATTTGATAAAAGCGATGCGATGAGCCGCGATTAAGATTTGAAGTAATAAGCAAGATAGTGAATGAAGTAGAGTTATAGTTTTATGGAGAAGAGATGGCTGTTGACGGTGTAGTGAGGAAAAGAGTAGAGCTGGGGTCTGTTAAATCGATAGAACGGATAAAGTGAGGGATGTTTCGTTGTAAATTCATAATATACAATTAGGTTCTGGAAATGAAGTTAGCTCTGTTTTTCAAAGCTTCTGCAAATCCCATGGCCAACGGCCAAATAGGAGCATCGGCCAAGATTCTAACCCCCAAGAACAAACATTTGTTTGAAAGCTTAATTAGTTTCAAAGAGTTGACAATTAGTTTAGAATTAGAATTAGTTTCGATCAATTTCCTGATTGACTCGTAGTTTTCGTATTCCTCAGCGAACAAGTTCTGTTGGGTGTAGTTCAAGGAGATAGTCTTTTCACACTTCTTCAAAATTCTTTCGCATCTCAACCATAATATCTTCTCGGTAACCCCCAACTGGATCCCGTGGTCCTTATCGTTTATCTGCTCAATATAATACAAGAATTGACTGATCAATAGAATTGATACAAAAACACAGGTGACGAAAAAGACAGGAGTTCGAAGATTGTTTTCATGGGAGTTGTTGACCTCCAAGATATTCTGATTCCACAAATCCATAATGTCGATGGAGTAGCCGATCAGTTCTTTCAATCCTTCAAAATCCAAGTGCAAGTGGTCCAAGTAGTTATTCATGTTATCCCAATCTTTGTAGACAACCCTTTCTATAATTGGAGTCAAGTTTACAGCTATCTTGATTTTGGCCAAATGATACATGGGTAAAATCAACTTTAACTCGTTGTGTTCACTCAAAAGATGACGGTTCATATCGTTGATTATCAAGGACCCGTCATTTTTGACAAAGTTCATTTCCCAAGCCTTTAGTACATCCTTCAAACCTTGATTATTCATTTTCCAACTAATGTAGTCGAAGTTGAGGAAACTAGATATTTGGGTATGGTGATGGTTTTGTTGTTGCCTAAGTTTGACAAATTGTTCCTGGATTCTTTCGTGGACGTAAATCAAAAGACACATTAAGTGGGAGAAGTTCAACTTCATTGTTTTGAATTGGTTCAAATTGACTATGAGTTCTTCCACGTTACCATTATTGCTCAAATTGATTATGTCCTGCTTATTCTCCATTTTCATTAACTCATTTAACCACTGGCCGCTGTTTTCACACCTCCATAAGTCTTCATTGTAGCAATAGTTACCAGAACTAATTGAGGCACCGTTGAGTAGGATAGATAAATCCAATAATGTGGAGGTCCTCACTTGTTGCAACATGTAGAAGACGAAGATGGTTCTGATCCTCGATTGTGCCATAATAAAGTAGTCGAAATTCGTTTGCACCAATCCAGGATCATTAACGTACTCAACATCGGCGACACCAATACTATCGTTGGTCTGCTTGGGACGGATAATAGACTTAGGAGGAATCAAAAATGTGTCCAATGGTTTATGGAAATTGGTGGACTTGATCAAGCCAACCATAGATTTCATTTGCCTTGATGTTATATCAATCATCGGAGGTTCATTCAAAAACATCGATATGAAAATATGAAGCACCAAGCACTGATGGGCCATCAACGGGACCTTCTTAAACTGCAAATTGTCCAAAGTCACCTCTTTTTCAAAGAAGTTCTGAATGTGGTACTTGGACAAATTGAAAAGTAACAAAGTATGGGCGTCATTATAGGAGTATAAAGCACCAATAGATGTCATGGCCAAAAGTAAGGGAATATTTTCAAATTTATCCACCATTGGATTCCTCAATGACGGCAAGTGTATGAATGGAAAGTATTTGTTGAACTCTTTCTCATAAAGCTTCATGTAGTTATTTAGTTCATCAACCTTGGGGAACTGCATATCACTCAAATTACTCATGACCATGATTCGTTCACGTACTTCATCATGAATAAAGTATGAATTTATGCCCGAGTCTTTAAAATAGTCTAAGTCATGAAACAAGTCTCTGTTCAAATTCATGGGTTGCTCCAGCGGTATATCGAGACCAAAATTCAAGTCTTTGTTTTCGTGGTTGGACTCGTGCACAGTGTGGAGGTCATGATGAATCTCCATGTCGTGGTCCATATGCATATGCTTGCTTAAAACCAGCTGTCTAGTCTTGAACAAGTTGGTGATCTCGTCCAAGTTTTTGGGCAGCCCGGGAGCATCGTAGTTGAACACCGGCTCATAAGGAGTGTTGATGATTTCCTGAAGCCAGTCACCATTGTCTGAAATCGACTCTCTCTCATGATGTGCCCCATGAATGGGGCTGGCCAGATGAGGAACTTGACTGCTCAAGTGGCCCTTCATCGACGACGGAGTTTCCAGCGACCCGGGGGTTGTGCTGTGGTGGGGAGCTATACTCTTGTCGTTCGGCTGCTTGTGCATGTCCATATCGATTCTGAAGTGGTTCAATCGATCAAACGGGTCCATGTGCATGTCCCTGCTGTTGGCCGACGTAGCAGGGGTCTCGTTGGGAGACATGTCGTCGATTTTGCGTCGCTTGGAGTCCAACTTGAACGTGGGAGACCGGTAGAGGTCCTGGGTGTGAGGAGACGGCTCGTAGTCGCTAGGGGTGCCGTTGTTCCTGTTGATGTGCACGTTGTGGGAGTCCTGGTGGCCCTCGGACTTGTGGCGAAGGCCGTAGTCGCCGATGTGCAGCTCGTTGGCCGAGTGGTGGTCGGGAATGCCGTTGGCCGACAAGTCCAAAGACTCGATGTTGTTCCAGTCGAAGTTCAAATCGAGGTGGTTCAACTGGGGCGTCAGGAACTCCACGCTGTCGATGCCCGGCTCCTCGCGTATGACGTTGAAGTTGCTCTTGACGGTGCCATAGGCGGTGGAGGAGGCGGCACTGTAAGACGAATGGCGAGGAAACAAGTCCTTATGGTGGGCGTACGCCCCAGGCTTGGGAGCAATGGACATCGACTTGGCGGCCCTATCGCGGTCCCTGATGTCGGAGGGACTGTAGTCTGCGATGGCTGACGGGGGCAACGCCGCATTGGCCTCCTTGTTGTTGGGCAACACTATGATATGCTCGTTATTCAAGTTGGGCCCATCGGTGCCGTCTTTACTGTTTCTACGCATGATATTGGGCAAGTTGGTGTGGAGCTTCTGCTGGTGGCGTAACACCAAGTCCCGACGGGCGAAGCACCGGCCGCAGGCAGCGCACTGGAACGGTTTCTCGTTTGTGTGGGATCTCTCATGGCGCTTCAAGTGTTCCAATCGAGCAAAAGCTCGAGTGCAGGTGGTGCAAATGTGAGGACGAGGTTTGTCGGTCTTTATCTGCTGGGACTTTTTGGGGATTGGTTGGGTGGGCTGGACGGACGCGGGTTTGGAATGGTGGGCCAGCATGGTGGGAGCAAGATGGTCTGGTAACGATGAGATGTGATCTGTCATACTTGTATCGTAGGGCTCGAGGACGTGGTCACTCATTGAGGGCTAAAGCGATGGAACAGCCAAGTGATTGAGCAGTTGTACGGAGAGAATTCCGACGTGATGGAGGCTGTTTCAATTACCAGTTTCTAAAACACAGCCGCTGAACCCTAACTGTGACTCCTAGGTTTGATCAGAGAAGAAAAAATTTCCAGTTAGCATTTCCCCAGAATTCTCAACAACCTTACACAAAGCCCAAGCAGGGTAGGACTTTTTTTCTTTTTCGCACCGCTTAGTCAACTCGCCCCAGATGGTTGGAGACTGTCTTATCAGGATAGATCTTTAAAACCGGTGGGAGAGGCTCAGGCTGGGGCTAGGGAGGGGTGTACGGAGAACGATGTTGGGAGTGACGTGTGAGAGTCGGGATGGCGTTTGGAAATGGCGTGAGAGTTGGTGAATGGGGCCACCGAGGGCGCCTTTACAGAAAACGGGCGCTATTGCAAAGTCCGAGAGCCAAGGTTCCCCAGAAAGCGCAATGTCGAACATGCAGATGCACCTGTGTCAGCAGGAAATTTTGGGTCATGGTTTAACAGATGCCATTGCTGATAGTGGGAGCATCCATTTTGGGGGTAAAATCTGGGGCTCGCTGATCTCCAGGGGGGTACTCATAGTGCATTTGCTATAATGGGCGACAACAGCTATCCCAACCCCTCGTTACTGCGATTCCCGGCTCCAGTTCCGTAATCGGCGGCATTGTGCGGTTTCTTGTTCGGCCTTGACTTCGCGGTTTTACCTGCAAAACTCGGGTGTTTGTTCCATCGACCATGAGACTACTCATCACCACCGGTGCAACCGTCACATTCACGGGCCTCCTACAGTTCTGCCTCTCCGACGACATGATCGACGTATACGCCGCTTGTGGCTTTGACCACGTCACCGTGCAGTACGGCAACGAGTTCAAGGACGGGGTGCACGTCTCCAAGCGACTCGTCAACGAGATCCTTTCCAACTACCCGCATATATTCCACGATTTCAGGGTGCAAACCGGCACCTGTAAGTACGACGTGGCCGGAAAGGTTCTGTTCGAGTTTCTCCCGTACGCTAACCACATCGACGAGCTTATCAGGCCGGCCGACGTGATCATCTCCCACGGAGGAACTGGGACGTTGATCGACATCTTGAAATACCACAAGCAATTGATCGTAGTGTACAACGAGTCGCTCATGGACAACCACCAGAAGCAGATTGCCCTTGAATTTTCCCGGCTGAATTACTGTGTGACTGTGGGCTCCACACTGATGACAGTGGAGCAGTTCAAGAAGTATTTAGAGGCATTGGCAGACGGCACCATTGAGTTGGCCCGGTACCAGCTGCCCGGTGACAACGTAGTGAGGCGGATTGTGTTCACCGAGTTGGCCCGTTCCAGGGCCTGACTGTCCAAAGCCATCTCTCAATGTATACTACTATATATAAAACCCATTCTCATCGCGAAGTTTCAAAACACCAAATGTCAACTAATGCCAGCAGAAAAAGGAGAAAGCAGCGGCTCTTCTCCAAGGACATCGAGCAGTTGCTTTATGCGCTCGGTGACGGGCCGTATTCCATGGAACTGACGGTTAACACCCTTGAGGAGTGCCTCGTGGAGTATCTCAGTGATCTCAGCACCGCCACCCAAATCTACGCTCGAAGTAAGAACAGAAACAGAATCAAGGTCGACGACTTGCCGTTCACGCTCCGAAACGATCCCTATAAGCTCAGTCGTCTTCAGTACATTGTGAACCAGAGCCAGAAGATTGAGAACGCAAAGAAGATCTTTGATGAAGACGATAAGAAGCTCGCAGACTACGGGGATGAAGAAGATGACGACGACGAAGAAGAGCAGGCTCAAAAACCTTCGGAGGAAGAGGAGCGGAAGCGGAAGAAGTACAAGAAGTCCAAGAAGAAGAGCCAATGAGCTTGCTGGGAGCTGCTGGCGACTCAGCCTTTCTTGCCAGAAGAGCTGCTACAACGCTCAATTTATAATGTTTATACAAGCCACCTAATGTATATACCCTTGAACCTCTCAGTCGTCGATGTTCTCCAATGCTCTTCCCCTGACATACTTCTCGTTCTTAATCTGCTGGTCATAGCTGTTGACGAGACCTTGGAGCTTGAAAAAGGAATCGACGACTGCGTAACAGACGAACGCACCTGGGGCTACCAACAAGTCTTGTACAACATATGTCAGGCAGTACTTTCTGATTGCAATGTACGAGGCACAGACTATTTCGATACCCAACCTGATCAAGTTTTGGTCAAGGTCGTACTTATGAATGACCTGCTTGAATCTTAAGTTCTCCGTTCCCCGAATATCCCTCGTATAAAAGAGCCTCATATAGGACCAAATGGTCCAGGGACTGATCAAAATGTGCCCTATGATGGCCCCCTTGTCGAGACAAAGTTCGCTTAATGGGAGAGTAAAGTCTATTTGCCTGTGGATTCTCCAAGCAATATCTATGACAAAAACATGGCAGTTGAGCATCCACAAGGCACTCAAGAGAGCTGATAGAACCGCCAAAACGGCCTTGACGGCCTTTTCTGGTATAGCAACCTGTCTTCCGGCACCCATGTTGATGGCAACCACCTCATTGTTGTTGTTGCCGTTGTTGAACACAAACATGTTGTTGAAGACTCCTGCGTTTTCGATTTCATTGACAACAGCATAGTTTTTGTGATAATGTGAAAGTGCTATCAACTCGAATAGTGCTCCGATCGACAAGGATCTTATATCTGCCAACTTCCAGTTGTTTTGATTGATGAACTTTTCTATACTCTTCAACGCTCCGGACAGCCCACCTACAACCAAAAAGTCTCCGAAGCCAGACACGATGCTTAGGAACTTGGTGATAGGTTTTCCAATCAATATAGCCACTAGCGATAACACGACGATTAAAATGACCGCAAACACCCAAAGCATCAAGATCAATAAAAAGCATCTAAACTTCAACCTCGGAGGATTATACACAACTGTGTAGTTGTCTTCGTTTGTATCCTCTTCATCGTTGGAGTCTTCGTCAAGGTCGTTTGGAGTATCATCTCTATACTCGTTTGCGCTCAACAACCGGTCATCCTTGGTGACTGTGACAAATAACTTTTTGATAAAACCTCTTGAAATAGTGTCATTATCAGGAACACGGATGTAGTTCCCATTAGGAACAAAGAAGCATTTGGTGTCTGTTGTCCTGAAAAATTGAAGGGCTTCTCTGTAAGTGACGGGATTAGAGAAATCGGGATATTCAGAGGAAAAGAACTGGTCCCAGACAGAACGGTACACGATGTAGCCTCTTTCTTGTGGGATAGGATTACCAAGAATAAAGTGTGACAATCTTAACTTGTGGCAAGAGAGTTCAAAAGCTCTCTTCCAGTAAATCTCCACGTATCGACTGATCAACTGCTTATTAGTGAGTAAAGCAACTACAGCAAACACAAAGAAAAATAAGTCTGCGTAAGTATAAAGCTTTATTGGGAGGATGACGTTCTTTTGACTCGACAAGAGCTCTGGGTTCAAAAAGTATCTTAAGCCCCAGGTAACACTTCCTATTCCGAAGAAAATGAAAGCGGAATATACCTTTCCGCTCAAGTAGATTCTTGAAAGCTGCAACCTCAATGGTTTCACCAAAGCATCATGAATGAGTCTGGCATTCGGATCATCGGGACTTCTGATGAAGAAGAGCACTCCTGGTCTTAAGATCTTATGTCTCGTCATGCCTACAAACAAAGCAAACGATAGCATGTATAGGGTTCCAAATGCCCAGTATAAAGCCACCCTCACGTAGTTCACAGCGAAGTAGCTTGAAACTGAGGTGAACAATATCAAGTACTCGTGAGAAACGACTTGAAAGCTGTCCAACAACAATGGGGATATACAAAAGTCAAGCAACCAACCACAATATACGGGAAAGAAGAATATTTCAATGGAAAAGATGAGGAACACCTTAAGAGTAGCAAAAAACTCAAAGAGAACCGAATATATTCTTCTCGAAGTTCCCACTAGAGGCAGAGGGCCCTTTAGGAACCCTTGCATTACCATGTAAGCAAGTAGTCCCAGAAACAAGTATCCCGTAATAATAGCAATGGCCCTCTCTATTAATGTAGGCTGGTGTTGTACCAAACCGAACAAGTTTGAAAGCACCTTCATTGTTGGAACGTAAGTCTTATCGTACAAGGCATAGGCCAAGAACTCAGCTAATGAGCTATGACCTTTGGCTTTGGCTACAAGGAGCACGACTTTGTCCTTGACGTCAACAAACTTCAAAGGTCCTCTGAGCACGGCTC
The DNA here is from genome assembly GCA_002109505.1 of Yamadazyma laniorum. Lineage (NCBI taxonomy): Eukaryota > Fungi > Ascomycota > Pichiomycetes > Serinales > Debaryomycetaceae > Yamadazyma > Yamadazyma laniorum. Next base: position 157,485 of record MVNT01000014.1, on the reverse strand, counting down.
TTTTGGCGAGCTGTAGTAGAATTGCATTCATACCGATCAAGGCAGTTCCTAACGAGTGTGGGATCAAATATGTAATAAATAGGTAGATTCCTATCACAGCATCGCACATTACCATCACCAAAAGAGGAGTAGACAACGACAAGTTTAAGCCCAACATAGCAAATATGTTGTTGTCTTCCAAGTTCTCATCTCCGCCATCGTTGATAGCGTTGTCTATCATTCTATCGAATTCCTGTTGTGCTTGCACTCTGTCCTCCTCGTCAGATTCATCGTCTCTGAGAACGTCACCATCTACAACTCTATTTCGCTCTTGCTCCTCTCTTTCTTGCTGTAAATTCTCATGAAACTCCACCGCTCCTTGGTCATCGGGATCCTCCAATACGTTGGCTTCATCGTTGACGTCTTCTTCGTCTTCTTCAGCTTCACGCTCAGTCTCATCCCCTTCTCTAAATCTTCTGGTGTTCTCTTGCAACTGAGCCATCAACTCGTCCTCTCGGCCTCTTTGGGCAGCCGGCTCGTTCAAGTCGTTAATGGCATGGGCTATTAGCTCAATTCTTTCCACCACATCACCAGCATTGGCATTGCCATCTCGTGCCTCTTGCCTCAACCCGTTCAAGGCGTCTTGGAACATGTCGGCCAACTTCGACTTGGGCTCTTTGCCAATCTTCTTCATCAACATCTTCGTGTACCCTTCGTCACGAACCACCCACTCGTGTTCCACGAACAAAGCAAGGTGCACGATCACGTACACAAGGATATACCGGACTCCGCTGGAATATGTGTAATCCAAGAAATGCTTTAGCTTGTGGAGAGCAAACTCTGTGGCGTCGTCATATGATTCGGGATTTAAACTATTCTCTCCATACAAAAGAGCCTCGATAAACTTGGGGTTTTCGGGTGGAAGCCGCCCATCAATGGCCCACGTACAAAGACGCCCCACGAACTTGAAGAATATCGGCACTTGGATGCATACACACGTCACGTAGAGGAATATTGACATCGCCTTCAAGGTTGTTTGACGAATGCTGGTGAAAAATTTAACCAAAATCAGCAGCAACGGGATCCGGGTAGGCATTTCGGGGTCATATATGGTTCGGAATTGGTACTGTGTGTTACAGATATCACACTGCTTGACAGACTTGTTGCTGTGCTTGAGCCATTCCAACAAACAGTGTTGATGAATATACTTGATTGATCCTTTGCACTTACATGGATGTAACAACGGTTCGCTGTCTGTGCTTTCGCCCCGGCAAATTCGACAAAGCGGCTGGCCTTCCATGATGATCCTGGCAACTTACGTGTGAGCAACAGCAAAACAATTCCAAGGTTACAACCGCTTAATGGGGGGTTTTGGTGTTGTTAACTTGGCACAGACAGTTCTGGCACTTGCCGTTGTGCGGTCGCAAGACAGGTCGATACACGACTTTTGATTAGGTCGGACGTGGGCCGCCACGGGCGTGAGTTTGGGACGGTACGGGCAGTAACCGTCAGAACTGAAACCGGTCCTGCTGCCATAGCCTGGACTGCTGTAGGGGCTACTGTATAGTTCTACGGTATCCTGCTATGGGCTGCGAGTCAGCACAACCCTTTCGGCCTACGTGTCGACTTCTTACGATTGTGTATTTAAAACAGACATACGGACGTCGATCCAACAAAGCTACTAATTGGTCTCTGGGTCCACTTCAGGTGGAGCAAGTGGCTCCTCGTCAGCCAATTTGACAACTGGTTCTTCTGGAACGTTTTCTGAAGATGGGTTCACCTCTGGAACCTCTTTGGCCACCTCCACTGGAGTTTCTTTGGCCTCATTAGCTTCGATTCCTCCTACATTAGGAGGATCCGATTTGGACGTCTTTGATTCGGTGTTGAAGTTATACTCACTCAACGACTTGGGGAATGTGTTACAGTCGTAGTCCCAGGTACCCACGAGTTTGGATTGCAAACATTGAGACTTGGTCCAAGGTTTGGCGTAGATCAAAGGTGAATAAGTCATGTAGAACCATGTACTGAGGGCCATGTAAAAACCGAGCACTCCATAGACGGTGTACTTCACAGCAGTAGACCGACTAGCAAAGTAGCTGAGACCAATGTCCAAGAAATGTCCCACCGTCAAGATACCAAAGTATAAGGCTGGCAAATAGTGGTGCAAGAACAATTGTCTGCCCATAATGAAGAATGGGAAGTAATGAAGTAACCATCCCAAAGCGTAGGTGAAGACCTGGTAGTTGAAGTTGAACACATGCTTTTCATTGGCCACAGCAGCACCCGTTTGCCATCTGAGCACTTGAGCTACAACGTAAATAGCAAATGCCAACAAGGACAACGAAGAGGCCCACCAAACAATGGCATTGCCCATGAAGTATACACTCTTGGATTCTCTGACCCAGTAGTTGATACCTCTCAACAACAAAGGCCACTCGTGAGGAAGTGACTGCCATGGGTGGTGGTCTGTCAACCCTTGGTTCACCTTCCACATCACCTTGTGAGATTCGAGAAGCTTTTCCAAGAACGAGAGTTCGGGGTAGTTGATGATCTCAGAGATATTGGAAGGGATACGAGGGTTTTGGTTGGTTTCGATGTAGAAGTAGGTCAAGTGTCTGGCCCCTTGTCCAGCACATGTGACTTCTTGTTGTCCAAAACCCCATTCTGGTAACTTGACTTCGCTGGAAAACAAGTAGTTTCCAGACATAGCATGTCTCAATCTAAAAACTGTGGTCAAAGCCTTAAGGTTAAGCTTGGAAGCATTGTCCTTAGTCTTTCTAGGGACAATTTCAACAACAAAATCGTCATTGGCATCACCAGCAAAGCCTTCGTATCCGTAACAACTGACTTCCTTTTGCCAGTCTCTTTCACTGACAGGAGGCTTTTCGTCGTGGGAGTGCAATCTCTTTCCAGAGGCTACGTGCTTCAATCTGATCTTCATTCCATCGTGAATTGGAACAAATTCTTCAGGCATAGTCTTGTTATAGTGTTCAATGAGCCATTCGTTGTTGGAGTCCAAGTGTGGGTACAAAGTTACCTGCTGTTGCTTAGAGCCAGCTGGGTAGTAGTGAGCGTGCGAGTGTAAGTAGCCTCCTTGAGTTTCCAAGTGACGAATGGAAACAACCGATCCCAACCCGACGTTAGCCTCGATGTCTCTTGGAATAGTGTTACCGTTCAATGAGGCTCTAAAAGCACTCGACATAAACGATGAACCATCCCCTTCATTGGACAACAAGCTGAAGTGGATGTAGAAGAAAATCATATACAAAGCGATGGGAACTCCCAACAAAATAGCACCACGAGCAACAAAATGGCCGGCAATTTTCTTGGAGCTCACAGACAAGTCTCCGATGATGAACCACAAGTGCAACACGCAGCACAAGCCAACCCATGATAAGGTAAACAAGCCAACCCATTTGGAACTCAATGAGAGCCCCAAAGCAATTCCGCAAGACAACAAGCTCTTGTACCAAGTGAATGAGAACGGAGCCAGCTGCTCAAACCTCTTATATGAGTACACAGCCGCCGCAATGAAGAACATCAAGGGGGAATCCAACAAAATGTACCTAGAGATGGTGACGTTAGCGTTTTCAATAAGCAACGTCAAACTGGTGAGAAGACACACAATTGGCTTACAGCCACTACACTTCAACGTCAAATAGCACAAAACGACGGTTCCAATTCCCAACACTCCGGGGAAGAGTCTCATGAACTGGTACGGAGTTGAGTCTGGGAACTTGTCTCCGATTTTTTCGAAGTTAAAGTCTCCCTTGAAGCCTCCCATGACACCCACGGCTGCAAAAAGCATCTTGGCCAAAGGAGGATGGACGTCCATGAAATATGACCCCAAAATGTACTTTCTAGCAAATCCCCCAAAATGGACTTCATCGAAGACAACCGAGTCGGGATATGCCAAGTCTGCCAATCTGATGTTGATGGCCAACACCACCAAGACAGCCAAATAGATATACTCTTTGGAAGACAACTTCCGGGCCCGGGCCAAAGCGTCTGACGGAGACGTCACGAGGTACGGTCTTGACAATCCTTTGGAGAAGGTCAAATCATCCACTGGATCATCGACCGACACCGAGGACTGTGGGTTGGGCGTTTTAGATTTCGCCATGTTTCTGCTGTATTATACTACTGGTAAGTGAATCTGTTCAACGGCACAATTGGCGAGACGGGGTTGTTTTATAGTCGCTGGTCAATTGAGGATTGAAGTATCACAACAAGTGTTCTTTTTTTTGTATGGAACAGGCTGTTAAATTTTTCAGCGAACGCGTAGAGAGTCGGGGACCGGTGTAGCCCTCGGGAATCGGTCGGATCTGATCTGGACTTGGGTATTTTGGTCCTGGTGCTGCTGGCCGTGATACTGGTCCTGGTCCTGGTCGTGATACTGGTCCCGGTGTGGCTGGTGTTGGTCCTACCATCTTGCACCAGGGCATTCGAGGGTCGGCTAGTACTACTTTCGGTGTTCCTTGTTCAACTACTAAAGTTAGCGTTGGTCAGAACTCTACTGGCTTCCAGGTGCTTCTAGGTGCTACTTTCTATTTGTCTAGCAACAGAGTTACTAAAACTAGAGGCCTTTGGGATTGTACCAATACCTACGTGGTGGGAGTAACTTGTAGGCATGTGTTTCGTTTGGATATTGTTTTTCTACGGAGCCAAACACTGAATGAAGGATTAAGGTGAATTGCGTCTTTCATCTCAGGAACTGGTTTTCAGTGTCTTCCCTCACCTCAGGATCAGGATTGAATCCACATATTTCCCACCATCGTCCAATATATCCAGACTGTCTGCTGCTATGGCATCTTCGCTGAGAGTGATTCAGCCTCCTTCTGTTTGCTCACCCTATGTGGAGGTCGGCATAAAAACTAGGTCTATTCTCCACCGTATGCCGTGGTACAATCCGTGCCAAACAGTCAAAATAGCTTTAAAAGCTACCCATAATATACGATGTCGGTCCGTATTCATTTGCTGCAATCAAAAATGACCAAGTCTTAAATCCATGGATTTGACACCGTCTTCAAGTATTCCAGTTGAATATGTGAGAGTACTGAATCACATCCGTGCATTTGTAGTACTCTGTAAAGTATCAGACCTCAGTTTAGTTTCTCAACTCCCAGTGTTATTACAGAGGTCGTAAACGTTGGCAAGGCTACCGTCTCTTTGGGCCGCATTTGAAGAACCTATCCCAATGTACTTTTCTAAACTCTCTGTCCTAGTCAGATCCTCATATTTAAACTGTATATCTACACTTGGAGACAAACTTTAACAAGTAAGCTTCAATGGTTGCAAATTGTCGCAATGTGCAGTAACGCAGCCTCCTTTACAAAGATGGTGGTGGAATATGCTTCCCGCAGCTGCAAGGCACTGAATAACAACAGCAGCAGTCGATGTGCATGCGGTCCAAACATAGCTGAAAAAAGCCAAGCTACGTCGGTTAGGATAGAATTGGTGTCCCAACTCAGTGAAGACCTGGTGTATAGTGGGGCAGACTCGAACCTCATGGATTGATGATCGACACAAGTGAATTGTCTATCGGTGGTTGTATGGGACCATAGTCTTCTGTGGCACCTACAAGGGTGCTCCTATTAAATACCAGGCCACTGCGCAGATCTCTACGCCTAAAAAAACAACACCATACATGAGGCGGTTGTAAATTGCGCATATAGTTTTGATTATACATTTACGCAGAAAGCTTTATCATGCGAAGCACTAGGCACAAAAACAGTGCCATCTCTTCTCAGTTGCAAGGACTCTACCTGAACACCACTCGTACGAGTGGGCTCTAGACCTGGAACTGGATATGCAATTTGCAACTATTGTAGCTTGTGTGTAATACCTACTTCGTGCATTGAACCCCTTATCTCGACTGCACACCCTTAACTTACACAAAAAGCATTGAGGTAAATCAGATCCCTTAAACTCTTTTGATTCAATTGGTATTTTTTTTTATTTTCCATATAAACACCTATCTTTTATAGTCCTCAACACTTTGATTGATCCCCTGACCTCGAATGGCATATTACTATTATAAATTTGAGTGGTACGTATACTCCAAACTTCTTTTCTTCAAATCAGATTAACACTGATCCATTGAGGAACCAAATGATCTATCGGAGACTGCTAAATTTGTTCAAATACTAACAACGGAATAGGCCACTTGACGACAAAGTGGACTCAGTCCAGGTGACTGGTAACTTTGACAATTGGTCCAAAACCAACCCTCCATTATCAAAAGATCCCAAGGTTTTTTCAGGCATCATCAAGTTGCCAGCCAAGCAGAAGTTGGTATTCAAGTTCATCATCAACGGCACCGACTGGAAAGTTGGCTCCCACTACAAGATATCCACTGACGAAAACGGAATTGAAAATAATTATATCGACGAGGGTGAATTGAGCTTCTACGAAGAATTTGACCAGGAAACCACTCCTGAGTTGTCAGATTCCGTTACAGGAACCGAACCAACGGAAGATTCTGTCTCCAGACCCCACGAAGAGGAAATCCACCAGGTATTGACGGGAACATCCTCGTTTGCTGCCGTGTCTATTCCCAGTAACTCGTCCAAGTTTGAGGACTTGGCCGAACCTGAAGCGGAAGAACCAGCCCCAGCTACTGAGGCAGATCCGGTGTCTTCTTCTGGAGAAGTTCCTGTGCCAATTAGCTTGTCTGACTCCACTTCGACTTTGAACAGAACTGACGAAGTGAAGATTCCAGGCTCGTACCCTGTTTCACCCATTAAAGATAGTGAAATATCCGATACACCCACGAACACCTCTGGCCGGTACAAGAAAGACGGATTGATGTCTAAGTTCAGAGGCTTGTTTAGATAGTAGGTGAGTCTGTGGATATGTGTGTGATTGCTCAAAGAATTGTGCTTTAATTTAATTGAAACCAATGTTCGGCTAACTGCTGCCATGACAGCAGCCAAGCCCCTTGTTGTGTTGTTTGATTGTTTCTTCAGTTCGGGCTTTTTTCAAAGCTGTGTTTGGAATCTGTATTATTGTTAGTTCAAATGTCGTTGGGAAAAGGAATATTATATATTTTAATACAGATCAATCTAAGTTTGCTCTATGGCCTTTACTTCTTGCCACCTTTCTTCTTTTTCTTGTTCTTCTTCTTCTTGTCGGCATCTTCTGTGGTCTCACTGGATGTGGCAGGTGCTGTTACCGGATTGTCGACTTTTTCACTTTCATCAAACTTCTTGTTGGCCATTATACTTCCCAACCCAGGAACCTTCTGTGAATCGCTAGACGTCACACCCCGGGGACCCATAAATGTCATGAGCTTTGAGAGCTCTTTCACTTTATAGGTTTTGAATTTTATACACTTTCCCAGGCTGGGTTCAAACACCTTGACTCTCACGCAATTGGATGCTGATTTCTTGGTGGAATCTTTGGCGATTTTGGTTTTGCTTTCAAGCTTCTTGTGTTCATTGGAGTATGTTATGGACACTCGGGCAGTCGTGGGATATGCAGCTATAAGCTTAGAGGTGGAGCTTATGAAACTATCAAGAGACATTTGGTGATAATGGAAAGATTCTCAACACATCGCGAACATTTTTACAGGTTCTATGAAGTTATCATTACTATCTCGTAAAAAAATGCAATAAGAGACATGTGCGCTAGAATGGCACGTCGTAGCCCAACACCAAGCTTCCTATGAGGAACAAGTTGAGAGAAGTGATGAACCCCCACACCAAAATGGCCCCAAGAGCCGTCAATGGCCCGTTACTTAGATCTTTGTATCCAATGACTCTAGGGTCCCACACACCCTTTCTTGGCTTGGCTACCCCAGCAGAGCGGCCAGTCACATACTCGGGGTCGTTCAGAATATGCAAGTCTTGGGTGTGCTGGATCAAATGCTCGCTTTCTTGGACCGAAGCAACTTGAGGAGACTCTTCTTCATCATCAAATCCAGGAGCACAAGGATGGCTGCTCCTCAAATCCTGTAACTTGATGGCAGGCTCGCTACTCTTATAGCGCATGTGATCATGTTCGCTGGCATGGGGACTGAAATCTAATTCGTCTATTACTTCGTCGTCGCATGCAGCTGTGATGGGCACTCTCATAATCTCCTTGGAGCAAGTGAAAATGATCAATGGGGCTGTCACAAACGGTAACAACAAAGATAACACCACCTGACTCATGTTAAGCACGTTGGCCAACCCTTCTCTTCCGGTCATCAACACCACAATGAAACATGGTAAGATGGCCAAAGCTCTTGTGACCAATCTACGGGCTACAGGAGGCATGGTCCAGCTCAAAAACCCTTCGGAAACCATTTGCCCTGCTAAGGTGCACACGATTCCGGCACTCTGACCACTGAATAACAATGCCAATGCAAAGACAATACCAGCTGTCTTTGACAAGTGCGTAGAAAGAAGATTGTATATGGTGAATAAGTCGGCATTATCGTAGTTGTCCTCGTCTTCGGTGTCCGAATGGTGGCCATCGTGGTCGTCATCTCTCTTATCATGGTGCTTTGTCAAAGTGGCACCGGCCACAATCAAAATGGCGGAGTTCACAAACAAGGCGACTGTGAATAGTGAAATAACAAGCTCAACCATAGTGTAGGACATGGTGTCATTTATGGCATGGATTGAAGGCCTATAGTCATCATTGGCATCTTCCTCGTATTTTTGACGGATATCAGAGATGTTGTGTTGAGTGGTTTCGGGCGTATCTTGTTCGCGCTCAAGTTGAGTGTAGCCATGCTTCAAATCGTAGTCCTTAAGACGAGACTGGACAAGCCCCGATCCCAAGTACAACGAATGAGGCATGACGGTGGCTCCCAAAATGGCCAAACTCAAGAATAACCCGTTCCCTCCTTCTCTGTCGCTCAAGTCGATCACCTTCTTGTTGGGCAAGAACCCTTTCATGACGTCTCCAAAATCAAAGTCTATGTTGGAGTCTGTGCCCACCTGGTACAACTCGATTCCAAAGCATACCACCGTGGCGGTGACTAGAAGCGACACAAACCCTTCGAAGATCCTCACAAAGAGAAGAGGACCTTTGGGTCTGTATGCCATTAATACTATCAAAACGTCGATGATCGTTATGAGGACCCCCATCACGAGCGGCAAGTTGAACAAGATGTGGAGGGCAATGGCCGTCCCCACCACCTCTGCCAAGTCTGTGGCGATGATGGCGATTTCCGCCATGATGTAGATGAGCATGTTCACTTTGGGGCTCAAGTGAATACGGCAGTTGGTAGCAAGATCAAGCCCGGTGACGCAGCCAAGCCGGGCCAGAAGAATCTGGAGGAAAATCGCCAAACAGTTCAGAAGAAGGATCAGAAACAAAAGTTTATATTGATACGCTGAGCCTGCTGCCACGGCCGTTGAATAGTTCCCGGGATCCATGTAGGCCACCGACACCATTAGGCCGGGCCCTATAAAACGAAAGTACTTCTTGAGGACTCGGATGACCTCTTTCATATTTGTTGACTCACTAGCGATGATATGTCTCAGGATTGGTGTTCAGTATCGGTAAAAAAGAAGCCTGTAAAAGCGAAGAGACAATGACGAAAATGTTGTCTGAATGGTAACTATCCAGTGAATGTCTTCGGACTTGGATGACGCTTATTTACGTTACCTCTTGGCTAGTAAGAAGAATAAAACTTGTGTGAATGGCTGAAAGGTGACAACTGGAGAATTTTGTGTACTTTTTTCGTTGCTTCAGCTGAGCGCGCCCGGCGCCGGGAAAATGGAAGCTGGTCGCGACGGTGGTGCCGCCGTGGTAGGTGCAGAGCATGCCAAGGCCCGGGCGTGTCAGGGCCAGCAGGGTCCTGTGGGCTCTGTTGTTAAGTGCACGCCGTGTCGCTCCCAGTGTCGCGACTGCCGCTTTATTAGGTAAGGTCGCGGCCCAGCGCTGATTCCCTGCCAGCCCCGGAAAGTGCGCGCCCGAACCTCCAAGTCTTCTCATACAAAAATCGGTCAAATATCCCCGTCTCAACAACACTCATCTATAAGCCATGTTAAAGAGCGTTGCCAAGGTCGGTGCTCGCGCCGCCAGAGCACAATTCCATTCGTCCGCTTGTGCCAGTGCTGCCTCTGTCTTCCGGATGCCTGCGATGTCCCCCACCATGACGGAGGGAGGAATTACTAGCTGGAAAGTCAAGGCTGGAGACGAATTTGCTGCTGGAGACGTCTTGCTCGAAATCGAAACTGATAAGGCCACTATTGACGTGGAAGCCCAGGACGACGGGATTATGTGGGAGATCCTCGCCAAAGACGGTGACTCGGGAATTCCCGTGGGTAAACCTATAGCGTTTTTGGCAGAGCCAGGTGATGACTTGGCTGCCCTTGAAAGACCTGCCGCAGACGAGCCACCAGCGGCCGCAAACAAGCCAGATGCTGCTAAGAAAATAGAAGAAAAGACACCCGAAAAGCCTGCTTCTTCAAAGCCCCAATCAACCGGCTCCAGCTCTCAACCTTCGAAACCAAGTGTCTCTGGTGTTGGGTTCACCAAGGCCAACCCTAATCAAAAGCTCTTTCCTTCGGTTGAGTTATTACTCCACAAACACCATATTTCTGTAGAAGATGCATTGGCCAAAATTGAGGCCTCGGGCCCCAAAGGTCGTCTTTTGAAGGGTGATGTGTTGGCATACTTGGGAGAGATCAAAAAAGAGTCGTTGTTATCGGTGGCCAAATATATTCAAGACAAACTGCACTTGGACTTGTCCAACATAGTGTTGAAGAAGACAGACCCAACGCCTGTTGCTGAAAAATCTGCCGAAGGACAAGTGGAAGCTAAAAAGCCAAAGAATATATTAACCATGAAGCTTTCGGCCACTTTGGACGTTCCACATGACCAATTCAGATACGCATTTGAAAACTCCGTGCAAAGTGCCATCACCAAGACATACGCCACTCGTTTCCCTGAGTTTTCTTACTCTCCTTCGGGCCTGGTCTCTGCTATACATGATGCAGATGACATTTTCGATGATTTGTTGGTCCCTCCACCCACTAAATCTAGATTCCACGTGTATGATATCACCTACAAGTTCCCCCCATCTTCTAAATCAAATCACTTGTTTGCTCCGATTGACGCCTTTGATGACTTGATGTCTGTTCCAGGTAAGGAAGCGAGCCCAGCATCTGGTAAAGCCGATGTGGTAAACATAGAATTCAAAGTTAAGTTTGACGACAAATTGGTCGATTCTGTGGACTTTGTAGAGTACTTCCAAGACAGTTTGTTGGAGCAAGTTCCTAGCAAAAGCTTGGATGTGGTTGAGTGAATAGAGTATGCTAAAATATAAACGTACGACACCATGTGCAACGCACTCACGAGACTCCTTAGACTTTTTTCTACAAACAGAGGGCCCTGAGACCCTGGAACTCTACGTGACCCTACTTTATTCTCCATGATGTGCCTCCTTTCTAGGAAAAATGCCTATCGGAGCAGCACTGCTAGTAACTGCATAAACCATTTATACCTATCACCGTTTGGCTCCTCTCTATACCAACAACCTTGTCTTGACATCATACTACAGTAATAGCCTGGTACAGAAGCCAATTTGACCCCTAAAGCATCGGATCCACTTCGACTCTCACTATTTCATGCAAGCAACAGCCCAGAATAAAACCGAACTTCACAACTGAACACGCAATTCTTTTCAAGAGATATGGATACATGGGCTAGTGGCTCTCAATTGCACTACGCTGGCCCGCTTCCCACACGTCCCAGCCGCTTGCAGCGTGCCTACATCTGCCATTTATAACTGGTTGCGTATCAATGAAAGAGGTGGGTGTGCACAAAGAACAATCCCTCACCCTCATACATATCAGAGAGATAGGACAATTGCATTTAGATAGATGTACAGTGGGTAAAATCATAAAAATACCAACTGGCTGTAGAGAAAGGCTGACGCCAGAGAGAAACGGAGGCAGTTGTGAGGTGCATGCGAGTGGGATCCGGCCTTGGAGATGTCGTTCTAACACCGTCCTTATCACAAACAAATCGATTGTCTCTTACTATCACACGCGACCTCCTTCTTTTCTCTCAGAAAAAAAAACACAAGTTGAATTTGTCCAATACATAAAATAAAATTAAAAAACTATTTTTCGGAAATTTTATTAAAAAAAATAAAAACTTACCGATTTGTTCTGTTCTTGTAGCTGTCCAGTATTCAAGCTAAGCTGTTTCGTAATCCAAAGTTTTTGCAAGCCCCCAAGCACATTTGTTACTGGTGACTTATTCGATCGCCCCTTTTACTGAGAGAATTTCAGTTCCACTTCGGCGTTTTATCCCTGCAACGAACAAAAAAAAACAAAAAAAAATCCATCCTTTCATCAATTGATTTACTTTATTGGAACCATGTACAACCCATTTCCAGGCTATCCAGTTGCCCAGCAGGATCGGAAGAATGTAAGCATGAGCGGCATGGGTGGAATGAACTCCATTAATGGCTCATCCCCGAAGCTTTACAATGGTAGCGGTATGGTGACGAACGTAGCACCATCCGCGATGGGTGTCCCTACTTCGTCAGCTCCCACCACTGCCGTTGGAGTGGTGCAGGGCCATGTTATGCAACAGGCAGCACCATCCTCATCGGCCCCCGTTGTTTCGGCCAATTCCACCGTCCGCAACTATGCCAACTATCCTCAGCCTCAGAGCCAGCGTATGATGAATCACAGCACTCCAGCCGTAGCCCTCAATGTGACCCCTTTGGGCTTGCCTCCTCGTAATTATTATGGCCAGCAACCACTGCAGCTGCAACAATCCCAACAAACTCCTTCGACCCCCCAACCGGCTCCCCAACAAGCTCAAATGAGCTATCTGCAACTGCTGCAACTGCAACAACTACAGCAATTGCAACAACAGCAGCAGCAGCAGCAACAACAACAACAGCAGCAGCAGCAACAATACCAAAACCAGAACCGTCAATACGCCAGCACTACGATGTATGACTCTAGTTTTCTTCAAATGTACCCTCAACAGTACCACCAATATCTGCAACTTCTTCAACCCCAATATGGTGGACAACAGCTGATGCAGCAGATGTCTCAGCAAATCCGTAATGTAACTCCTCCGCAACAACAGCTGCAACAACAACAGCAACAACAACAGCAGCAGCAACAACAACAACTTCAGAACCAATCCAGATACTACGATCACCTCAAAGCTTCGCAGAATTACTCTATGCAATCAATTGGCTATGAAGATGACCATCATTTGGATGCTTACCACCAAGATTTGGACTTGAAACCCCAATCGCAATCACAGCCTCAATCTGTTTCCCAACTGCATCTTCAACAACAACCTCAGAGCCAGCTTCAACATCTTCAACAACAACCCCACAGTATTCACCAGCAGATTCAACCTCAACACATTCAAGCACAGCAGCTCCAGCAGCAACACCTCATCAATCAACAACAGATCCCTCCCCAGGCAGTGAGTCATGACCAATATCTCCATAAACTGCCCCCTCAAATTACCCAGGTTTCCACAAAGCTCGCCAAACATCACATTCCTGTCACGGACCTGGCATCTTCTAAATTGACCTCTGTTTCGGGACCTCCTTCTAATCACGGGCCCTCAGAGTCATCGGTGGGTTCTGCTGATCAGCCCATTCGCAAACGAGGAAGAAAGCCCAAAAATCAATCGCTTGAGGCCACTAATCCCACCTTTCACCAGTTTGATAATCCTCCACCTCCTCCGGTTGAGAAGAAGAAGAGAGGTCGTCCTAAATTATTAATCCTTGATCCTACTTTAAACACATACATTGATTCATCCCACCCGAACTACAAAGCCTTGAAAGCCCAAATGAAGCTGGGTGACGGATCTGTTGTTTCCACGTTTCTTGATAAGCTGCAGTCGGCATATCTTTTAAGGGAATACGATCCTTCGGAGGCATCCAAACTCTTACAAAAAAAAGACAAACGTGGAAGACCCCGGAAGTTTGCTATTGAAGAGACTGGTATCACCGTAAAAGGGGTCAGATTAGGAGGTATCAAACACAAACGTAAAAAGACTATTGATACTTCTGCTCCGAACCAAATTAAAAGGCCAAGAGGCAGACCCAGAAAAATCGATCCAGGCTTTTAAGAGCTCTCTATTTGTATAATTAAAGGTAGATGTAATATATAATGATCTTTGGTGCAATACAGCAAAAGGTTTACTTTCTCTTCGTTTTTTTCAGTTGCTTCTTCTTCTGCTTCTTTTTCCTTTGGGACTTATTCTGTAATTGGGTATTCTTGGAACTTCCTTGTGCTTCTCCCATCTCTTGTGATAACCCCACGCCAGGTGGGTCCAACTCTCGAGATGTGCTTAATTCCTGTGAGCTCGAAGGTTCCTGGTAAGAGTTCAATTCCAGAGGAATGAGTTTCAGGCTCTCTTTACTACTGCCAAAGCTGTTTAATGTCTTCAACAATGGAGTGGACTCCGAATCATCGGTTTCCTCGTTTGAATCTGTTCTTAAGGTCGTATGTTGCTCATATAACCTCTGTCTCAAATCCATGATCTCTTCGGGATCGTGTGTTACCTTTGACTTGCACAAGGCATTGTCTTTCTCATCCAAGTCTCCCCTTGCATGATCTGATGATGACCCAACAAGACTACGAGACCGACCAAAGAAGTCAAGCTCATCTTCTGGATATTGGGGTGGAAGCTCATCACCTTTTTCCAAAAGCTGATCTCCTTGCAAACTCGAGGAAGCCCCATACTGCGGCAAAGAAGCAAGGCCACGGTCTCCTCCGATTTTTTTAAAGTCGTTAGTAGATATGAATCCGTATTTCTTGACGTTGGCTTCGATCCATACAAAACCTAATTGTCCCAAATTGACTTGAAACTTAGCATTGCTCAGAAAGCATCCAATAGCAGGATACACATCCACATACAAGCCCTTCATGACGTCCATAATCTTTTTCCCGTTACGGGTTATGAAGATAGTTCCTGTCAAAATATGATAACCAAACCCAACAATATCACTTTGGATCAATTGCGGAAGAACTAGGGCATTGTAAAAGCTGTGATCGCCCCAATGTTGCTGCAAAGGGGTAGGAAATGGTTTGTTAATCTTTAAATTCCCAGTGCTTTCGTATGCAATGGAGAAATTGTTGTACCCAGGCAACCTGAAGCTTGCCGGGTAGGGCCTTGTCACAAGGCCGATGGAGAAATGGGCATTTGGGTTGTTCTCATTGGTGAACTCGAATACCTTAGTTTCAAAATAGATGCAATCTGAGAAGGTCCTGTTTCGAACTGGTAAGCAATAGTTCAATACAGACGTAGCTGTGGAGTAAGGACTGTTGTTGTTAAAGAAGTTAACCTCGGTTCTATCAGCTACCACATACCGATGGGGGCTGACACGATCTTGCTCGAACTCAAAAGCAGCGATTCCTCTCTCTTTGATGATGATCTCATCTTCCCTGGATATTGATCTACCTCTGGTATTGTGGAATTCGGGTGGATTATCTCTTGTGAACTGTTCTCCATTCAAAAATGACGACTGTTCTTCGGGAGAAAGTCGCTTGAAGTCAAATTCTTCTGATAGGCCAACCAAAGCCTCCTCGTCGTTCAAAAATTCTGTTGGCAAGTTGCTGTTGTCTACAATCACATCACCGATTCGAAAATATCCCGTTCGTGCATTTTCCCCGGAAAAATTATAAATGGCACATATGGCCACTACAAGAGCACACAAGGAACAGGCTAGAAATGCAACTAGAAGGAAAGTGGGATTGAATCCGGTGCCTCCCATCACGAGCTTGGTGTATGTACTGGTTCAAATGTGGAAGCTTCAGACTAAGGGACTGTCTTTTTCATTGTGCGCAGCTTCCATTTTGGTAGTACCACATAAAGTTGCAAATTTAGACTACGGTGCTTGCAACTCAGCATGGTTCGATATATGCTATGGTATATTACTCTAAATTTTTCTGTCGTTAATTTTGCTTAGTTTCATAAGAGAACGAGTACCGTCTCTGACCATTGGGGAGTAATGCTTGTCCAACAAGACATTCTCCCAAAGGGTGGCTGCGTCCGCATTACTCCTTTCGAGTTCCACCTCACGCAACATCTCAATTCCAAGCTGGTAAGTTCCTTCTCCGTTGATTCTTTCTTCAGTATTCCACAACCCCTTCAAGCTTTCCCCGTACTTATTTACTAACTTTCCAATAAATTTGAGTGTAGCTAATGAAGTCTTCTCTGGAGTGTGAAGAATAGATAAGTAGAGTCTCTTGGTGAAACTTATACCTCTGGAGACAGTTCCGTTTCTAGATCTGAAAAAAATAGAATCTAGGCAGTTGAGAAGCAACTCGGATTTGGTGGAGACGTTTACTGATGGCTTCTCGAGATGTTCGGAGGTTGACAATGGATCCAAGAGTCTCAAAGACTTGGAGCTGAATTCCAAATCGCAGTCTAGGGACAAGTCTGCCAAAATAAGGTATAAAGAAGACACAAATTTAGACAAATCAATTGAGATGGGCATTTTCCCAACTGTTAGGTGGTTCAACGTAAGCTGGAAAGATGTCACTATGCAGAGTAAGATCGTCCTAATCTGTCTAGAGTCAAAAAGACCCAATTCACCGTCTTCATAGTCCTCAGGTTCTTCTTCGTCACTAGCAAAGGTGTTTGAGTTAATGGTATCCGACATAATTTCTCTCAAAACTTCCAAAAAGTCCCCCAATAAGTCAAAATTTGCCATCTTCCCGAACTTAGATAGACCTTCGAGCACTGATGCCATCAAAATGCTTGCATCATTCTTCTCGTTCACAGAACTCGATCCTGCTTTCAAAATTTGCAAATACAATTTCAAAAGCATCTGTAAAATCTTTGATTGGAACTTCTCCCTTTCTTCAGCTGTGATTGTTTGTTTGGCCTTTTCAAGTTCCTCTTCGATCTCTTTCATTTCTTTTCTGGCTTTACGTTGCTTCTTTGACAAGTGCACTCTGTCTTTCTTTTTGAGCTTTGGGCCTGCTTTTCTATCCCTATCAGATGGGTTGTAATCATCTAGAATGGATAAAGACAAGAAGATATTAAGCACGGATTCATCCACTCTATAATTCTTCTCCGTGATGGACTTGCTTAAGATATTTGTCAAATCGTGGGATAATTCACCATGTTCTTTGTCTTCTAAAAGTAGTTGCTCTAACACACGAATGCATTTTGTAAAAATTCTGTGATCCTCAACATCTTGAGGCTTTCTGTTTAATCTTTTCACAAGGATTGTCAACAACTCGTTACGATTATTGAAGAATTTCAAGGATGAAGCAGCCATTTCACAGCATACTTTCAATGCTAATTGACCAAGTTTGACCTGACTTTCTGTGATCTTTTTATTGTTCAATGAATTCAGTCTAGTTACTCTTCCCAAGTCGGACAAGTAATCCACAAATATTCTGTAATTATATATCAAAGACTGTTCGAACTGTCTTAATCTGGCGACTTCTCGACTCACCTTTTCACGTTTTTCTGTTTCAGTCAACTGTCTGATCTTATAACCTGGAGCTAAACTCTTGAAGACGGGGACTAATGATATTATCGCTAATTGACTAACAACAAAATTTTTTGACTTAGACATCTTTCTGAGCCTAGTCAAACAAGCAATGTTCTCTTCGGGATCTTCCATCAATCTTGACGCCAAATCCGCTACTTCTTCTTTGATCTTCGCTAATCTCTCTCTGGGAGAAAGGCTAGTGTCATTGAACTCATCCTCACTTTCTTGATCTGGCTCATCTTCGACCGGTTTCTGATCCTTGATTTCACTTTCCTGTTCATCTTCAGAATCGGAGTTTTCCTGCTCTCTTTGGGTCCTCTCAAGAGTACCATCCAGACGCTTGATAGGTAAACCTTCGACGGCTTTTTTGTGTTTAACAGTTCTCGGCTTCAATTCGTAGCTTTGCTCGACTGTTTCCCAATCTTGTTCTGTACCCAAATCAGGTTGTTCCTTGACATTCTCTGAGAAGAAACCGCCACTTAATTGTGCATCGGCATCTTGTTTGAACTTCTTTCTTCTGTCCTCACCGGCTTTTGAGTTGGTCTTCCTCTTCCCCATCCTCTAAATGCTATAATCGGTCTTAAAAAAACTTCGCATCTCATCTCTCATCGCAGCGTTGATTCTTTTCCCGGGAGGATCGTCTTTCGCACCACGACAGTCCACGACATGCCACCGAAAAAATGGTGCTAAGCGCCTGCCCCTCCGCGCAATATTTTCGTTTTCATCGCAGCATTTGGCTTACAAATGATTTTCCACGACTGGTTAAACGATCGTATCCGGGATACGAGCTATTGTCATAAAATTTTTATAACCTTAACATCTGTTTTTTTCTAATTACTAGTTTTTTTGTTATTTCCAAGTAGCAGACATGAGTGTGAATGCTACCAGTGTTTTAGGAAACGAAATTCCGTCCATAAACAAGAAAATGTTGTGGACCTCAGTGATAGAATATGCAGCCGAGGTTTCCACATGGCAGTGGATCGTAACTGCCGTTGTTTTACTTTTAACATTTGAACAGCTTGATTACCTTAAAAAAAAAGGTAGAATTGCGGGACCAGCCTTGAAGGTGTGGCCTATTATCGGACCTTTCTTGGAATCTTTAGATCCAAAGTTTGATGAGTACAAGGCCAAGTGGGACTCGGGAGATTTGTCTTGTGTCGCAGTATTCCATAAGTTCGTTGTTATTGCCTCTACTAGAGAGTTGTCTAGAAAAATCTTGAACTCTCCCAAGTATCTTAAACCTTGCTTGGTGGACGTTGCTACTAAGATCTTGAGACCATCAAACTGGGTGTTTTTAGATGGTCAAGCTCATGTTGATTATAGAAAATCATTGAATGGTTTATTTACTGCAAAAGCATTGGAAAGTTACATTCCAATTCAAGAAAAATACATGGATATTTATTTGGAAAGGTTCTTGAATTACAAAGACTCCAAACAATTCTTCCCTGAATTCAGAGAATTATTATGTGCTTTGTCTTTGAGAACCTTCATGGGTGACTACATTAGTGAAGAACAAATCGCAATGATTGCCGACAACTATTTCAGGATTACCTCCGCATTGGAATTGGTAAACTTTCCTATCATTATTCCTTACACCAAGACTTGGTACGGAAGAAAGATTGCAGATGATACTATGAAGATTTTCGAAAAATGCGCCGATAGAGCTAAGGTTGATATCAAGAACGGGCAAGAACCACTGTCCTTGATGGAAAAATGGATCTACTCTATGGAAGAAGCTAAGAAAAGCGGAAAGGGTGATGAAAACACTAAGTTATTAAGCAGAGATTTCACTTCTAGAGAAATCTCGGAGGCTGTCTTCACATTTTTGTTTGCTTCTCAAGACGCTTCTTCCTCCTTGGCTTGCTGGTTGTTTCAAATCGTTGCTGATAGACCAGATGTTGCTAAGAAGGTTAGGGAAGAACAACTTAGAGTTAGAAACAATGACTTGAGTACGAAATTGAATTTGGACCTCATTGGAGAAATGACTTATACCAATAGTGTTGTCATGGAAACTCTTAGATACAGGCCCCCAGTCCTCATGGTTCCATATTTAGCCAAGGAGAAATTTGCCATCTCTAAGGATTACACTGTACCAAAGGGTGCCATGGTTATCCCAAGTTTCTATCCTTCTTTACATGATCCAGAAGTTTACCCCAATCCAGACGAATTCATCCCTGAAAGGTGGTTTAATGCTACCGATGAAATGACTAAACGTAACTGGTTGGTCTTTGGATATGGACCCCATACTTGTATCGGAAAGACTTATGTGATGACTATGTTTACCGCTATGCTAGGCAAATACTTGTTGTATGCTGACTTGATTCACCACACAACTGACTTGTCAGAAGAGATCAAGGTTTTCGCAACCATTTTCCCTAAAGACGACTTGATTTTGGAATGGGAGAGAAGAGACCCATTACAAGTTTAAAAGCTCAAATCATTCATAGATATTTATTACTTTTTTCATTTCATGAAATAATTTTATGGACCCTAAACTTATACCAAACGCTTGTGAAGCTCCATATTTTCAAACCCAATATAAGAAACAACGAATAAATAGTTAAATGATGTAGTTAGTGTTCCCCTATTCACGGTCTGATTAGGGTAGTGGGTATCATTTACAAGATTCGGATGTTACCAAATTTCCTTATACAAAATTGGATTCCTTTATGTGTTACACCACGATGATGCAGATATACTTGTTGAAGAATGCCTTTGAGGGAGAGATGTAGAGCCAAATTTATTAGATTGTATATTATTTGTTTTCTAGCAATTCATTGAAAAAACTCGAGCTACGAATAGACACCTAAGCGTCGTAAGTAGAAGCGGAGATGTTACCACCTCTTCCGGTCCAGTTAACGTGGATCCATTCATCCTTCTTCAAGAAATCGTTTTCCTTACCTGGCAAAACCTTGAAAGTGTGGGCACCGAAGTAATCTCTTTGGGCTTGCAACAAATTGGCTGGTAAAGTTTCTGATCTGTAACCATCGTAGAAAGACAAAGCGGTGGTGAAAGCTGGAACTGGAATACCAGAGGCAACAGCCTTACCAATGGTGCTTCTCCATCCAGATTGAGCCTTGGTGATGGCCTTGTTGAAGAATGGGTGGAACAACAAGTTTTCTAAGTCTGGGTTCTCTCTGAAAGCAGAAGTGATTTCACCCAAGAAAACAGATCTAATGATACATCCACCTCTCCACATCAAAGCAATTGCTGGGTTGTTTAATTTCCAGCCGTATTCCTTGGCAGCTTCTCTGATCAACATGAAACCTTGAGCGTAAGAAATGATCTTAGAAGCGTACAAGGCTTGTTCCAAATCATCCACGAATTGCTGCTTATCGGTAACAGGGACTGGAGTTGGGCCAGTCAACTTCTTGGAAGCAGTGGTTCTCTCATCCTTCAAGGCAGAAAGACATCTGGAGAAGACGGCTTCACCGATCAAAGTAACTGGCATACCTAAATCTAAAGCATTGATGGCAGTCCATTTACCTGTACCCTTTTGACCAGCAGTGTCCAAGATCTTTTCTAACAATGGAGTGTTGTCAGTTGGGTCATTGAAGTACAAAATGTCTCTGGTAATTTCAACCAAGAAAGAGTCCAAAACACCATTGTTCCACTTGGAGAAAACATCACCCATTTCCTTGTTAGTGAAACCTCCAACTCTCTTCATCAAGTCGTAAGCTTCACAGATCAATTGCATGTCACCGTATTCGATACCATTGTGGACCATCTTAACGTAATGACCAGCACCAGCTTCACCAACCCAGTCACAACATGGTTCACCGTCAGTCTTAGCAGCAATACTTTGGAAAATTTCCTTGATATGAGGCCAAGCATCCTTGTGACCACCTGGCATCAAAGATGGACCGTGTCTAGCACCTTCTTCACCACCAGAAACACCAGAACCAACGAATAAGATTCCTTTTTCGTTCAAGTCGGCGTATCTTCTGTTGGAGTCTGGGAAGTGAGAGTTACCACCATCAATGATGATATCACCTTTTTCCAAGTGTGGCAACAATTGTTCAATAAAAGCGTCAACGGGCTTACCGGCCTTGACCAACAAAATAATTCTTCTTGGTCTCTTCAAGTTGGCACACAATTCTTCGATTGAGTGGGCACCGATGATAGACTTACCCTTGGCTTCATTGTCCAAAAATTCGTCGACCTTAGCAACGGTTCTGTTGTAGGCCACCACGGTGAAACCGTGGTCGGCGGCGTTCAAGATCAAGTTTTGACCCATAACAGCCAAACCAATCAAACCAATATCACCACTAGGGACATTGTTAGTATTGCCACTCAAATGCGATCCGATTAGCTGTAGACGTTCCATTATCGGTTGATTTTCTGAATACAGTAAAAAAACTGGGGGTTGAAAAATGACCGGAACGGAGCAATATATATGAGCGGTGAAAAATTTCACACTCAACTATAAGCCGTCGGCATCACGAGTTCCAGCTAAACAGGGGTCTAATATGACTTATACATACGTTGGAGCAGACATCTTGTAGAATTGATACTATTAGTTAACACAAATAATTAAACGGCAAAAAAGCGAGTTTGTGTTTTACAAAATCTAGACATTTTTGTTGGATATTGAAGGTTATTTAACCCATTTTTTTTGTGCGCGAGACTACTCGCGAACCTGATTTCGGCGAAGTTCTAGTAGTCTTACTAAAAAGAACTAGTAAACCTACAGTACTGGATAACTTTGCTGATGAATTCCGGGTACCAGGCCGAAATTTCTTAGTCCTTTATGTTTACTATGATTGTCATCAATGATGACACTCCAAGTAACAACTTCTTGGCCGTGGTTAACACTTTCTTGCAACCTGATTGCAGCACTCTCGGAATTGACTAGACCGATTCACTTACTAATTGGGGTGGCTTCTTTGTCGGACCTTTTACGCAAGGTCTATTGCAATGGAATCACCGGAAAAGACGGACTACTGACTGGTTGAACACATCTACATGATGTGACTAGCCATCATCGGCATAGAGTGGCGGATAGCCAACGATTGATGCAAGCCGCCCCCATGGAGCTAATTAACGCTTCATCCGCGAACAAATGCGTCTCCCCCACTCTCTATTTGAATCACCCACTGGGTGCAAGTTGCCTCCTCCACGTTCGTACACTAGGTAAACAGAATGAGACTAGGCTTTCTTGCAATTGCACCCATCTGTTATGCACCATGGCTAGCAAACTAATGTCAACCAGTAAGCTATATGTAATCCCTTTTCCCTACACAAACTTCAATATTTCCTCTAAAAATGTACCCCCACACGTCCTTGCCAATAAAGATAGGGAAGCGTCGAAAACCATACTCTTAGGTTTTTTCGTAACCATTGAACTAGAACAAACGAAAAGATCGCTTTGTCAAACAATACCCTACTCCCCTGCGTTCCTGTTCCTATAGTACACTTTATCAGCTCCATTTCAGAGGCTGCATCTTTGCTTGTGCATTCTTCGGTGGGGGAAAAGCGAGGGGGATTCCGGTTTCGTCGGAATTTTCATGTGTAGGACAGCTCTAACTTGGAATGCATGTTTTTGCATCTTCAAATTTTGCCCCAAGATCAGTATTCAGCCACACTAACTACTTTCCACCATTTTCAATTTTGTAGGATTTTCGACACTTCACCACAATACGTTTACTTCTTGGTGCCCAGATATTGGACTCTTATGCTAAGACCATGATACAGAATTTCTTCTCATGAATGTCTAATATGCAGCCCTCTACAAGCTCGAAATCTAATAACTTTTTTTGTCAACTCACGTGCAATTTGATGATGCTCTCGTTAATTTTGCACTTATACTAGGTGAGTTCCAAAAGTTTTCAACGTTTTTCTTCTACACAAAGTCTACTTTCTTTAAGCATGATTCTCCAACCACACGGCGGTGTATTACAGGATTTAGTCCTCAGAGATGCCGATATTAAACAAGATTTATTAAACGAGATTGCCTCAAAAAACCACAAAAAATACATCTTGACTGATAGACAATTATGTGATTTGGAATTGATCTTGAATGGTGGTTTCAGTCCTTTGACTGGTTTCTTAAACGAAGAAGATTATTTGTCTGTTGTCAACAATATGAGATTGGCTTCTGTTAAAAACAGCGAAGGTAATGGTTTATTGTGGCCAATGCCAATCACCTTGGACGTCGATGAATCTTATGCTAAAACTCTTAAAGTGGGTGAAAAGTTGGTTTTGACTGACTTGAGAGATGACAATAGCTTGGCTTTATTGACTATTGAGTCCATCTACAAACCAAACAAATCCCTCGAGGCTGAAAAGGTCTTCAGAGGTGACCCAGAGCATCCTGCTATCAAGTATTTATTCAACACTGCGGGAGACATCTATATTGGTGGATCCATCCAAGGTTTGAGTTTTCCAAAGCACTATGATTATGTTGAAATTAGAACCAATCCAACAGAATTGAGAGATCAGTTTGAGAAAGCTGGTTGGAACACTGGTAACCATAAGACTGTGGCTTTCCAAACCAGGAATCCCATGCATAGAGCTCATAGAGAATTAACCATCAGGGCCGCCAAGGATTTGGGTGAAGACGGACACATCTTGATTCACCCTGTGGTCGGTTTAACTAAGCCTGGTGATATTGACCATCATACAAGAGTGAAAGTTTACAAACAAATTTTGAAGAAGTTTCCCGAAAACTTGGCTACCTTGTCTTTATTGCCATTAGCAATGAGAATGGGTGGTGATAAAGAAGCTTTGTGGCATGCCTTGATAAGACAAAACTACGGTGTTGACCACTTCATTGTTGGAAGAGACCACGCTGGACCTGGTAAAAACTCCAAGGGGGTTGATTTTTATGGTCCGTATGATGCCCAAGACTTATTGGAATCGGTCAAAAGTGAGTTACCTATCACCATTGTCCCATTCAGAATGGTAACGTATTTGCCAGATGAAGATAGGTATGCTCCAATTGACACCATTGATTTGAAGACAACAAAGACAGCCAACATTTCTGGAACGGAGTTGAGACAAAAGTTGAGAGACGGTAGTGAAATTCCAGAATGGTTTTCGTACCCTGAAGTTGTTCAAATCTTGAGAGCCACCAACCCACCAAGAAAACAACAAGGTTTTGTCATTGTCATCAACAATAGTAAAGGTTTAAAACAATCAGACTATGTCTCTTTTGGATTCCAATCTGTCCTTAATGAATTGAACTCAAATCGGAGAATCACCAAACTTGTGGACACCAATGATCCATTCATTGTCAACGAATTGGTCAAGGCTGGTTCTGGTGTCATTGCATTGTCTTCTAATATCGACGAAATCATCAATGCTGTTGGCGATTCCAATACGGTGGTCATTACCATTGATGAAAAAGACGACAAGCCAAATTATTTCAATTTAGACTCTAATGTAACTGATTTTTCTGAATTTATTTCTTCAGTTATTGATTACTTGAAGCAACAAGACTTCATGTAAGCTGTTGATCTTTAGACTCAAATTATTTATATATTGCCGAATACATATACATCTTGGTATTGAGTTTCAGTGGTGCATCGGTTGGTCTTGTAGAACTTTGACACCCACATCCAAGTTCCTGCACAACCTTGTAAGATATATTGTGCTTGTCTATGGACAAGACATAGCCGTTGTCTGAAATCTCTGTACCATGAAACCACTGTTGATATTGATTTAGCCCACAGCTATTTTCTCCTCCTATGCATTAACAAGAACCCTTAACACTATTTTGGTAAGATGTCACCCAATAAACTTGTATATTACTCAATAGCTTGAGTTTTGAGTGCTTGGGATATGTTAAAAAGGGATAAGCACAGATTGGAAGAGACTCGATCTGGTTTGGGTTGTTCTTTTAAAATATATGGTAGTTCGTAAAGCCCGTACATATTTTTTCTGTTTACTAGTTTGACTATTGAAATGTTACATGAGAAATCTGAAAACTGCAAGTTTTATCTTAATATCACTATAGGTTGTATGAGAAGGAAGTTACTCTTGCATGTTTGACACACATGATCAAAGGGGCAGTGAATAAGATCATTAGCCATTGTTACTACTCAACAGTGCCACTTTAATTTATTTAGACTATTTCGTTATCTATCTCCATATCTTGCGATTCTAGAATTTATACTAATATCGCTTTTTCATAATATGACCTATGGGCTTGTCTCTAGGGACCTGGGACATTGGAGTCTCGTCTGTTTATATCCAAATAAATACACAAAGCTGTGTCTTTCTTTGGCAGTGGATATTCGTCTTCTTAAAAGGATGGTTGCAAAAAGTGTAGTTCTCACTCGGATATAAGGTGAAAAGCAGGAAGTGTACTGTTTTTCAGTAGCCCCCATCATCAACTATATCACCCTATGAGAAATGAATGATTCTTTGACCATGGCTTCTGGTATACAATTCAATGATTACCTGTATTTCCAAACCAATAAGACCCACTAGTTTGAAACATATCTTGACCAAAAATGTCTGTCATATTGTAGGTAGTAGTAGGTTGGTACAGTGTTTTTTGAGTGAACAGCGAACCTTCGTGGTCAGGATGTCGCATTTGTATACTTTCAATTTCGTTTTAACATGAATTCTATATCGAACTTAATTTGTTAGTTAATTATATTAGGGTAAAAAATAACGAGAACAACATTTTATTATTAATGTATATTAGGTTCCATAAGAAAGCGATGATAAGCGAATGAAACAAGATGTCTGTAAATCGCCTTTTCAGTCATAAGCAAAACATCTGAAAAGGGTCTCGACGCTGTTAACCATTGAATAATATATTTAAACTATTTAACTACGTTATATTGATTAAAAATGTTCTAGTAACAGTTTCCGATATCTCTTTCCCACCCCCTCTCATTTATACTCTCACTGTCGACCAATCATCTCTAGTCTCCTATTGTTCACATCCCAGGAATCGTTCCTCTACCATTGTCCCGATCCCAAACCAAATCAGGAGAGAGTAGTCAAAGTGAAGGAAGAATGAGTCGGAAGTACAGCATCTATACTCCAAAGCTGTTTGAGTGGAACAACCTTCCAGGCCTATTACTTCTATAGCCAGTAGCTGAACCAAGGATTGTGCAAAAATGGATCAAAGAGTACAACGAAGCAGATATAGATCAAGTGCCGATTCCAAGGCCGAGCGGGAGATCTGTCGAGCTCATGTTGAGAAGTCTTTCATGTCAATGACAAACATTCGGCCCGTTTTGTAGATATGAAACAGAATTTCCAGGATTATCTGCAGGAGTACTATACATCTTTTTTGACTAATGAATGTTCTATCAGCTTCAAATTGTTACAAAAGAGCCAATTGAAAGAAGCTCTGCATCAAAATTTGAATCAATGTTTGAGTTTATACAAAAGATCGAGGAACTGGATATAGACTAGTGTAGGAACTGTGATTTCATTGGTGAAGCTGGATTCAATATCAGCACGAACCACTTGCAAGCAGGGGATGCTCTAAGAGAAACTCCTTCCACAAAGATTGCTTTGACTATAGCAGATGATAAGAATGTCCTTGATGCAGCCTTATTCCACGGAATATTCTCAATGATGTTATGGCCAAATTTGATAGACATCTAGCTCCCAAGAGCTTAATCTAGGTATGTATAAGGTAACTAAAAACAAAAATATTGAAAGGGGGATAAAATCTAGAGGCTATAGACCTCCCTACTAGCCTCCATTATGTCCAGTATTAGATACAATTGAACAGTTTTGGCTTCGGGTCAATAGTAGGTTAACGAAAATGCTACTAGCTAGAGAGACTTCAGGCTTAGAAGAGGCATATCAAATCCTGTAGACAATATACATGTTGCTATCCAACCATTCAATAACTTTCTTCTCTATTTGTGAAACGAAACAAGGAGACAGCTTGAGTGCCTCATACCTCGCTTATCAGAACTTATGTATTGTTCCCCAACTATATTGTGGTGAAGAAGGTGTCCTTTTAGAATGGGTTTAGTGTATATGTTGCGAGCTTGCCACTTGACATTTTCTCCAACTGTGAAATAACGGTATAAAACTTCCTCAAATATCATAGTCCAAAAACTCTGAAAGATTCGTTGACTGCAATATGGAATCGAATAATCTGATTTACATATTTTACTTTTCCTCTTTCATACGACAGAATACGTCCAGCAAATAATTCTATGGCAAGTTCAGATGACCTTTCTTAGTATTCACTAAAAATTGCACATACATTAGAATTCTTTGCATAAACTGCTCTTCCTTTCTTAATTACATATTCATTCCTGTCATATGCAATCTTACTTACTAGTGAGATCTTTAACCAAAAGATAATATCTATTGCTCCGGCAAATCACCACGAAAAGTTCAACTTTTGTAAAAGATTTGATTCATGGTGTTGATAAAGAAGTCATTTGAGACAAACGAGCAGCAAAAAGGATTTAGACACATGACTAGTAGAGACTCCCTTTAGTTAAGTTCACATTCAAATGTATTAGCCTACTAAATATACACTAACTTGGAATCCGGAGTATGCATCTAGAGTGTGTCCAACTTAAAACTCTACCCTCTACCCTGGCTCTTCTTTATTTAAGTACAAACGTGAAAAGCATATTGAAATCCAGCAGATCATGACAGTTACTACAATCCTGGGAAGTAAAAGCGAAACAACTTAACTTGGTGTTCTAACGGGCAGGTTTTCAATTCACATTATCACCAACTTCTGGCCGATATGATATATGGTTAATTTCAATTAAACGTTATGTAATTTTGCATTTTCTCCGTACAATGAAAAGAGTGTACAATTCAAGCTCTCATATTATTGCGACGCTTCAAACACATCCACCTGTAATATGATTGTATGGTACAAAAAGAAGGATACAGTAGAAGTCCTCAAAGCTTACTCGAAGATTTATATAGTAATATGCCACGAAATTCTTCTTCACATGTTTTACAGAATAAAAACTTGCTGAAAGCAATGATCGGTAACTTGAATCGCCTAAATAAACTGACAAGACCAATAGAGAAACGAAAAAATATAGTTTAAAATAACAGAACTGTTTCGGGGCATTAATCCGATGTGTACCTGAAGTTGAATACATCGTTCATATGGCACATTTCATTAGGCTTAAAGAATTTTGTTAAAGAATTGGAAGTAACAACCAAGCAAAATCTTTCTCATTACACGTTCGAAGAACGTCGATTATACATCCTCAGATTCAGTGGACCACATTAGTCTTTGCTATATTGTTGTAACACAATGATGTACCTGTAATCGGCACATTTCCATTGCATCCATACTAACGAAGATTGAAGGAATACTCCGGCAAAGTGATCTATAAGCCATCTTCTACTCTTAATCGCTTCAGTCTAAGGTTGATTAGCTCAAAGCAGGACCACATGAAACACATTATGCAATGCTTCAGAAGCAAATAAGTCTCCTCGAAGGAAGGTTAATAACAAGTTTACGAAAGTAAAATCTCTATGAGGATCACAACTACAGTGGAGTATCAATTTAACTCAAAATAACCTCCAAATGGTAAATTTAGCATCTGTAAATCGTATATGCTTCCATTTACAATTGAACACACAGACTCTATTCCACTCACTGCCAGTATCTTTTATTATCATAGTACCACGTAGGTAGTTCAGCAGGCCAAATCGTCTGGAATGAGCAACATTGACTAATTTTTGTCCTAACGTTCTGAACCAAATTCTTTTAATTTATATCATATTTGTATGGTTCACCAAGATTGATTGAGTATGTGCATAATTTGAACCATATATAAGCGAGCATGAGGTACAAGATTACTATGCAAAGGCTCATCAGTAAATGTTGATATGTAGGAGCAGAACTATTATACCATCTTAGTACAGGAAATCGTAGGAAACGTTCTTGAATATTTAATATTGAGAAGGGTATAGTCGAAAAGTGCTACACCCTAGTATTCCAGACCTTGATCAAATATGCCCGATTGGATAAAAAATATAAATAGAATGACTTGAGAATAGATTGGACCTACAAATTTTTTTAGAATTCTTGCATCTAATCAGGCGAATTTAACATTAATAATTACTAATACTTTTCATTTTTAACTTTTAGTTTTCGATTGATTTTAGCATGCCACGTTAACGCTATGATACTTTCTTCTTTCAAAAATCTTCTCCTAAAAATCTACTATGAATAGTTTCAATCATAGAACCATTGCATTCACACTCAATACTCTCACTACCTCTACAACTAGCTCATATAGTTGGTATCGATTTATATTTGCAGACTATCATGCAGGCAGCGATGATATACGGAGCGGGATTTATACTATGTAAATGCCAGGAGGTATTGTTACAGCTGATAGCTGAAACCAAGGATTTTTATTCAGTACCCTAAGTTCATTTTCGACTCTCTTATCCTATAGCATTATCCGGAAATAAAACCTTGGTGCAATAATAGATTCCTCGTTGGTTTATATATCATGACATTGCCCCCCAACAAATCTAAGATAGAATGGTTGATAGTTGATATTGCTCAGTGACGAATCTTAAGGTTTAAAAAAATTAAACCACTGTTCTGGAAAAGGTTACGGTTTCTTCTGTTATCTTCGGCTCCTGTTACGTTTTCTGGTTACTTGTTTACTCTATACTTACTAAAGGAGTGAAAACTCAGTCAATTAGGAGGTTCCAGTTTTTCAATCAATTCAGGTTCGACCTCCCATATGTCCTTGTGGCACGACAGAAGACTATGCTCTCATTTTTTCAGATTTAATTGTGATACTTGAAACTATGGAGGTAACAAATGAAGTGGCTTGTGGCGGGGCATGACACTTGATGTGTTTAACGAGATCGAGGATTACGAAGAGTATTAAACCTAGATTGAAAAAGGCTTTGTAATTAGGAATGAGGTGTGTTCTTATTATATAGAGAATTAGAAGGTATTTAAGTTATTGCCACAGACTTTAACATATTTATTAGTCTGGAAAGCGACCTCTATATACCACTGAAATTATTAGGATTGCAATTATTTGACGAAGTTCAGGTTGCTGTTAGATGAACTTCTGATTGATAAAGTTTTTTTACTAAGGTTGGATATGCCTAGATGGCATTGTTAAATGATGGCATTGAAAATAGTGGCTTGTGATGACCTTGGAAAACATGCATTCATACTTAGTCCGAAGTGACTTAGGAGTTTGGTAAATGAGGCATCCATTATTAAATGCAGAATATTGAACCGTTGCGCTGCTGACAACTGTACAGACTACTAGATTGCATTTCGAGGTCAATTTTTGTTAGTTTGCTGTGGGGTTGGTTTTAGTTTACTTTTCAGTTGAATTGCCTTTGCTTGAATTTCAATAGATATTGATTTCAAAAGATATTGAGTTTGTTGGTTGTTATGACGTGGAAAATACTTCTGAAGCTCTCGGTAGTAGGATAGTAGATGGTTTTTGAAGTAGAGAATGTTTAGGCGTATTCAACCCGCTGTTTTGCTATCTGAGATGAGAGATGGTTATATATGGGTGAACTGGACTGTCATGAATCCAGTAGGTCTAAAAATTGTGTCGACTGGAAAAGTACATCTGGTCCAATTTTAAAAATGTAGTGACACAAAACTAGACCACAAACGTTAATGATTAGGATAGAATTTGAGAGGCATCCGTTTTCGTACTAAACAACTCTTAGTATAAGAAAAAAGTTTCGGTAGCATCGGATCTATTGCAGACAGCAGTGGAGCTTTGATTTAAATTTAGACTTAGAAACTATATTTACAATTGAGTAATATGATTTATATAGTAAATGCGCACTCTGGTGTACTATTGCTTGGGTGCGAAAGTTTATCAGTCTAATCATCGTAAAGGCCTTGAGGGAAGTATCGTGTAGTTTTTTTTACACTTGAACTTGTGGTGGTGCGTTTCGGTAAGACTTCTCATATTCAGAACCCTTGTAGTTTGATTTCGATTTTCACTTGAGAGATGCTCAAGAAGTGTAGAGACGTTTATGTGTGATATAGATACACATCAGTAGCCTAAATGGTTTATCTGTCTCTGTCATATCACACATACCACACCAATAAAGTCCTACTTGTCAATATGTTCCGAGGGTAGAAAACACTGTCCAAATTTAGTTCCTCCTTGGTCTAGCAAAAACCTCTCTACTTGGATTATAAAGTTCTTTCCCCAGAGAGTCGTACCAATTCTCACTCTTGCAAATAGCATGATAGTGAGAAAGCCCCCTGCATTTCCCACAGCGGCCATCCATTTCAGCATCTGAAACACTTTTTATGACCTCCATTTCCTGGCTTAGTGTTTCCAATGTTACCTCCACTTCATTCTTCACTAGAATATTATAGGCTAACAACGCCGAAGAGTCTTTCAGATACATGACAAATTCCCGACATACATCATACCCTATGTTCTGGTAAGTTTCGTGTGGAAAACGTAGAAGTAACTCAAGTTTTCTTTCGTTGCTTTTTGTGGTATCCGATAAAACACCCATTATCTCCAGTTGTAGTAAATAACAATCAGAAGCTATACTTTCGTACTTTTTTTTCAAGTGGTTCCATAATTTTACAGGGGTAAAATTCTCAACAATTGCCTCATTGAAGATATCACTTGATATCGACAACCTGAGCAAGGTGTATAGGTGATTGAGGGACTTCTGAAAGCTCTCTTCAGATAGTTCCTCCGCAGGTAAAATATTATTTAGATAGTCTGGAATTCTGGGATCGATTAGAATCATTATCTTTATCATTCGAGAAGACCATTCAAAATAGTCTTTATGTCCACTCAAAACTCTTTGCGTTCCTCGCTCGAACTGTTTGTTTATTCCTTCAACAACCTCCTCCATATTTCCGTCATCAACTGTGGGACATGTTGTTTCCCTCTCCGATATTACCATTTCCCTCTTTTGATGTCATCAAGTGTACACGCGACACATTCTTCACCGAATTGAGAATTGAGTAGATCGGTGTGGTAAATACACACAAGAGGGTATGGAATGAAAGAGCTAAGAGGACCAGATCTACTAACTGAGAGGGTAACGGCTTAGCATTCTGTAGAGTGCATATTTGACTATCTCTGAAAAAAGGTATTGGACATATTGTGTTGTAGCCGTTTACAATGAACATAGAGAGACCTCCAACCTCTATCCAAATATTTAAGAGCGAGGTAGAAGGACTTTGAGTAGAGACTATTGAATTTGATTCCTTGAGTGTTGTTAGGTACTTTGTTGTGTGTAGTTGTACGTTCTCCTAGTGTTCTCTTTATGTTGAACTACTTATGTATCACTAAAAAGCATTCTTAATCACTACTCCTCAATTGTAAAATTTGCAGGTTTTAGAATTTCTAGATTCTAGAGGTGATCTGTTAACCACTACCTATTTTCTCAATAGCTACTACTATTGTCAAAAAGCGAATTCTTCAAGAAGTATATGCCCATGGAAATTTAGAAGCAAACCCCAGCCCTATCCTATACTTCGTTGATGTATTTTTTATATATATATATTCAAATATATTTGTTGCCTTATGTACTAACGCTATTTTTTGCAACTTGGGGGAAGACTGAACTTCGCGGTTGAAGGAAATCAAATTCGATCAGCTTAAAAGATGTTTTCCAAGGGCATAAGGTGCACTGCTAGGAGATCTAGGTTGAGTTCTTTGAGTGAAGGCATAAAAACAAGGAGGTTAGCCGTTAGACAGGAATATGATTCCCCTTTGGACTACCTTCCGAAACGCGGTAAGAAGCCATTCTTTAGTTGGAAGTCAGTAGGCTTTTTCATGGCTGCTGGTGCTTATTTGTCCTATAGCGAAGTTCTATTGGATGCGTATGCAGAATTTACTGAAATAGAAGAGGCAAATGAGCTTTTGCCTATCCAGTTGAACTATAAGATGACGCAACTACCAATATACCAAAAGCTAAATCACCCTCGAAATCAAGGTACATGGATCAAAATAGAGACCTGGGAGGACCTAGATCACAACATATTAGACAATCAAGAGTTCATAAAATCTAAGAGAAAATCTAATTCAAATACGGAACAGTCTACCGTGATTTCCCATACATTAGCGAAGCCTGGAGGTTTCTTGATAAAGCCAACTATTTACCACAATAAAGAAACCAATGAGGGTATTACTATTCTTCACACTGGCTACAAACTATGTGGGTACCCTATGATTATACATGGCGGTATTCTAGCTACAATTCTAAACGAGACGTTCAAGAGAAATGCTGCTTTGTCAAGTGAAACATCTTCGGGGTTCAAGGGCGATTTTAAGGTGGAGAACATGTCACTTTCATACAAAAATCCTTCCTTTGCAAATCAGTTTCTAATTGTAAAGACCAAGAAGATTGAAATGACTGGCGAAACCGACAAAGTCATCAAATTAAAAAGCATCATAGAAAGCGAAAATGGAAAGGTATTAGTAGAAGCTGAAGCAGAACTACATGATACGGGCTTAGTGAGCAGTTCTGAAGGAAGTAAATCCTTGAGGAGTTTGTTTAGTATGTAAGTCATGTATGTAGAAATAAATGCAATCGAATGTCTGGTATGCCACAACTGTTCCATAATGCGGAGGACCTCACCGAAGTCAAAATGTGAGATGGGCGAAAATTTCAGACTTTTCGTCACGATGCCCGATTCGATCACTAAACACATAGAGGTAATATCAATTAACGATTCTCGAAAAGAGGACAATGAACCAATTGTACCTCATGAACGTCAGATTGTTGATGACATAATAGCTATTTGGAAGGAAGATCCACCAACGGAGTCAGCGGGTGTATCGAAACTTCATGGTATTGTGAAACAAAGACACCCTAACTGGTCTGTCTCCGAGAAAAGGGTTAAAACTCTACTCAAGAAGTTTGGGTTGTCTAATAATTCTAACCAGCAGTTCACATATGCCAGCGAGATTACCTCCTTAGCTGACCCTAATTTACAATTACCAGCCAAGGTTAAGGTGATAATGACTTCCAAGAGAGGAAAAGGGTTATACGCTAAATCAACCATACAAAAGGGTCAGTTAATCTGGGAAGAACCTCCCTACTTCTTTGTCCCTCCCTTGGCAAACTTGAAATTAATAAAAAGTGGAAAAGCTTGTACCTATTGTGGCAAATTATTGATCAATGCAAGAAGCTCTTCGGGAACGTCGATGCTTAGGGGGTTAGACTGTACCAGATGTCCAGAGATATGGTGCTCAATGAATTGTAAAAAGATGGACAAATTGCATGCAACCTTAAAGCATTTGTCGAAAGGACATAAAAGCATAGTTAATTCGGAAGCATACTTAGAGCTTGAGGATTATTGCATCAAAGAACAATGGAACGCCTTGTTTGCGATCACATTGATATTTGCCAGCATTTTGGAAGACAAGACTGGTGAAGAATTGGATTATCTTAAATCTATGGCAAGAGTTTCGCAGGCTATAAGGCATAAAGCTTTGGATTCATCAGCTGGGTCTTTTGATAGCCTTTCAGGTGGTGCTTTGTTTGTACAAGAACAACAAGAAGCCTTATGGAAAGAGGGGTTTTTCAAGTTTTCCAATGTTTTTCCAAAATCGATCAACGATGAATCTTTAGACTACGACGAATACTTGATGATGTTAGGCTCATATAACATTAATAACTTGGATTCATGTGTTTTTAGGGTTCAGTCTCATTTGAACCACACTTGCAGTCCCAATGTGGATGTTGAGACGTCACCAAACGCCAGGTACGAAGGAATTAAAGTATATGCCGCTAGAGATATCAAAGCAGGTGAAGAACTTACAACCTCATATGTCAATCCCACTCATACTGTCTTACAAAGGCAGAGGGAATTAAGGGCCAATTGGGGCTTCATTTGCAGCTGTAGCAAGTGTAAAGATGATTTGAAGGCCCAACACCGCAGACAGTCAAGTTCTGCAAGTGGTTCTGATAAAAAAGCTGATATAAGAAAGATGTTGAGTGACACCAAACAAGAACTAGGGGGCGAGAGTATCGAGCTCACAATTCCAAATGAAAATAATGGAGAAAGAAGAAAGTCTGTAAGGTTCGATGAAAAGGTTACTGTTAGCGATTGAATTCAACTTTTGATAGTTACAGGTCTTTAGATTAGGATTAGCATAAATACTACTATTGAGGACCGCGAAATTTAGATCTTAAGAGATGTATGTCAAGGAAGCCAAAAAACAGATTAGATTAAGCATCAAAGAGTCTCTTCTGAAGCTCACACTGGAAAATGTAAACCAACAGTCAAGAAAGGTGCACGAGAGATTGGAAGCATTCGACAGATTCAAGAGGTGCAAGAAAATTGGTTTGTACATGTCAATGCCTCTAGAGATACAGACAATAAAGATAATTGAAGCATGTTTCCTTGCTGATAAGATCGTCTATCTTCCGAAATGCCAATACGAATCTACTGAATATAGAAGAAAGTACCACATGCATATGTTAAGAGTGGACACATACGAAGCTGTACTACAACTCAAACCCGAAGGTAAGTTTAAGCTATTGGAGCCTACTGAGGGCGAAGATGCCTTAAAAACGGGCGATTTGGATGTCATATTGGTACCAGGAGTTGCTTTTGATACCTCGAGAAGGAGATTAGGACATGGTGTAGGGTTTTATGATGAATTCTTCAATACTTATCGTAAGAGGTTTGGAAAAGTACCTTATTTAATTGGTTTGGGTTTGAACGAACAACTAGTTCCTGAGATACCGACAGAAGCACACGACTGGGAACTTGATTGTCTATTCACCCCAGAAAATGTGATTACTTGAAGACCATTAAGAATAAATTAATAAATAAAAATACTGTCTATAAAGTATTTAGCTAGATAAAATTATCCAGCATACACCCCAACCACACAGTTCGCTAGCATTCTGTCCACACTTACCCAGGCATGATATTTATTGAACAAAGCCGTCCCATCATTACCTGCACACTTCAAAATTTCTTTGGCACCTCCAGGGTGGAAATCGACATAGGGAGTGATGTTGAACACTTTACCGTTGATACAAGTCCATGCATCTTCTCGTTTATTGTGTAGCTTTAATTCGTCTTTTGTGACCTTCACATATTGTGGAGGAGGAGTATTTGCTGGGACTCCACGTAGTCTAAATCTTTGAGATGAGTTACTATTAAGATTTGCCCAATCCAATGGTGAGTGACCTGGCTCTAGACCGACTTTCTGACGCTGCCTTGGGTTAGAAGGTACAGGGTTTGGTTCCAATGAGTTTGAATTCCCCACTCTTTGAGCTGAGTTATGCGCAGGGAACAAACTGTGAGCGCCCATTGAATTGATTACCGATCTATCCTCAAGTTTGTTTGATTCCTATTTAACTGAGCGCGATGCAATTGGGAACATCAGAACCAAAACTCTACAACGCTGACTATGCACGTGCTGGATCTCTCAGTGCGTCAAAGAGCTATCTTACGTACATTAGACCACTTATACAGAATCATGAACAAGAAATGTGACCAGAGGCTCTCGTTAAGATGACCACAAATCATTTTTCGACTCTCTCGTAATAAAGCATATAAACACTAGTAGTTTCGCAAAGCACTGCTGCTTTGGAAACTTCTGTGGTGAGTGCATCACTGATTCTCCAGTACGGGTTCTTCAACAAGCTAGGAATCTTCTTTAACTTTAGGCCCTTTCCCAAGCTCTGATTCTGTTCATTGGTCTTCAATTTTGCATTCATTTGATCAACCAATTCGTTGCTAAAATAATTTGGGTCCATGTCCTGTACAAGTATTTCTGCTGGCGTAGTCAATCCGGAAGGGATGATTTCTTCTATCCTTACTTCTTCTGGATCTGCTTGGAATACTGACGGTCTCCGCCCCATCATGTTACTAAACTTCCTCCGAAAAGCCCCAGGTGGCTCAGGAATGTTTTCCTCATTTAGCGAGGCAATTATATCTGCCCTGTCCGAGAACGACGAATATGTTCTCAGGCTACCAGAAGAAGGATTTTCTGTGTCTGAAGAAGATGACGCAGAAACTAAAGACGCTCTTCTAAACTTTGTGTTGGACGCAGTGTCATGGGACTGTTTATCGGTCTCAATTATTTCATCCAAAATTTCTGGAGATAACTTGATTATCATTCCATCTTTGTCCTTAACGAACAAAGGCTTACGTTTATAACATTCGTAATGACCTTGTGTATGTGATCCCTGGTGGCGTATCATGGCTTTCAACCTGTACTTGTAGACGTCGTTCTCATTGAACCTAAATTTTTTGAAATGGTTGATTAGATCATCAGTTTGGTCAGTAGTTATAGGGGAGTTGTTCAAAGATTCAGGGGTTTTTATGGCTGTTGAAGAAGCTGAGCTTTTAGAGGAGGGAACGCCCTGATTGAAAGTGCGGTTTGAGGT
This sequence comes from Yamadazyma laniorum, assembly GCA_002109505.1. Lineage (NCBI taxonomy): Eukaryota > Fungi > Ascomycota > Pichiomycetes > Serinales > Debaryomycetaceae > Yamadazyma > Yamadazyma laniorum. Next base: position 119,771 of record MVNT01000014.1, on the reverse strand, counting down.
CAAGGAGTTAGTATCAGAGTCACTCTCAGTCCGCTCTCCGCCTACAGCATCATCATCCTCATGATCTTCAGACTCAGTCTCGTGCTCTCCAGACTCTTCGATGTCCTCCCTTTGAACAGCCTCATCTTCCATATCATTAATGTCAGTAGTCAAAACTTTAGACTTTGAGATATTTTCGTTTACATAGAATTGATCTTGTGCCACCAACTGAAGTTGCTTTAAGTCATCTGAATACTCTTTTCCAATACTCAAATTAAGATGGTCTCTGAACGAAACTCGACAACTGTTTCTTGTCACATTGACACCGTTGAAGCTGGACCTTGATAAATGCAAACCAAAGATTTTTGGAGGCTTCAAGATCTGATTTTTTCTTAGCACAGTGGAGGAAATTTTTGCAATGTCAACGTTGTTTTTGTTGTAAGTCTTGATGTAATTTTCCAAGTCTGTTGGCAAATCATCATTGATACAAAAGGAAGGATCTGCATTCAATCTCACCAACTCTTTCACGAATTCCTCCTCTTTGTCTTCGAGACGCAGTTTGTTCTGGGTTTTCAAATAATTCTCGTTGTTCACAATGTATTTCACTCTACATTTCAAGCATTGATAACCTTCAATAGACTCACTTTCGTTTTCGTTCAACAATGTCTCAAGATTGGTTGAAATAGTTTCGGGAGTGTGTAAGGTAAGCATTAAGAATTGCAGGAACTGAGGCTTCGATACACCCTTACAGTTTAGGCAACTCATCTGTGTGAGAATCAAACCATTCAAAGGAAACTCCGGGAACTCAATCAATGATGCTGACTCTAAAATCTTTTCATTCTCAGTCGACAAATGGTCGAGTAAACCTTTGAACTTCTTGGTGACCTTTAGATACTCGTTTTCTAAGGTTTCATTTATCAATTGAGTTAACTCATGTGCATCGTGCTGACTTCTGGAGATTTTGGCATTGAATATCTTTTCAAGATCATGCAAAAACGTCCACACAGAGATAGTCCTTGTAGTCAATTGGGTACCTTGTAACTTCTTCAAAATTGTTGCCAAAGAAATGTGCAAAGGAATGTTGAAATCTGATTCAATTTTTTTGAACTTGGGGTTAGAGGAGTTATCTAATTCCGAAGAGTGAACGGGAATCTTGCTGATGTTAATCTTGTTGTCATCAATTAACTTCGTTAAGTCGTGGAACGATAAGATAAATTTGTTTAAGTACTCGGTAAGACCGGGTAAAGACAGATACGCCTGCAACGAACTGTTGGCGAAACAATCATTCCTCATATTGATAAGCCCAGTAGTGTATTTGTCAGGCCTCTTCGTAAACATTTTGTCTTTTCTTGGGTATAGCGTTGGGGCTAGAATATAATAGGTTAAGAAGACAACCGACGAAATAGATAGATATAAATGGAAGTTGGAGAAAAAAATGTGCCCGCTAGAAGTGCTCTTTTGAGGAGTATATGATAAGGGTTTATTAGCAATCAAAGTTCGTAGCTGACCGATGATTTCCATACAGAACTAGCAGCACCTTTCTAACCTTTCTAACCTTTCTATTTGAAATTGGTTGGGGAATTAGGAAGAGCGCGACGGCGGCGATTGAGATACAGAACCCTGGACTTGGTCGGGGTTGACCAAACCTGGTGTATGGCCCTTAACAAGATGCTATTATTTTTGGACCAGGGAGAAGCAGACTATGTAAACAATCCAGGTATGCACCACTGTGTAAAGCAGGCTCTTTCAAAGTGAAGGTATCAAAGCAGTTTGGGTCTTAGACTCCAAGAAATATTCTTTGGGTACCTCAATCTCGCTAGATGCACTCTGGTTTTTGGTTTCAACAAAATCAAAGGAAAATACGTGTATCGCACAATTTAGTGGTTGCGCGTGAGGATAGGAAAACGGCCTTTATCAGTAGCACGCATAGTGGGATATATGCCGTTCGAATCAATAGTTTTACCGCTTGTTTGAATCACCATTGAGCACATATTTCTTGTCGAAGAACTTAAATTATTGAGGTAAAGTCTACAGCTAATTTCAACTTTTAATGAAGTTTTCTCATTCATTACAGTTCAATGCTGTCCCAGAGTGGTCTTCCAAATATATAGCCTACACCACTTTGAAGAAGCTTATATACTCGTTACAAAGAGATCAGCTTCAGCAGTCAAATGCTTTAGAGGATGAAGAGTCCAGCCACTTGATACTGAATGAGCATAGGGTCTTCAAGGACCCTGGTGTGGTATTCCTCGCTGCCTTGGATGCCGAGTTGAAAAAGATTGATGACTTTTACCAACGCCAGGAGAAGTTTAACTTGCACAATTTGGAAAACTTGGTTAATGATATCGAGGATTTTGAACGAGACCTCGACTCTGGGAGAAAGAATAGCGGTGAATTTGGTGAGTTCTCTTTATACCGTTCTAGGAGCCAAGAAGAGGATGTACACAGATCCCGTCAACCGTCCGGAATCAATCCTAGTGATATTGGAGACCACTCAGAGGTGACTGAGGATGAGAACTTAGTAGGATCAAAGACTATAGAGAACTACCTAAAGTCTCCCAAGAGCCCTGGGTTGTGGGATAATGCAGATAACCTTCCGCCTCAGTTACTTTTACTCACCGAAACACGGATATTGTTAAGGAAGAGAGTGATTGCATTATACACAACGTTATCAGAATTGAAGTCCTTTATTGAGTTAAACAAAACGGGGTTCAAAAAGGCACTAAAGAAGTTTGATAAGTCTTTGAATACCAATTTGAAGGATGAATACTTGGAAAACTTGCCCAAGAAAAGTTACATTTTCAAAGAAGAGACTGAAAGAATCATTGAGGACAAGCTAGAGTCTATTGCTAAATTGTATCAGGTTATTTGTCATCACGGAGACATCGAGACCGCCAAGTCGGAACTATCCATCCATTTGAGAGAACATGTTGTCTGGGAAAGAAACACAGTTTGGAGGGATATGATCGGATTGGAGAGAAAGAATTATGCTACAAAGGCGGGCTCAGAAAGAAACACCAAAGCTGAAAAAACCGTGATTGAAACTTTCAATTTGTCATTTAGAAATCCAATTGTGATTCGATCATTATTGATCACCGCTGTGACTATAGTGTTGTTGAACTTGAGAATATTCGAGGATGCACAGCAGGAAAAGTGCTTTGCTCTTGTTGTTTGTGCCTCTTTATTGTGGGCTACTGAGACAATTCCTTTGTTCGTTACTTCTTTGTTAATTCCCTTGCTAATTATTCTTTTCGAAGTGTTGAAGAACGATGACGGTACGCCTATGAATACAGTGGATTCTTCAAAGTTTATATTGGGAACTATGTGGAATTCAGTGATCCTTTTGTTATTGGGCGGATTCACGTTGGCAGCTGCATTGTCCAAATATCAGGTTGCGAAATCAGTTTCAACTGAGATTTTGTCGAGAGCAGGTACTAACCCCTCCGTTGTGTTGATCACAATCATGGGTATAGCATTGTTTGCATCAATGTGGGTTTCTAATGTTGCAGCACCCGTTTTATGTTTTTCTTTAATCCAGCCATTATTGAGGACATTGCCTAAAGATTCTAATTTCAAAAACGCATTGATTTTAGGTATCGCATTGGCTTCGAATATAGGGGGAATGGCTTCACCTATTGCATCCCCACAAAACATGATTGCAATCGAGTCGATGGAGCCCCAACCTAGTTGGGGGCAATGGTTCGTAATTGCTCTTCCAGTGTGTTTGGTGGCTTTAGTGTTGGTTTGGGTCTTTTTGCTAATTACCTTCAACTGCAACTCGAAGAACACCAAGTTGGTTTCTATCAGAACAACAGATGAAAAATTTTCTTTGATCCAATGGTACATTATCTTTATATCGGTCTCAACTATTATCTTGTGGTGTGTAGCATCCAAATTGCAGGGTATCTTTGGAGAAATGGGGATTATTTCATTACTACCAATAATTTTATTTTTTGGTCCTGGATTATTAAGCACAGACGATTTCAATAACTATCCTTGGAATATTGTTGTTTTAGCTATGGGAGGTACTGCATTAGGTAAAGCTGTGTCATCCTCTGGATTATTGTCCACTATAGCTGTAGGTATCCAACGTGAAGTCGAAGATTTCTCTTTGTTCGGAATTGTGATAACATTTGGTTTATTGATTTTAGTTATGGCAACATTCGTCAGCCACACTGTTGCAGCATTAATAACGGTACCATTGGTATCTGAAATTGGCGCAAAGTTACCAGATCCACACCCAAGGCTTTTAATTATGGTTACTGCGTTATTATGTTCGAGTGCGATGGGATTGCCCACATCTGGTTTTCCCAACGTGACTGCTATCTGTATGACTGACGAGTTTGGCAATCCTTACCTAACCGTGGGAACGTTCATTACAAGGGGTATACCAAGTTCGTTAATTGCATATTTTGTTGTTATAACGATCGGATTTGCAATCATGAAACTCATCAACTTTTAAGAAAAACAATATTCATTACTATTAAACTTTATGAAATTTCAATAGATAGCCCTAATATTATAGTCTTGATAAACTCAGATAGTTGTAAAAAGACTAAAACAATAATGTCCTATGAAATGGGATTATTAGAAAAAAAATTTGTAAAAACGAAAGGTCACGGGTGGGATGCATCATCAAACTGCAGTTTCACCACTTTCTCTTGGGGTGTCAACAATCTTTTCATTGGTTCTTGGATGAAGGAGCTTGCTCAAGAAACCTTCATCCATACCAATAGTGTTAATAAATGTCAAAGCACTTGGAATGACACCAAAATTGATGACATCTAAAATACCATAAAATACAGCTTCAGAGTCAGGTTGAATCTTGTTACCACCCTCACACAAACCCCAACAGATAGGATATAAAACCATAAGAACAAGTTGGAAAGCGACAAGAGCGATACCAGCCTTGTTAGTCTCAGGTTTCTTCAAAGATTTAGCAATGGAGTTCACGATTAAAGCCAAAGCAAACAACTCTGCTGATACAGCAAAAGTGAAGTAACCCCATTTATAGGAGGATTCGATTAATGCCCCAATCAACAAGCCCAATACAAAGATTTCTAAAGTCAACACCTTAGCAACCAAACCTGAGAACAAGTTGAATATCTTGGCCACCAATTCGTTCGATGTATCGTAATTGATCTCAATTGAGTGTGTGGCCACCTCTGTTGCTAATAATGCAAATGGCCAACCTAAGAACCAACCAATAAACTTCACATAAAAGATTTGTCTAACGTCCAAACCTTCGGAGGTGGTAACGTGGTGAAATTCAACTGGAGTTGAAGTCCAACCTAAGTTAGATGCATAAGTGAAGTAAGTGTAAGCAAATATAGCATTAGTGAAAAGTGGAACCAAAGTGAAGAATTTTTTGAGCGATTTAGTAGAAGATGGAGTGGCTGCAAATAAACCAGTATGAAACAAAGTCAAAGCTGCGAATACACAAAATGCAGCCCAAAGCCAATCCGAACCGTGGTCGGTAAGGTGAATGTCGATAGAAGCTGAAGGTGGATTAATGTCGATTGCATCATTTCCACGTGCAACGATATCGGAAATAAAAGCCATGATAAAAAATCCTTTTGAGTGATTCAATTAATTGGATAAGTTAAGTGATTATACTATGAGACACAAGAATAGGGGTAAACACATGCTCCTTTATAGCTGAGGCACAGTAAGAATATACATCGTGGTACATGAGTGATCATGTTGGTCACAGAAAACGGGAAAAGTGGATATTCTATTGGGTGATTTATCTTGATTTTCACTTAAGGCCATTATCCGGACTTCAAGGAAATTCTAAGAACGAGAAAAAGTTACATGAAAAAATATAGGAACGACCCCTTATCGGCATGCACGGTAAGGACTAACATGACTTCAAGCGGGTAAAACTTACCGATTATGGATGTGAGATGTATTGTTATTTTACTACATTATGTATTCTATGGCTTTCCAACGCTTCGCCGAAACCTATTTATTTTGTAGTGGTCAGATTAGGTTATCCAATTGCAACGGGCTGTCCACTTTTTAGACGGCTGATCACATCAGAATTAATGTCACCGGATGCACCGCAGATGGAGCACTTTAACCGTTTGGAGAAGTAAAACGGAAGGACAGGAATGAAGAACAAAGTTAGAGTATTGATTGTTCTGATAGCATGAGCAGATTGATTATGGCAATGTCCACAATAGCAAGTAACATTGCCCACGTCTTTCAAAGGCTTGTTGAATTCCTTGAAACCAATTAAAAAGAACATGAAGTCCATCTTAATGTAAGTAATACAAGACTGATTTTGTTGATATCTTAGTTGCTGTTACTGACTATTTCGCAGCACTCACGTGAAAGGAAGGGCTTATAATCTTGGCTAATTGCATTAATAATCCGGGCTACTAATCTTATATGATCGCGGGACTGCTTCGGAACAGCTGGTTGAGGATACACAGTTGAGTATTCGAGACCAGGAAGGTCTACCTGGCGGTTTACTTAGTAACCAGCAACACTCCACCACAGTGAGCAAGTCCATAGAGTTTGTGTTAGTATTTACCTGCGAGGTATTTTGACACCTGTAAGCTGGGAAGGAATTACTCCAAAATAAACCACGGAGGATCAAGCATTTGCACATCTCATTCAGCTCCGCTACATTCGGTGTTTCACTGAAGAACACACTACTCAAGTTAACTACTCAATTTTGTTTTGGTGGTGTGACAGTAGACACAAAATTATCAAGGCTCCTACAAGCGGTGTGAACTGGTCCCAGTACATCCTGACTAGGTCAGCTCGTAGCTAAGCAATAGCCACTGAACCTATTTTAACACCCGACAAGACCCAAGCGGCCCCTCACGCGCATTTGTTCGGAAAAACCTCTTTCATGTATTTGCAGCCTAACTTTACAACTTTAGGTTTCATATCCCACTCAAGGCAAAAGGTAAATCGAGAGTAGAATCTTCTAGAGTGGAAAATAGAAACCCCAGAGTTATATGCCCGAAAAAACTCTTTTAAGCCTAGGGTTTACCATAGCAAGTAAGCCTATCTGTATCACCTCGAACCATTCGCGCGATCTTTTTCTTCACCTCCTATCCACTTCGAAATTTGTGGCAACACTTGTATCATTCGGAACTCAAAAAATGCCTGCTTCAAGTACTGGTGTTGGTCAGAGAAACCGTCTCAACAGATCTTTTGGTCAACAGATCATATCTTTATGCAAGACTCAACAATTTTATTGGTTTTTAGGACATCTTTCAACTATTGTCCTCTTCTTGTCTAACCTTGCAGAGTCCATTTTCTCCTCCAGTTTGAAATACTACAGGTTGTGCTTGATAAGCGTGCTCGCAACATACTTGATTGTGATCAAGCAAATCCATTTCAAGAATCGTACTACTATCAAAAACTTGACAGTTGTCAAGTTTCTTAAGGATGAGAATGCCCAATATTTCATTCTCTGTATCTGGTTTTACATTGCTAGTTTTAAGATTGGTAAGGTCAGCGGAGCTTTATACAGTTTTGTTATATACTCCGTATTTCATATACTAACTTACTTCCAGTCTAATATCTTGGGATATTTGCCAATCAATATTCAGTTGGAACAAAGGGCAAATGCCTTTATCAATCGTTTCACATCCCAGTTCAATCAATACGCGTTAATGATGGCAGCAAATAGTGAAATCTTCATAGTTGTCAGCTTATCATTGTACCTGCCATTATTGCTCTTGAGAATATTCAGCCAATTGCCCTACATTGTCATTCATTTTGCTACAATTGCCATTATGGTAGCATTCCTCAAGCTCAGGTACACTAACAGTACTTTCACTCGCCAAATCTTGACTCAATACGACATGAAAGTGCAACAAGTCTTGGGCACCATTCCACAACTACAAAATCTCCAGGTAATCTACACAAATGCGAAACTTCTGTTGAATCGCTACTTAGCTCCCCTTGATGCTTTAATTGCGCCAACTTCCACCAAGAAGAATCAGTGATTCAGTAAATCGCGATTTCTTTAGTTCGTTTGAGTTCGATCTTTTGTATAGGTAATATAATTATCAAACATGGCCTCATCGAGTCTGAAGAGGATTGCTCAGACCAACAAGCAGAAGCTTAAGGAATTACATATCATAAGTTTTGCTGTGATGATGACTTGTGCTACTGTTGTATGGTTTTTCAAGAGACCTTCGTCCATTAAGCTATTCTTGTTTTTTCAAGTTCCCCTTATCAGTTGTCAATATGCTGTTGAATCCAGCTGCAGACCCAAGTACAAATACGATAATTTGGGAGGCTACGAGAAGTTGGTAAAGGCGGGCCACGATATGAGCCAACCGGGCTTGATTGAGTACATGACGGATATAATCTATTTTACATGGATTTTAGACATTCTTGCTGTAGGATTGGGTTCAAACAAGGTGTGGTACTTATTCCTAATAATTCCAGGATATGCCGCTTTCAAGTTATCTGGCTTCATCAAGGGTTTCTTCCCTAGCAAACAAAAATCAGAACCAATGGTTCAGAAAGATGAGCAACCAGAGGGAAAGAGTAAGAGACAACAAAAGTTAGAAAAGAACGGTAGAAGGAAAATTATTAGATAATATTGGCCCCAGTTAAGCATTTGCGACAACATTACATTAAAATATACGTCTTTAGTCCACCACAACAGGATATACTTTGCGGTGTGTCCCGCGGTCAGATAATTAGAATCTCATCAAGTTTAATTTGTCAGTCTGATGTTCAAAAGAGTCTTTAGCACCATTTCGAAAATGCCATCTTGCGAGCTAGTCAGATCCCATGTGAATGGTCCCGTGGAAGGAAAGATTGTTAACAAGTTACTCACTCTCAATCCTACAACTTTAAAGGTCTTCAACGATTCACACAAGCATTCCCATCATAGAAGCATGCAAGATGCAGATAACACTGTGGAGTCACATTTCAGAATAGAAATTATCAGTGAACAGTTCAAGGGGAAGACTCTACCCAGCAGACACAGAATCATCTACAAATTGTTGGATGATGAAATAAATATTGACAAAGTCCATGCCCTACAATTGAAAACAAAAACGCCGGAGGAAGTACAAAAGAGTACACAATGAGTATAAACCTTTGGAAGTGAAGACGAACATATAGACAGAACCGTTGAATATTAGTATATATTAAACAAAGCACTTTAATTAGCTACAATAGGCACGGTGGGCTCACCATCTCTCTCTTTATCACCCAAAGCTTCTTGAGCCGTAGCGTTCTTAGCTACTAACTCAACGATTCTTCTAATGACTGGCAAGGTCAACCATGCTGGGACATATGCTTCCACTCTTGAGAAGGGTCTCAAACTCACAGTTCTAAAGGGGTCATTGAAGTATCCTTCAGTGGAGACCAACTCAAATAATTCTTGAGTACCAGCATCACCTGAAGACTTCACTCTATCCGCAACAGCTTGGAGAACATCCGGCGATATTGGGGTTTCATAGTCAGCAACGTAGTATTGACTGATCAATTTCTGAATTTGATTTGGCCTCAAAGCGTAGCAAATTTCATATATAATTTCAATATCCTCTGGTGTGTTTTTCTTGATTTGAAGAAGTTTGGCTGCTTGGAATAAGTGGCACAAATAGACACTGGCCTCTTGTATTTCATGTCCCTTGCACCATTCTTCTAACCTAGTGACGTTGTAGTTCAATTGTAAACCTCTTTTCCAGGATAAGAAATTTCTTCTCATTATTAAGTCGTTGAAACACAAAGCATCAATGAATCTGAGCAACTCTACCAAGACCTCATGCATTACCTCTTGTTCAATGAAGTATGATTTCATAGACCAGTATACGTTGTTGAAGAAACTCAAAATATCGTCCATCTTGTATTGATTAGTTGGAGAAAATACCTTTGATAGGAACGGGGAGTTCTCTGGAGCCATATAACCAGGCAAAGATTGGGACAAAACGACCGCAGACACAGCTTTCTTTTCCAAGTCTTTCTCCATCTTCTTCATCCACATGTTATAGATGTTGTAGGACAAAGATTCGAAATCTTCTTTCACAACTGCTATGAGTTTAAGGTATTCCTCAAATTCTTCCTCACTCATTTCAAAGCTAAGGGTATCATTCGAAAGAATAGTCTGTTGAGCATAAGAAACAAATGAGTACAACTCATGGGTATTGGATAACCAAAATGCACCATTAGGAATGACATCGTCACCTTTCAAGTTGGAAACTATCACTTGAATTGTAGCCAATACTTCGCCCAAAAATTCTTCACTTTCCTTGGTTAATCCCAACCTCCACATATCACTCAAGATTATAATAATGATTCTGGCAGGGAACAAAATTTCCTTTCTGGTATAATCAGAGGCTACGCCCGCTTGTGGGATCTTCAAATTCTTCAATAAACCTTCAACCACCTCGCGATGCAATTGCCTGGAGTTCCTCAACAATCTGAACAATTCATCATTTATGTCGTCAATATTGGCTTCGTCTTCATTCGAGACAGCGATAACAGAGACGGGTCTATTGCTGGATCCATCATAGTTTGAGTTCGAAGTGACAACGCTTGAGTGACGTTTGGTGTTAATATTTCTATTCTTGGCGACATTCAAATGTGGTAAGTTGATTTGTTGATTCTGCAAAGCCGATAACTCACCCTTCAATTGATCAATATGGGATTTCAAATCACCTTCGATGGTATCCCTTTGGAGCAAATCGCTTCTAGCTTTCTTTAAGTCTTCTAAGTTCTTCTCAACTTCTGATTTCAAAGCATTCTGCTCTTTAGTCAATTCCTCGATTTTACTTTCAGCCATCGAATAGTCCAGTTTCACCTGGTTCAATTCTTTGTTCAAGTTCTCAATCTCAAGTTGGTGCTTTTCGTCTTGTTTGTCGAAAACTTTCTGGAACTCCAATTCTTTGTTCTTCAAGTTCTTTTGAATATGAGAGGACAGATCCAATAATCCTTTCAAGTGGGTAATCTCTTGCATCAAACTCTTGTTGTCCTGAATCTTGGAGGTAAGTGATTGAGTCAACTCGATAACCTTATTCTCCAACTTGTAAGAAACCTCCTTGAAATGATTCACTGATTTCGCTTCAACCTTCAACTGTTTCAATTCTTTGACAGCAAGCTTTCTTCTAATCAAAGATTGAATCAACACGGCCGAACCAACTTGTTTTTTGTAGCCCCTTCTGCATTGCAACCCTCTCCAAGATTTTTGCAATACTATTGCCGACTTTTCAGTTCTCAAAGACAAAAGTGATTGTCTGGCTCTGAAACCTCTCCAGGACTTCTGCAATACCACAATGGATTCAAAAGTTTGCTTGAACTGCTTCCTAGCTTGGTAGCCTCTGATCAATGTTTGAATTTTAGTAGCAGCATATTTCTTAATTTCTCTTTCAATCTGTATTCTTCTGATATGGCCCCTGACCAAAGATTGCAACTTAATATGACTTTCTCTGATTTGTTTGTACTTCTTTTCGCAGAGATACCTTTTGACATTCTTTTGGATCATTGTTGCAGAGGAATATAACTTATCGGTTCTCAACTTTTCGAAGTGAGCCAACATTCCTGCTTTAAAGAAAATTTTGGTGTTACCCAACTGATACTTGGCTTTGTCGGGAAGATGTGTGGTCAATATTTGATTACACAACTCACTAACAGACTCTTTTGTTGTTTCTTCACTCATAACCTTGATCCAATCATGGGAAGGGACTAAAATGTGATACCTATCAGCGAATTCGACATAAGTCCATCGAGAAGGAAAACCAGCACAAGAGATTCGGATAGTCTCTAGAACACCACATGCTCTTAACTGTGACAAAACCATCAACGAATCGAATTCCCAAGCCTTCTTCATCTCATTTGGCTTGATACATCTAATATAATGGACATTCGTGGAGTTAATGGTCTTCATCAATTCAATCAAAGAGTTTTTGAAGATGGACCCTAAGGTTGGCTTCTTGTTGGCAATAGATTTACTGCTAGTTGGAGCACTTAGTTGCAAGGCTGAAGCGTTTTTGTCAATGATGGTCAAAACGTCTCTCAATAAATCGTTGGTCGAATTCTTCAAAACCTCCAAGTGTCCTTCTCCAACAGTATCCCTGTTCTTTTCAATAAAGCCTTCAATATCATAAGATACATCCAAAGCATAATGACTGACAATAAACTTAGATTGTCCGAATCTTGGTTTCTTGAAAACTTGGCTTGTTGGTTCTTTGTTTAGAGTCAGGTACATTTTTTCAATCAAAGATTGATCAGAACCAGCAGGCAAACGTGATTCTTCATCTAACAAGGACAATATACCCAATTTGTTTTCGATCAAGTTGATACAGGGCTGGTTATCTGAAAATTCGATGAACGACCATTCGATTTCTTCCTTGATGTACTCTTCTTGTTCCAACTTGAACACGTGCTGGTTAAACTCTTGCTGTAACTTTTCGTTGGCATAGTTGATACAGAATTGTTCGAAAGAGTTCTTTTCGAAATGTTCAAATCCATAGATATCCAAAACACCAATGAACGACTTGATGTTTTCAATGATTTCTGGAGGACATAAGTCTGCATTAATATAATCCACCAACCAATCAAATAATGCTGAATAAATATACTTGGCGAACGAATCTCTCGCTACCAAAGCCTGCTTGTAATTCAAGTTGGAGATAATCTTTTCGGCTCTGGTTGTAATTTGCTTCTTAACGCACCACTTACTGAAGGCCATAGGGTCTATGCCCAACAAGTTACAGGCCTTAACTAGGTTGGGTTCATCTGAGGTCAAGTGGGCATCATTCCTAGATGGAGAAATTTCAATGTTACCAATATGTAACAAAGCAGCTAAAAGTTTGAAGATCTCAAATTGCTTGTCCTCATCTATTCCAATTAAACTCAAGGCCTCCTTAGTGATATTGAACTCTTGCTTGTCATCAGTACCGTCAATTATAGAAGCATCACCCTGGGAGGTGTAGTTGTAATCATCGGGACCGGCCAAGCTTAATTTCAGTTTGTCGTCTTTGTTTAAACCGGCTAATAATTGGTAAAAAATATGATAGTTTCTTTCATTTTTGGGTTGAAACACCAATCTGGATCTTTCTAACAAGTAAGTTCTAATTCTGGCACCAATGATAGAAGTCTTGTTATCAAATAAGATTTCTAAGTATTTTCCAAATCTTGAAGAATTGTCATTCCTGGTAGTCTTAGCATTACCGAAAGCTTCCATTATAGGGTTCGTGGCCAAAATCTGTTTCTCGACTTCACTCATGTCATGAGAAGCATTGGAGGCACCGATACCACTAGAAAATTGGTCTTGGTCAGACAGAGTATCGGACTCAACGGATGCAAAGTATCTCATAATATACTTGGCACTCACAGTTTTACCGGCACCAGATTCACCACTAACAACGATTGTTTGATTCTTTTCGTCTCTCTTCATGCATTTGTAGGCATCTTCAGCGATAGCAAACAAATGAGGATCCAACTCACCCCTACCCTTTCCACTGTAGGCTTGAATGATATCCTGGGAATACAACGAGTCAATTTTCTGAAAAGGATTTGTGGCAATTAACACGATACCCGAGTAAGTATAAATATTCAATTGAGAATACCTCACCTTGATGGCATGTAACACAGCAGGCTCGTTCAAGTATGACAAGTTGGTTAAATCCTCAGAGGCTTCCAAGATTGGAGGATTCCTCAAGGGGAACTTTGGATTATCTTCGTTCATGTTATCATGTTCAACCGTAAAGACTTCGTTGTCGTTAGCATCGTTTTCCAACTCTATTATATACTTGCTATCCTTCGGGGTGGTCGACTTAACTGTCACTCCTATCCACCCTACTTTGTCGTCTGGATACCAACACTTGGTTCCCACATCGTAAGCTGACACCATGGCTTTTTCTGTTGCTTGATATACTATCTGGGAAAATCTTGTTTTGGGTAGCAGCTGTACTTAATCGCAAGACGTAGAAAGAGATAATCAGTATCAAACCAGAAATCGAATAGAAAACAGCTGTAATGGATTCAAGCAGAAATAGATTCGTTGTGGTAGTTGTTTAGTTTTGGATCAAGTTGATCTCGACGCGTAGGTCTCGGACCGCACACGACGATTTTTTTTTCAACTTAGGCGAGTGTGCAACTGGCGTAAAGCTGTTTACATTTCGGTGCCAGGAACGTAATTGTATAACAATTGACATAAAAGCCGTTCAAGCTGATTGTAAACACCATTTGGAACGGGAAAACAAGATTCATTGTCTGCGGATCTACAACTCAAAAGGTGTTTTAACAGACATACAATATTCTTTACATATAATATTCTATAGTTCTACAACTTGAAAGGAGGAGACTCCAATGGCTGGTAGACACTGTCGAAAAGCCGATCGTTGGGCATGAACTTGTTTTGGAAGCGTGTGTCGATGAACAGGTCGTTCAATTCCTCTATCCGAGTAGCACCAAGTAGTCTCATGTTCATGATCATCTCATCTTTCAAAATCTGAATGGCCTTATACACACCGTCATCCCCATAGGTGGACATTGCATAGAGGAATGGTCTTCCAATACCAACACCTTTGGCTCCAAGGCAAATGGCTTTCAAGATATCGGTTGCTCTTCTAATACCTCCATCGATGTAGATCTCCAATTTATCCTCAAGTCCTTTAGATTTCAACACATAATGGAGCTCAGCTAATACGTCTATTGGGGGTCTTGAAAATTCAAGTTGTCTTCCTCCATGATTGGACAATACGATTCCATCGACTTCGTGCTCGATGGCCCTCAAACTGTCTTCCACCGTTTGGATTCCTTTTAAAATGATAGGCATCTTGGTTATCAGGCGGAACCATTCAATATCTTTCCAATTCAACAGAGTATCGATAAATGAAGAAATGGCTCTTGCAGCACCCTGGGATCTATCGATAGAATTGTCGTCTTCATCTTGCACATGGCTCAAGTCCTCAAAGTTTTTGGATCTCATGTCTTTCTCTCTTCTGCCAAGTTGCGGAGCATCTACGGTGATGAATAATCCTTTGATTCCTCTGGATTCTGCGTGTTCCACAATCTTTCTGCAAATTTCACGGTCAGAGTTGACATACAATTGGAGCCACTGGGTCTGCTCATCAATAGCCTCGTCAACGATTTCATCGAAAGAGCAAGATGCCAATGTTGGGATCATTTGAATGATACTTTGTTTGGCAGCAGATCTAGTAAGAACCTTCTCTCCATCAGGGTGCCCCAAACGACCCAAAGCCGTGGCAGTGATGTAGAACGGAGCACTTACCGTATCCCCAAGCATTCTTGTAGAAAGATGTATGTTGGCAACATCCACTAACACCCGAGGCTTGAAGAAATAGTGGTGGTAAGCCAAATGGTTCTCTCTCAAGGTAATCTCGTCATCACAACCTGAGGAATAATATGCCCAAGCAGTTTTCTCCATCGTGTGTCTAGCAACAAACTCAAAGTCGTTCAAGTTATATATCTGTGAAATGTCAGGCTTTGCCTTGGCGTACTTCCGGCGCTTTAACTCGTACTCATCTGGTGGATCGTCTTCATCGTCGTCTTCGTACTCATCATCTTCTTCGCTAGCAGTTAAGTTTGAAGGAATGGGGAAACTGATGGGACTTTTGTTAGCCTGCTCGTCGTATTCCACGTCGTATTCATCTACCACCGTTTCATCACTTGAGTCAAGTTTAAGTGGCTCTTTGCATGCTTCTTCGACCCTGACAGGAGTGGAACTTTGCTGCACCTTTTTCTTCTGTTTTGATTTCTTGATACTTTCAGGATCCACTTCACCTTTGAAACACGACTCGGGAAGGTACTTGGTCAAAGTATCAGAAGGGTGAATAGGATCGAATGCCTTGGTAGCATCCTTGCCTGCATACTTAAGGATAATGGCCGAGCCGCCAGGGTGCTCACTCAAGAAAGACGTTACGTCGTAAATCTTGTTGTGGATAATCACCCAGCAGTCTTGCTTACTGTTGTGTTTCCGGACTTCTTCAATGGATACTGACATTGTTAATGGTCAAACAGCAAGTAGACCAATCGTTATATTTTCAAATTTGACCGATCTCAATTACTCCGTCGGTGAGTGGCTCCCCACATTCAGGGTTTTCATACCCCAAACAGGCGGTTTTACCGATAGGAGAGCAAGGTGCGGATATGTGGAGAGTTAGGCCGGGGTGGAGACTACGCGACGCTCGCAGCAGACGGTGCCGGCGGGACCGGTTCGTCGCGCGGTGGAGTGGTTGCACCACACTTGAGTCGGACAAGTGCTTATTGGCAGCGTTGCATAGAGGGTGCACGACTCGGAAACGAGGGTACAAGACCTGATTCTCCATTATCGAATACTCACCTTTGAGCTGCGGCTGACACTAAGCGAGTGCGAGGGAAATGACGTATTTACCTTGGACATAAGTTCAAAGAAATTAAACCATGCAAAAACCCTAAAGCAAACAAATTGGCTTGGAAACTCATCAGACATCCCCTAAGATTTTGTACTGTAAAATCTTAGTAAGCATTCGAGAACTCGTGAAAGCTTGAAGCTTGGCCCCAAATAGAACCACGTGTACGAACCATTTTCTCACAATTTTTTCTGAGACGTTGAATCATTCGAAAGAATTCCCAGCTTTGACTACTTACTTTAACATAAACTACTGGTAATCCTAAAGACTAACTCAGAGCTGTTATCTGCTGCTTGTGTAACAAGAGGCGTTTTTAGTCCCCACTCACTTCCCGTTTCTCGCGTGTTCTTGCGGTAACAAGTGCCTTGAAAGTCACTGTGAAAGTGTTCATTGCCTCCTTAGTCTTTAAGTTTGCAGCTATTCTTTAGAGCAAACGTCATATCCTACGATTCTTCCATACACCCCTCTTTGATACAAGTGGTGGTGTGCTTTGGAATCTTTTAATAAGTGTTTTTGCTTTGAGGAGCTTTCTAATCAGGTACTGTTCTAATTTGTTTTGAGGAAATGGTGCTTATTCATGGAGTTAAGTATGCCTGTGAAAGATGTATCAGAGGCCATAGAGTTACTACCTGCACTCACACCGATCAGCCCTTGACAATGATCAAACCAAAGGGAAGACCTGCATCGCAGTGTCAGCACTGTAGAGAACAGAGGAAACTCAAGTCCCTACACATCAGCTGTTCTTGTAACAAGAAGGGAGGAGTGCATGCATCAAACTGTTCAAAGAATCCGGCCGGTTGTACTTGTTACCTCAACCATAAAATGAAAGTAACCGAAAAGTTCAAGAAAAAAGACAAGAACAAGGATCTCGAAAATGTTACAGCTTCAGTTCCTTCTTTACTGGAAAGCAAGAACAGCTTAGATGATGAGTTGCTCAACTCCAATAGTGACTTATTTGAATTCTTGAACACCAGCCTGTTAGATCTTGGCAACTTCAATAACATAGATTTGACAACACTGGATGCCAACATTGAAAGCCCCAAGAATTTCGACAAGTCGATGGATTTCCCCTTATTTCCACTAATCGGTACTCAGTCATTTGACAACGAGAATATGCCTCTATCGTCCATACCTCCTGAACTGACGGCAGCCATGTATATGAACAACGGGTCAAATCAAAACTCTTCGCTCAACAACAGTTCCTCTCATTCATCGGAACAATCAACGAAGGATACTACGCCTGTTCAAAATGGTTCACTTCCCACATCATCAAACCATAACGCTCCAGTTTCAGAAATGGGTTCAAAGAATATTACAGCAACAAACGCAAATGTGCTAACTGGAACTCCGGTTGGAAGATCCCATTCTTTCAAAACCAGGCCTTCTTCTGTCTTATCGGTTAACTCAAATTCCTCTATTTCAACGGAGTCCAAATTTGACGCTTATCCACCATCAAGTGATATCTCCAACATGAATTCAAATTCCAACCTCAATCTTGCACTGCAAAATATCCACCAGAATGGGAGTGTGATTGCCAACCCAGTTCCGATAAGCAAAAAGTTTCCATTTGGCAACATTTTAGAATCAAATGAACTCTATATACTGGATGAGGACTTGGAAAACTTTTTAAATGATTATGACAATAATTCAGAAATAAGAAACGTTTTATAGTAAAATTAATCAAAATGTCACATTAGTTAAGAGAGCTAGTCTATCTTCAAATTTTCTAATCTCTTCGTATTAGAGTCCATAGCAAGGGTTTGGACTGACATGCTTTTCCTTGGGATCTCGTTGTTCAAGTATAACAAAAGCTTCTCATCGGTGATGTCAATCAATGCTTTACTCTCAGCCTGCTCAAGTATCGTTAATCTCAACAAGTATTCAAGTAAGGACAAAGATCTGGAGATGTCTTCCTTTGGGACTACTGCTTTATCACCATCATCATCGTCACCAGCGTCGCTGTCTTCATCTTCGCTGTCACTTTCACTGCTACTTTGACTTTCTTCGTATACACCGAAAGCGACGTACTCATCATTCAATTTTAGAATCAAAACAGGCGAGTCGTTGTTATCCAACCTTAATAATTTGCCAGATCTACTGAAAAAAATCTTTCGTACATCACTGACATTTATGACTTTTTTTACAGGGTCTCCCTCATGATACCTGTCATCGTTAAAGTCCTCTGTAACTTCTATCTCGTAATTGAAAGCGCTAGCTGATTTAACTTGAACCTTGGCTCTTGCAAATTCTTCTTTCCAGGTTAGAGGACTTTCTTCTTCCAGCTTCCCCAGATCGCTCTCTATGTACCTCAGCCTACTCGGATTGTAGAACACGGAAAAGAATCTCAAATCAAACAAGGGGCCTATGTGAGTTTTGCCTCTGCTTTTTAACACGACGTGTGATGCTTCTATTAGCTTATTGACACTGACCTCCTCATTCAAGTTTCTGTTCAAGTTTATTCCACTAGTAACTATGCATAGATTAAGGAGAGGAACAGCCTGGTCGATCATGCTTATCAACTCATCAAGACGTCTATTCACCAGTTTGATAACTTCGCCAGTGTTAGCCTTGCTCAATTGGCCCAACCATTTTTCGACAGTGTCGTCAAACTCTTTGAACAGTTCAGTCAATTCGTCAATAAGATCATTGCAGCTCGAAAGGGAGCTGAAACCACTTGCATTCACAGACTTAATCAATTCCATTGAAGGGTTCACTATATTAATCTGGAGCCTCACCTTTTGGATTTTGCTGTTCAATTGGGCTTTATCTTTTTCAGGTATGTTTTCAACAAACTTTGATACAGTTCGAATAGCATATCCCGAAGCCAACGAAATACCAGACTTTATGGCAAAGGAAACAGCTTGGCTCGAGGCTTTGGTGATGAACTCGTCCATGATTGAGATTGGAAGGATGTGATGATCTAATGATGATTCAATTTACTACAGTCGCGCGCTTTAACAAAACATAAACACCAGTTAATGAAGCTTACAGGGAACAGAAAACCCCTTTCAGGATTCACTACACCGCTAGGATCCGGTGCCGGTCTCCCAAAAGACCAGAGACCCAAGCCAGTAAAAGATAGTGCAGAAAGACTAGCAAAACCGTTCCGTGTTCCGTTCAAAAGTGCAAGCACTACTGAGAATGGCTCCAGATACAATCAACCTCAAAGGTCAGCCAGGAACAAGAAGTTCAACTATGCCGTTGACTTAGAGAATCCAGATGATATCCCAGTGAACCAAGAGGGTATTGCAGTTACTGCAAAGAAAATTGGTGCTTTAAATCCACGTCAATTAGTAAGCTCAGCTACTGAGACACGCTTGAGGGCAGAGTTTTCGGTACCGTTGAAAGACAAATCCAAAATTGTGAATTTGCCTACACCTCCACCATTAGGCACAAAACCAAAGATTGTACTTCCTCCAAGACCTCTTCATGACCCGTTAAGTGAATTTGCTATTGTGTTGTATGATCCAACTGTTGACATTATTCCTGGTGAGAAGGAAAGGATTGAAGAGCTCAAGCAGGAATCTGATGATAGCAAGGAGAGCGAAGAACCTGTAGCAAAGAAAAGAAAGGTGCACAAGTCGCTTGCAGAAATATTGGGAATCTCCAAATATAAAGATGACACTTCTAAGTATCCCAATGTTCCAGTGGTTATTGACCCTAGATTGTCTAAAATACTTCGTCCCCATCAGATCGAGGGTGTGAAATTTCTTTACCGATGTACTTCCGGGTTGATCGATCCCAGGGCTAAAGGCTGTATCATGGCGGACGAAATGGGTTTGGGGAAAACATTGCAGTGTATAGCTCTTATGTGGACTTTGTTGAAGCAGAGTCCGAGGGGAAGGAAGACAATCCACAAATGCATCATAGTCTGCCCTTCTTCACTAGTACGAAACTGGGCCAATGAGATAATAAAGTGGCTTGGTGAAGGTGTCTTAACTCCATTATCTATCGACGGTAAAAGTGTCAAGAACTCAGAGATAGGCGATAGCTTGAAACAGTGGAGTGTAGCAAGCGGAAGAAATATCGTGAGGCCTGTGCTCATCATTTCGTACGAAACCTTAAGACGCCATGTAGATAAATTGGCTGGTACGGAGGTTGGGTTGATGCTTGCAGATGAAGGGCATAGGTTGAAGAACGGTGATTCATTGACATTCAATGCTTTGAACGAGTTAAGATGTGAAAGGAGAGTCATTCTCTCGGGTACCCCCATTCAAAATGATCTATCTGAGTATTTCTCTCTTTTGAACTTCGCCAATCCAAACTACTTGGGGACAAGAAATGAGTTCAGAAAAAACTACGAAAATGACATTTTAAGGGGACGTGATGCAGATGCTAGCGACAAGGAACGTGATTTAGGTGATAAGAAGTTGAATGAATTAACTACACTTGTTTCCAAATTCATCATAAGGCGTACAAACGATATCTTGTCAAAGTACTTGCCAATTAAATATGAACACGTTGTCTTCGTAAACCTTTCACCTTTACAAACGAAGCTCTACAACTACTTCATAACATCGCCCGAAATCAAGAAGTTACTCAAGGGAATTGGTCTGCAGCCTTTGAAAGCTATTGGGCTTTTGAAGAAATTATGTAATCATCCGAACTTGCTTAATCTTCCTGAAGACATAGAAGGTTGTCAAGACTTATTGCCAGCCGATTACGACTACAAGAAAAGAGAAGTACAAACTTGGTTGAGTGGAAAGTTTGCTATGCTTGAAAGATTTTTATACAAGCTTCACCATGAAACAGGAGATAAAATAGTTTTGATTTCTAATTACACTCAAACCCTTGACTTGATTGAGAAAATGTGCAGAGTGAAGCGCTATGGAAGTCTCAGACTTGATGGTACCATGAATATCAATAAGAGGCAAAAGCTTGTTGACAGATTCAATGATCCCGAAGGCAAAGAGTTTATCTTTTTGTTAAGTTCGAAGGCTGGTGGTTGTGGTATCAATTTGATTGGAGCCAACAGGTTGGTCTTGATAGATCCGGATTGGAACCCAGCAGCAGACCAACAAGCTTTGGCTAGAGTCTGGAGGGACGGTCAGAAAAAAGACTGTTTCATTTACCGATTCATTTCAACAGGAACAATTGAAGAGAAGATATTTCAGCGTCAATCGATGAAACTAAGTTTAAGTTCATGTGTTGTGGATGAGAAGGAAGACGTCGAGAGACTTTTCAGTGCTGATAACTTAAAGCAGTTGTTTCAATTTGAAACAAACACTATATGTGACACCCATGACACATACAGCTGTAAAAGATGCAAAGAAGGTGTACAACTCACCAAGGCCCCAGCAATGTTGTATGGTGATGCTACCACATGGAACCATTTGAATCACAATCTGTTGTCGTCCAACCACGATGACTTACTTCGTAACGAGAGCGAATTCAATGATGTCAGTTATGTGTTTCAGTATATTTCTCATTGATTGGAGGAGATGCTTACTTTTACTAATAGACATAAACAATGAAATGATTTCCTAGATATATATCCTATTTAAGTTTTCAATGTATGCATTACCAAGGGCCTTATCCTAATCTTAATTTAGGCATAGTTTGCGTTACTCGGAAACCCTTACCCTATCTCCATATGGACCCCGCAAAATGCTAAATATGAAAAATGCGCTTTGCCCAATAATAAGAATCCCAAAGTAAGCTCCTTTTCTTATTACTATAATTAACAAAGCTAATAGAAGAACAAGTGATGCCATTTCCCAGTAATCCCATAATCATTGTTGGTGGAGGTTTGGCTGGTTTATCAGCTGCCCATGAGTGTTATCTACGTGGCTCCAATGTGTTATTGATCGACAAGCAAGGGTTTCTTAGTGGGAACTCTGGTAAAGCGACCTCTGGGATCAACGGTGCACTAACAAGGACACAAGTAAAGCTAAAAATCAAAGATTCGGTCGACCAATTTTACCAGGATACATTAGCTAGTGCCAAAGACCGTGCGAATCCAGAGTTGATTAAGGTTTTGACTTACCAATCAAGTGATGCTATCCACTGGCTTCAAGAAGAATTTGGGTTAGACTTGACAGTGGTAAGTAGACTAGGAGGAAGTTCACAGCCTCGTACACATAGAGGGCATGACGCAAAATTTCCAGGGATGGCTATAACCTATAGATTGCTTGAAACATTAGAGAATTTAAGCGAGAATCAGCCGGATAGGGTTACTATTTTAAAGAACACCCAAGTAATTGACCTCTTGACAGAGGGCCAAGACATTATTGGGGTTAAGTTCAAGGACTTGAAAAGCAAGGAAAAGGGCGAAGCCAAAGGTCCAGTGATTATGGCTACCGGGGGTTATGCAGCTGATTTCACAAAGAACTCTTTGCTCAGAAAATACAGACCTGACATATTTGATTTGCCTTCTACCAATGGAGTCCATGCCACTGGAGATGGTCAGAAGATCATGTTGAAAAACAATGCTACTGGAATTGATTTCGATAAAGTCCAGGTTCATCCTACTGGGTTGATCGACTATGATGACAAGGAGGTAATTAATGGCTTGAAGCAACCTCGCTTTTTGTTCTTGGGGGCTGAAGCTTTGAGAGGAGAAGGTGGAATAATGCTTAATGGCAAAGGTGAGAGGTTTGTGGACGAGCTTGGTACTAGAGATCATGTCAGCGGAGAAATGGAAAAACAATTGAAAAAAGGACAGGGCCCTATCAGGTTGATTCTCAATTCCAAGGCTGCTTCTAATCTTGAGTTTCACGTAAAGCATTACCAACAACGTAACCTCATGAGAAAAGTGACTGGTAAAGAATTGGCTGAGGATATAGGCATTAGCACTTCGAATCTAGCAAAGGTATTTGAAGAATATTCCAGTCATGAAGGTTCGGGACCTGATCGGTTTGGCAAAAAGTTTTTCCCCAACTTACCAGTTACCTTCAATTTAGATGAAGAGTATTATGTTTCGTTTGTGACAAGGGTGCTTCATTTCACGATGGGAGGAATCAAAATTAATGACAAAACTCAAGTAATGTACCAAAATGGCCAGGAAGGTAACGATTTCAAGCCCTTCAAGGGTTTATACGCTTGTGGGGAAGTCGCTGGTGGTGTTCATGGCCACAATCGTCTTGGTGGCTCCAGTTTATTGGCTTGTGTTGTTTTTGGTAGACTTGCTGGAGATCAAGCGTCAAGTTTCTTACTTCATAAGCTTTCCTCTGAATCTGTGTCGGTCAACAATAATACTCTGTCGGCTGTTAGCAGATTGCAACAGATTAATTTACATATCGATCCCCAAAGCAACAAGGTGATAGTTGATTGGAATGGCCCCTCTTTAGAGCCTCAAAATGAAGTCAATCAAAAGGGCGAACCGAAGAAGTCCAAGAGCTCCAAGAGCAATGAGGTCAAGAAGAAACCCCAAGAGGCTACTCCGTTTTCAATCCCCAAAAAAGAGTTCACTATGGAGGAAGTCGCTAAACATAACAAGCGTGATGATTGTTGGTGCATAGTCAAGAACGTTGTATTGGACTTATCCCCATTCTTGAGCGATCATCCTGGTGGTGATCAGTCTATATTGAACTTTGCAGGCAAAGATGCAACTGAAAGTTTTGACATGTTGCATGAAGACAACGTTATTCCTCGTTATGCTGCCAAGTGTGTTTTGGGCACCTTGAAGGGCAAAACCCCAGAGTTGAAATTTTGAATAGACTAAACTAATGTTCTACGTTCTCTGAATTTCATATGTCAACTTTTCTTTCTTCTTTATTTATTATATAGTAAAAACAAAAAACGAAAAAAAAGGTTATTACAAATTTCCAAATCAACAATACCAGTTTTTGAAAAGGTAAAACCTCTTTCTAACATTCTAGCTGTCAAATCTCTTTACCAAAAAAACAAGAAAATAAAACAAGGATACGTTAAATCTAGAAACACTTCAAGTGAACAATAGATGGTCCAGATTCGTCGTATTCTTGCTTGGAGATCCACATTTGTTGGAAAGTAGACAAGGAAGACAAAATAGAACCACCAATCCAGACAGAGTACTTTCTTTCTGGAGGAGCAATGATCTTCACCTTCATAGAAGATGGGGCCAAAGCAGTGATTTCCTTTTGCATTCTTTCGGCTATACCTGGGAACATAGTAGTACCACCAGACATAACAATGTTACCGTATAATTCCTTTCTGACATCAACATCACACTTCATGATAGAGTTGTAAGTAGTTTGGTCAATACCAGCAGCTTCCAAACCCAAGTCACTTGGTCTGAACAAAGCTTCAGCAGCTCTGAATCTTTCGTTACCAACAGTAATAACTCTACCATCTGGCAACTCGTAAGATTTTTCGATAGCAGAAGATTGAGAAGAGATTTGCATTTCTTGTTCGAAATCCAAGGCAACGTAACACAATCTTTCTTTGATGTCTCTTACAATTTCTCTTTCAGCGGTAGTGGAGAAGGAGTAACCTCTTTCAGACAAGATTCCCATCAAATGCTCAGTCAAGTCTCTACCGGCCAAGTCAACTCTCAAGATACCGTGAGGCAAGGAGAAACCAGCGTAAATTGGAACAACGTGGGTAACACCATCACCAGAGTCCAAAACAATACCGGTGGTTCTACCGGATGAGTACAAGGACAAGATAGCTTGAATGGAAACGTAGAAAGCTGGGACGTTGAAAGTCTCGAACATGATTTGGGTCATCTTTTCTCTGTTGGACTTAGGGTTCTTTGGAGCTTCGGTCAACAAAACTGGGTGTTCTTCAGGAGCAACTCTCAATTCGTTGTAGAAAGTGTGGTGCCAGATCTTTTCCATATCATCCCAGTTGTTCACTATACCGTGTTCAATTGGGTATCTCAAGGTCAAAACACCTCTCTTAGATTGGGCTTCGTCACCAACGTAACAATCCTTTTGGCCCAAACCGACCATAATACCTTGATGTCTTGGTCTTCCGACAATAGATGGGAAAACAGCGGTTGGAGCGTCATCACCGGCGTAACCGGCTTTACACATACCAGAACCGTTATCGATAACTAAGGCTGCTACTTCTTCTATAAAATTAGTTAGTACGAGTCCAGTGAATACAATGCGAGACGATTTGATTTGCAATTTCAATTTGCCCGGAGGACCGATGCTTCCCACTGCATTACCTTATTACTAAAGATATGACTGTAATGTTTACTACCTTGATCCCTCAAATCTCATGACGCTGGCACATACTCCACCAAACAACCAATTGTCTGAGAAATTCGTGTTACCCACAGCGGCAATTCATCACGATAGAAGGTCAACTACTAATCAATTGTACTCCGGAACATTATTGGCATCCATATACAAAAGCCTTGATGACTGAGTGGATGTATCGGGTGATTGAAGGTGGGAAAGGGGACACGTCTTGAGATTTCTCCAGCAGCTTCTAAGGGAGGGCGAGAATATGAGATAGCAAGATGGTGAAAAATTCAAACAATTCATCCGAATCAAATCAACGATTCAGGTCAATGACCATTTTATGACAATTCAATCATAAAGATATACATACCACCGTCCATATTGATTGACTAGTTAGTTAAATGTCTATTCTTAAAGAAAACACAAGTGTTAAAAATTCAAAAGTTTTTTTCTCTCTCGTTCGTTGAAATTTGGTCGACGTGTCCTGGATACGGGGGCTTGACGAGAATTTCGATTGTAGAGGGGCGCAATCGTGATTGTTTTTGATCTAAAGAGGGTTGCCTACGGATAAAAGAGGGTTTTAAGTGTCTCAAGAATGATCCTGAGGCTTTGTTATTTTGGCCACCTTCTAGACGGCATCGCCATGTTAAAGTGCTAACCTTGATGACGGCCCGTACCATACGTGATATCATCTTAAGGGCTGTTGTGCCTTTGGCTTGCCAAATCGTGTTACGTCCGAAGCACCACGGCTGGCTGGCTGCTAGGTTGTAGGTTGACGCTCGCTATGAACAATCCCAAAAACGGAGGTACCCCTAACAACGGGTTCCGGCTTTGCCAGCCCGCACTGACACGTCCATACACCCATGGTATCAGGAACAACAGTGCCTGTTTAATCCACTATGTCTATTTAGAATGGCCCAGCTTCTAAAAAAAGCAGTCGTTACTCGCGCATACATCCATACATAGATCTACGAACCGACGGTCAGCTCTGTGTTTGTGGGCCGCTGCAAGCCCTCTAGCAGATTCAAATCAGCCAGATCATATTTTCAAGTGCTTCAAGGTTTTGTTCGCACCCTCATTTGCAGACAAGGACTGGAAAAAATGATTTTTTTGTACCGATCAACTACAGTTAGTAAGGTAAAGAAACAATGTCTTCAGCAGTGCCATACGATCCATACATTCCTAGCCAAACCACTGGAGATCAATCCAACTCCAGAACTGCTGCTATCCAAGCCCAAATCGATGATACCGTTGGCATCATGAGAGACAACATCAATAAGGTGGCAGAAAGAGGAGAGAGATTAGATTCTATAGAAAACAAGACCGACAACTTGGCTATCAGTGCCCAAGGATTTAGAAGGGGCGCCAACCGGGTGAGAAAGGATATGTGGTGGAAAGACATGAAAATGAGGATGTGTTTAATTTTAGGAGTCATCATTGTATTGATAGTTATTATCGTTCCAATTGCCGTTCATTTCAGTTAATTAATTTGGGACCTTTTGTATCTCGAGAATGTTTCCATATTTCGTACGGCTATAAGATATGTTTATGTAAAAAGAAATATATGTAATGAATCATTAGACCTTGTAAGCGTAGGTGACTCACATACAATGGCCAAGAGGGTGACTTTATGAGATAAAATGTAGAAATTGAATCATATGGATGTATCTATAGATTAAGCTTCGTTCAAGGAGGATTCATATTGTTCTTCAGTCAATAATTCGGCACCTTCTAAGCTTGGGTCACTCAACTTGATTTGAATGATCCAACCCTCACCCATTGGGTCTTCATTGATCAATTGAGGGTTTGATTCCAAAGCGTCATTGATGGCAACAACCTCTCCCTTCACTGGCAAGTAAATTTCACTGGCACTCTTGACAGACTCAACACTACCGATGGCTTCACCTGCATCGAATTTATCACCCACCTCTGGCAATTCAATAAATGTAGCATCACCCAAAGCTTCACTGGCATATTTGGTAATACCCAAAAACCCAGTGTCGTCATTATGAATGGCTAACCATTCATGTTCACTGGTGAATTTGACAGCTTTTGGACCTTCTTGAATGTACTTGTAGACGAACAGCTCAGTATTTATCTTGTGGTTGGTGCTGTTCATTCTCACGAACTGACCGACTGGTCTTGCCACAAACCTGTTGAGTTGACTGAATCTAAACATTTCTTGTTGTTTGTCTGTACTGAAGTATCTTTTGTTCAATAAGATTTGTGGGAAAAGTCCTTTTTAAAAGTGTACCACTTATTTTGACTCTGAACGCGGCCGGGTCGCGCTAACAGAGTCTAATCAGAGTCCAATGCTGCAAAATATTGTTTATAGCTAGAAACTATAGAGGATACTTGAATCCTGAGAGGCTCTGTGGAGTCATGCTATACTGCAGGTAGTCCGATAGAGATTTGAAATACTCCATAAAATCTTGATGGAATTGTGTAGCTTTTTTGGTGTCTTCGTATATCTTGCTTATTTGCTCATTTTTCAAACATTCCTTATCTTCATTAAGTGCCGAACCACTGTTCACAGCTGGAACCATACATGTGTCAGCGCTGATCCACAAGCGAAGTCCGTCTCTATACTCGTATTCCTTTCTAGATGTTGCGTAAGGGTCGAAGTACCTATCTATCAAAAGGCTCAAGTAATTGTTTGGAATGTATGTGACTTGATTTTCGAACATCACCGGTAATAACGAAGACAAATCATCGAATTTGAAAACTTCAAGGTTCTTGGTACTTAGCAAGTTCTCCCTAGAGTTTCTGTAGCTATTGATGTATCGTCCAATCCTTTCTAAGTCTTTTCCCTCTAAACTTTGAAACACTGCTTTTTGTTGGTAATTATGCAATTTTTCGTATTGGAAGGAACTGACAGCTATAATACTTAAAAACAACCCCGTTTCAAGATCAATCAAGCGTATATCAACCAAATTTTCTCTGTTATTACGGTCTCTCATTTTGAAGTATGGCGAGATATCTAAGAACATTTCACTTTTGATACCTTTGTCAAGATCACTGTAGTCAAATATTATTGTCTGGTTCAATCCCTCATCGACAAGCTTCAATAAGCTCTTTAGGGTAATTTGAAAACTAAAGTCAACTTCGAAGGGCAAGTGAAGTCCATTGAACAGCCATCCTAACAAGTTTGCATCAGTCAACCACGACTCGATCCCCATCTTGGCACTAAAGTTCAACCAGCCTCTAATCAACTTCGAAATCTTGTTGTTTCTGAGGTCAACATCTTTCTCCAATACATTGCTGGAGTTGAAAAATCTCCAATCAAAATTGAAATATTCTGGGTTTTCTCTTAAATATGCCTCACTGAAATACTTCCTGGCCCTTTTTGTATCCCTGTACTTGTTGTGGAGTGTCTTCACTTCGCTGTCGTCTGGATAATTTCGTAGAAGCTTTCCATAGTTAAAATCATCGTAATCCAAGTTTATTGCTTTCCTTGAAGTCAAATCTTGGTTGTAAGAAGTGTATTTGGAGGCAGACTTCTTCAAACCCACATTCTTCAAATTCAAGAGTTGCGAGTTTGGGTCGACGGGGATCCTGAGGAAACTATCATGAAATAGATAAAAAAGGTGACACGGGTTGGGAAAGGATTTATATAGGTGAACTTTTCCAAAAATCTTTCTGAATTTGTCAGAGAGATACATGTTCACGTTTTGATCTAAAGTGATCGGGACTAGTCTATTGTTTGGATCTTCTTTACAGTTGAAGAAATTTCGTTCACTCTTTTGAATTATTTGAGCTAACTCCTTACAGTTTAAAGGCAGCACGAATCTTTCATTAGCAACGAAGAAATGGTCCAAGTCAAGGAATTGATTCCAATTGAAATAAACAGGTTCATTCTCTTTGTAGTATTTCAACACGTTTGCTGAATATTTATCAATGGCATGAATGAGATGGGGATCGTATATTTTGGTTTTAGAAGCAGAAGAACCAAGGAAGAAGTACAAGAAAAAGAATACTAGCAAACCGGACAACAAGCGTTTAACAGTGATCCCACGATTCTTCAATTTGAGGTTGAGCCTTTGGATCAGGTGCATCTTCTATTTTTAATGGTCACAAGGTTCCTTTACGAAAAAAGAGATAACTTAGCGAGACTTGAATTTCACAAGGGTTCTCCGTACAGCGTCCAAAACTCGTAATATACGAGACTATAGCTTTCAACTTTCTAAGTTTCTGGCTTATATTTGAATACCATAAATCCGTAACTGGTCGCTATTTATATACGAACGCGTGGTCATTGGGACCCAACATGCAGAGGATAAAGTCTTGTTGAATCCCCTTTGGTTAACGGATTTGCGATGCCGACTCTTTCGTTTATGTGAATTTTACCAAATAGTCAAGTCGCATAATCAACGCTTCGGGAAAAAAAGCTTAAATCTAGATACAAATTAGGATTCGTTGACATTTATACTGATATATCCGTATTAAATAGTCTATGGTCTCATTAACAGCTGGGCCTTTTTCTTCAACCTCATTTCCATTCTATATTTTTCATATGCCATTTTTTCAGCTTTAGAATTTTTTGAGTACACAGTTCTATCGATGCTCATTTCATTAGCGCCTCTTAACTTAGGAGAAGTGGGCCTAGATCTCATTGATTCTCCTGAAGACCTGCCTCCATAACTTAAGGAGATTTTTAAGTCCGGGTTAAGTTTTTCGTTGATTTTCATACCAAATTCGTACAATTCCAAGTCATTGTCTTTAATACTCAATAGTTTATTAGCATCAGTGAATAGTTCATGGATGAACGAGACGTAGTTTTTCTTATCAACTCCAAAATCGACCGGGTAATGCAAAAGTAATGATAGGGATTCGCTGAAATCACACACTATTAGTTCTGATTTGATGTTAATTAGTAAGACGATGATTACGAAATTCAACAACATTGGCATCTTATTAGCTTCCACGGTGATTAACTTATCCCAAAGCAAATTTACGGGTGCAAGATCATTACCAAGTTCTCTCGATAAAATCAAGCGAAAATATCTTATACACCATAATTCAGACTCAAGCTTCAACTTGGAGATCAAGCTATAGTGTATAAGTTGATCTACCTTCATCAAGGACTTATTAAACAACTGTATAGATTTCATCAAAGTGTGCTCATTTTCGTAGAAGTTAGATATGATCGATGATTTTACCATAAACTTGTTGAAGACAATGTATAGGTCATGGCAAAGATAGTTAACATCGAACATGCTTAAGATTCTCAAATCATCAGTAGAGAATGTGTTAGTACTTGGAATGCAGACAGAGTCGTTTCTGAAGTTTATGTAGATCAAACCCAAGATTTCGTGAAAACCTTGCTTATATCCAATAGTGGGATTATATTTTGCCCAAACATATAATACTTCAATGAGTTGCTTTTTGTAAAACTGGTTGTTGAAGTATTCTTCCCCAGGGAATAGTCTATCTATATCCAATATGATAGCCCTCAAAAGTTCCTGGTCACTGTCTTCTTGGATGTCACCTTTAGTTTGCTCAGAAGAATTTTCGTTCAATGGATCATCACTAGTTTGTACCTTGACTCTACTAAGCTGGGACTTCTTGATATTTGTACCATTCTGTTTTTTTTTTCTTCTAAGACTTGAGTTTCTGCTGAGCTCTACTGGGTTATAGTACACGTTATCGGGCTCTAACTTGTACCAAGGTATTGTCATGTCGTCATCTTTGATCAACTCGTGATACACTCTCCGGCTATCATTCAACTTGTTTTGCCATAATTGGATGTTCAAGGTTTCTGTTATGTAAACAGCTTTCCACAATAAGGACCTCAAGTATTTGGAGGTGCCAGGAATGTACTCGTTATCAACGACTGCCCGCTTTAAGTGATCGAGGCTTTTATACTTATTTATCGTCAACAAAGTTTTGGATATGACGGTGTTTTCAGGCAATTGTGACATTCTACTATTATGCTTTACAGTAAGGGCATATGACAAGGAAAATTGCCCAGTATGAAACAAAATATCCCTCTTGTGTTGGAACAGTTAATGGAGTAAAGTTAGTGAAATCTCAATTCTCAGAATATTCAAAGCATTTGTGTAATTTTTCTTACATTATAATTAAAGAAGAAAAAAGTAATAACTTATCATTTCTTTCAAGTTACATAAGTGAGGTGTAAATTGACTCTAGTTACGTATTATTTATGTGTTTTTTGGTGGTTATTTGAAACTGCTATTTGAACCACCAATAGAAAATGAAAACTGTAAACCGTCCTTCACTCCAAATTGGTCTACATTGTTGATTTTCTTACTGAAGTAGTATCCCAAATCAAAATTAGCCCAGTTATTGAAGTACTTCAACCCGACACCTACAGAGGTGCTCAAAGAGTTATCATTGAGTAAATCGTCGGACACATTGCCTGCCATACCGTTTACATATAATCTTAAAGGATTTGCTTCAGCAGAGCGATTGTCTTTTGAAGAATCCTTTGGAGAATACAAAAAGTGAGGTAATTTGAGGAATAGGGATGTGTCAACTTGGTAGAATTGATTGCCTCCGTTTACATTTACAGAGTTCTTGGAGAATCCTTTGAAGGACTTACTTCCTCCCATATAGAATCTATCTGAAATATGCACAGGAGTGTTTTGGTCTAGTGGACTGTAGATGGCACCAAAATTGTTGGAAATTTTCAATGTCAAGTAGTTCCTTGCATAGGATCTGTAGAGATTGCTACTGAGTGACGACTTGACAAAGTGTCTAGAACTATTTTTGGGATCTGCCAATTGTTGGTTGGTACTAAATTCATTGAAAAGGAGGAAATTGAAACCATTAATAGGAAAGTTTTGGGTGAATTCATTAAGAAAACTCAAATTTGAGTAACTCAATTCGTTTATAATAGAAGACTTCATGCTATCACCAGCGAATCTCTTCACATCCTCTATTGTTGAGTCATCCAAATCATGTAATGTTCTCTTCAATAAAGACAATCCTGTCAATAAGTGAAGATTCTTGCGATTGTTGTTGTACTGCAAACCTATGACACCACCCAATGACCTTTCGCTGTTTTGTTGCCAAATTTTATTGTTCTGATTGGTATTGAACAAGTCAATTAGGAATTTGAACCTGGGATTATTCAAGTTGGACATCAATCTCCCATTAGTGATTAAATGTTGGTTCGGCTTGTAGGGATTGTAGTCAACTCCCACATTGACCAATTCAGCATTGGAGTTGAAGTTGTTGTTCAAATAGTTCAAGTTAACATTCAATGGTGTATCATTATCCAAGTTCAAGGAATATTCTCCGATGTTCAAGTTAATAGACTTGACATCAAACTGCACCTTTGTTGGGATAACCTTATCGCTCTGACTGTTGTAATTTTTAGTACTGTCAGGAATAGCTGATGTGTGATCGGTGGAAAAGTTGACAGCAATATCAGTGAACACTTCTGTGTCCTTAAGTTTGTTGTAAGACTTTTCCACATTGTCAATTAACTTGCCAAACGTATAGTCGCTGGTCTCAAGTAATGGAGATAGCAACTTCTTAAAAAAGCCATTGGTGAAGGTTTCTCCACCAACCACCTCAACAGAAGTCAAGTAGATCGGTTGTGAGGAGGATCTATCCAATATATCTTGGGCTATGATCTTAGTCTGTAAGTCTACATGACTAACATCTATGCTTTCCATATTCGGTGTTGTAGAATTACTGAAATTCTATTGGAGATGAATTGTTCGCGAACTTCCAAAAGGATGCAAATAGGGTCTATGTATTTGTAGCCTTATGATCTATTTACAGTGGCACCATCGTATGCCAAGTCCAATAACTTCCACAGACAGGAGACATTGCTTGCCTGAAATATATCAGTAATAGCCTCGGCAATGGCATCGAAATTCTCTGTGGCTAAACATAAAATAGTAGGGCCTGCTCCAGACAAGCAGATACCGCAAACCCCAGGAACGGAAGCAGGAGTGATTTTGTCCAACACCTCAGTTAATCCTGGAATCAAGCTGGCCCTGTATGGCTGATGGATCTTGTCTTTCATGGAGTTATAGATCAACTTGTTATTAGGTGGATCTTGTCCCAAGCTGCTAGTCAAGATTGCCAATCTCTGTAAGTTGAACACTATATCTGGCTTCGTGTAAGTTTCGGGCAAAACGGCTCTAGCGTCGTCGGTCTTGACTTCAAAGTGTGGAATGATAGCTACACATTTGATTTTATGGTTCCAGTTGTATTGCAAGTACTCTCCAATGTCTTTAGGAGGTGCGGTAGAAACGACAACATCTTCTGGAGTAGTTTCCTTAGGCAATATGTATTCTAATGGAACGGATTTAGCTTCATTCTCGTGTGGTGTCAACTCATTCAAATAGGATCCAACAAATCCTCCTAACATGGCGGCAGCGATATTATCTGGATGTCTTTCGATCAACAAGCAATAGTCCAACATACGAACCTTATTGAAACCCAACTCACCTATTTCGTTGGCCAACATTACACCTCCCACGATGGCTGCTCCAGATGAGCCCAAACCTCTACCCAAAGGTATTGGATTCTTAACGTGAATGTGTGTACCCTTGGGGAACTTCTCAATGCCATTACATCTTAACACGTACAAGGCTGTTTGAGTAACAAGATTCTTCCCAGTATCCAAGGGAACCCCCTCTGCTCCTTCGCCTTCGTAGCTCAACTTCCCACTGAATGGGTCTTCTGAGGTGTCCACTTCAGAGTCTATTTTTACATCGATCTCTAAATATAAATTCAACCCGATACCCAAGACATCAAAGCCGGGCCCTATATTAGCGGAGGATGCTGGAACTTTCAAAGTGAACGGACCTGGTGCCATGCTATTTATCAGATACGATATTCAGATGCCTGTTGATATTAAAAATTTCGGGCTCATTTTGAATCTCATGATTCATACTCACCAAAGAAAAATGGGCGTTTCCGGAAAAACGATAAATGCGGCTGAGAAGTAGTTGATCAGTTGATCAGTAGTTACGTATTTGAAGTTGAAATGTATATAATATCTATTGGATATGCCCTTAGAAGAAGTCTTGCATTGATCCATAATGTCGTATTCACAAGACACAAGTGTCTCTCTTTTCCCAAATAATATTGGCATCCAGCTCGATAGGCAAGGTGACCATGGAAGCCCAATCCACATCAGGAAGCTTACCAGACAATTTCCATTTGAAATTGTAGACATAGGTCGACAAAATAACCCCCAATTGAACGTAGGCGAATTGTTCACCAATACATCTATGTCTTCCACCTCCAAAAGGTAAATAAGGGGAGGATACACCCTTTGAAATAGCACCGAAACCATAATCAACAGTCTTTTCATCATTCTTACTAGTAGTGACAGCATTATCCCATCTGTGAGGGTCGAATGTGTCAGCATTTGGGAAGAATCTTTCGCTAGTTTGAGAGTAACCCGGGGAGACTAAAACATGATGTCCCTTAGGCACAACATACTTTGAGTCTGGAACTCTAACAGAATTCTTCACTTTTCTGAAAATAGAATGTAATGGCATGTGCATTCTCAAGGTTTCCTTAATAACATTGTTGTGCAATGTCAACTTTGACAAATCTTCGTAACTCAATTCGAAAATATCACCGCCCTTTTCTTTCAACAAATCAGTCAATTCCTCGTACAATTGCTCTTGTAAGTCGGGTTTGTCACCCAAATGCAATAAAAACCAAGAAGAGGTGGAAGCACTGGTGTGCTGGCCCCCCATCAAAATACCAATTAATAAGTTAGCGATTTCTTGATCAGTCATTCTTACACCATCTTTGTAAATCGAGTTAGCCATCAAAGAGTCTATCAAATCTCTCTTAGGATCGATATCACCAGTCGACCTTCTTTTGTTGATTAATGTCATATAAGTACTGGAAATTTTCTGTTGAGCCATGTCTCTCCTCCAGTATTGAGGTAAAGGTAAGTGAGGAAAGACAAAGTTGATAGGTGTGAATCCCTTATCTAAGTCAGAGTAGAGCAGAGCAAAGGATGCATCAAACTTCTTTCTCATTTCGTCACCACAAAGACATCTAGAAGCAGTGAAAATAGTGATTTCAGGTTGGGTCTTCATAACGTTGATTTCTCCGGTATTTTCTTTGATGGTGAACTCATTGCTAAAGTATTCGAGAATTTCTTCTCTGATCTTAGGAACGTATGTTTTAAAAGAGTCAATAGTTAAAGCAAATTTGGCAAATTTCTTTTGTTCCATCAACTTGGAGTTTGGACAATCGTAGATAACACCTTTACCGAACACTGGAGTGGTCAAGTGCTTATAAGCATCTTCAGCAGACACATCGTTTACCTTTGCGTTAAAAACAAACTCATGACCTTTAGGTCCGAGGTACACAGTCATAACCTTTCCCAATAAGACAAAAGCAAAAACATCACCATACTTTTCTCTACAGTTTTCGAAGAATTCGTAGGGTTGCATACCGTAGGGAATGGCAGAACCAAACCAGGGAATCCAGTGGAACACCAAGGGAGCTCTGTCAGTTCTCAAAGAACAATAAAGTTGCCATAACAAGTTGTAGACAAAAGGCACCAAAAGAACGATGGAAATTTTGTAAGTCAAACTCAAAGCCAAGAAATCGCTCAAGTACTTCGTGATGATTTCGTTAGCATAATTTAATGTATCATTTAATATCGCCATCCTTGATCAACAATCAGTCCAGTATTAATGAAAAGAACAATAGGAGACTGATAAAATTTGTTTCTCGTTGAAATGATTTAAACGAAGGGCAGCTCCAAAATTTTATACACCATCGTATAGTTTCGCGAGGTTGAAAACTGACCATTTGGGAATGAGGTGATTATAATACGATCCGAACAGAGTAGATTATGGGTTCACGCGTCTGTGATGGTCTGCTTGAAGAGGCCATGACATGTCAATGCACAACAGGTAATCATTGGCTGAAATGTTTTTTTGGACCGACGTTTCATTCAAATTTCTTTTGCTGTACTATGTGTGTATTTATAAAAACTATCATTAAACATAAATTTGAACTCCTACAACTGGTCCAAAGAAATCCCCAACATGCGGGCTTTTTCAAGTAACTCGCTGTTTTGCTCTTTCATTTTATCATTTTTCAACTCAAGGAATTTTATGTACTCCACTGATTTACTCAATATCACTCCTTTATTTAGTTTCCTAGCAGGTTCTAATCCTTCTAAATCAACCGCATCATCAGAAGACAGGTAGTATTGAGCGTCTTCGAATTCATCGTCGTCCATATGCTCGGGGTGCTTCGACTTTCTTTTCGAAACCACTCTTAAAGTGGGGACCGAATTCAGTAATGCAGTGAACTTATCATTTATCTTGTTTCTATATCTCTGCTCAATGACGTTGTGGGAAGAGCGCATTCTTGGCCTAAAGGATTTGGTGGAGTGTGATTCATTTGTCCCTTCGCTTTTGACAGGTTGAGATGAGAGTCTGGATGTGCCATCTCTGGGGTCGTCCATGGGGCTATTGGAGTATTGACGGGTAAGGTTGTTGATGTTATCGAAGTTGTTGTAGAAGCTGTCAGGTAGTTCCAAATTGGGAGACATGTCTTCGTCTGAAGACTCCGTCTTCAAGTGTATGGGGGCCTGATAGTTAGGAATACGGCGTGCTCCCCGAAAGGCACCGCTCAGCAAAGGTTGGTCGGCATCTCCTAGGAAGTATCCATCATCTTGCTTCATGGAGGGTAATATTTCAGATGTGTTTGATGTGGAGTTGCTGGAGGCTCGATTGGTTGAAGTGATACTGCTGTTTGTGAGTGTGTTCTGGTTATAATTTTCGTTTCTTCCAGGAAGCTCAGTATTCTTGGGATCTATTTTAGTTTCAACTCCAAACTCCTCCCTAAAATCGACATCTGGGTTAAGTCCGAAGTCGAAATCTATTGGAAGTCGATTGTCGGTGGGGTTAACTGGATCTTGTTGAGAATCAACAAGAGCAATGCCATCAGCTGGAGAGTTGATGGCAGTCATGTTTCTGGAGTGGGGCCGGGATATATCCAGTTTATCTCTTTCGGCCAAGGATGTTAAAAATGCATTGTAATCGTTTAATTTGAAGGCCATGCTCAAATAAGGAAATAGGTATTTGAGAGACTATTTATAAAGGCCTGTTTGTCTGTTTGTTGGGAGATGGAAAATAGTGAAAAAGAAGAAAAAAACTTTGATCCAAAATTTCTGGAGCCCTATGTAAAGCAATAAAGTTATGTAGTGCAGTATGATTAACTGGGTTCTGGTATAATAACTTTGTATTTTTATTGGTAAAAGCCTGACGGTTGACAATCGTATGATTTTTGCATCCATTCGTGAGAAAAACCTTATGATTCACCGGGGCGTCTTAAGACTAAGAGGAATTTTCCGGAGACGGCAGGATACAGGACACTTTTTCTGCTGGTCTGGAAATTCTTTCGGTGTTTAGACAACCTGTTAGTGCCAACGAATATTCTCTGCCGTTCAAGAGAGTCCAAAAGAACCCCAGTGCGTAATGTTATTACGTTGCTTGTGAGGGTGCTCAGCAGGTTTAAGCTGTTCCGCATATTTTGCATCTCATCGCTTTTGAAAATTCTAGCTGTGCGGTTGAAGCTTGAATCGACCTGAATGCAATGAGTGACTTACATGACTTGTGTAGATTCTCCTCTAGACCTATAACCCAGGAGTATGTTGCGCAATTGAGAACGTACTTGAAGAGTGGGATTCCAGCTACATATACTGTTGAGGAAGCATACAATTACACTAATGGGATAGAAGAAGAGCCCCAAACGACTACCACACCATTGCATATTATTTGCCAGAGTGTTCCTTCTGACTTGTCTGAAGAGGAGACTCCAGTTGTGTCTGATATGGTTTCAGTCTTGTTTGAGTACGGTGCTGGCTGGTCGTTCACAGACATCAACAATGAGACTCCAGGTTGTATCTTGATCAAGAGAGATATGAAGGACACAGTGGTCTATAATCAAATTGTCGATGCAGGCGTACGAGCAGAGCTACTTTTGAGAAAGGTGAACGACAACATAGAGTTTGTTGAAGCCGATGACCTGGACAGCGAAGTCCCTGAACTCGTTGACGTGAATGAGCATGAACAAGTACACGAGGTGCCTTCGAATCAGGCCGTCAAAGGCTCAGATAAAGCCGAGGAAGCTCAAGAAGAACCTCAACGGGAAAACGAAGTTTCAGCTTTAGACCCTGCAGACCACCAGGAAACGTACCTCAACACAAAACTAGAATACAAAGATGGGGCATTAGTCACTTCTAGCAAAGACGGTGTTATGATGTCCTGGGAAGACAACTTGATGCAAATGGGCTGCAACTCGCTATTTAGAAACAGAGAAGAAGATCCGGAAGAAGAAATACTAGTGTTGAACATAGGGTTTGGAATGGGTATTATAGACACCATGATTCAAGCTAAAAAGCCAACCAAACATTACATTTGTGAGCCGCATCCCGATGTGTTGGAGAAACTCAAGAGCGACGGCTGGTACGAGAAACCCAACGTTGTTATCCTTGAGGGGAGATGGCAAGACAGAATTCCAGAGCTTCTTTCTGAAGGAGTGTTTTTCAATGGAATTTACTACGATACTTATTCAGAGCACTATAGCGACATGCTAGAACTTTTTGATTTAGTTGTGGGGCTCTTGAAACCCCAAGGAATCTTCTCTTTCTTCAACGGATTGGGAGCCGATAGACAAGTTATTTATGAGGTGTACAAAAAGCTAGTGGAGATTGACTTGAACAACTACGGGTTGCAAATTAGTTTCACTGAAGTCAAAGTTCCTGATTTGGAGGTTTGGAACGACATCAAAAGAAGCTACTGGAACTGCCCCGTATACTATCATCCCGAAGTCAAGTTCATGGACTTCTAGGAGGTTCCTCTTGCTTCTGTATAACTGTATAGTAAAATCTACTTCCTAGTTGATGCGCGATGCTCATGAGTAAAACTCAAGTTAAAACCATTTCTGAAAGTGATGCTCAGAAGATATTTCAGCACTCTGAGATCCAGATTGAACGTAGCTGTCCACAGCAACCCAAACATCAACTTCACGACATTGCCCAATGGCTTGAGGGTGATCACTGATTCGACCCCTGGCCATTTCAGTGCCTTGGGAGCATACATAGATGCAGGCTCCAAATTCGAAGATCCGTCGAGACCAGGTATCAGTCACCTCATGGATAGACTAGCATGGAGAAGCACCAACAAATACACAGGAACACAGATGATGAATGAGTTATCGAACTTGGGTGGTAATTATATGTGTTCGGCTCAACGTGAATCTATGATCTATCAAGCGTCGGTCTTCAATAAAGATGTGGATAAGATGTTTGATTGTATCAGTCAGACCATTTTAGAACCCAAGTTCACTGATCAAGAGTTCCTTGAGACTTTGTCTACCATCGAGTTCGAAACTAGTGAAATGGTACATAAGCCAGATATCATATTACCCGAGCTTTTACATAAGGTCGCTTATCCGAACAATACCTTGGGCTTACCGTTATACTGCCCTGCTGAAAGAATACCTCAGGTCCTGAAGGACGAAGTATTGGACTACCACAAGAATTTCTACCAGCCCCAGAATATTGTAGTATCGATGATAGGGGTGGAACACGAGCATGCTCTTAGGTTGGCAGAATCTACATTTGGCCATTTGACCAAGGGTCCTTTTCACCAGATACCCAAGCCAAAGTATACCGGCGGAGAAATACATATTCCCTTCCAGCCTCCAATTTTTTCGAACTTGCCCGAATTGTATCATATGCAAATTGCCTTCGAGACGAATGGGCTCTTGAACGACGAATTGTATAGCTTGGCTGTCTTACAAAAGCTTCTCGGAGGTGGATCTTCTTTCTCCGCTGGTGGTCCTGGAAAAGGTATGTTTTCGAGATTGTACACTAGAGTCTTGAATCAATATGCATTCGTTGAAAATTGTACCTCATTTAACCATTCTTACGTCGGTTCTGGTTTATTTGGTATCAACATTTCTGCATCTCCAAATGCTGCCCACGTTATGCCTCAAATACTCGGATTTGAGTTAAGCTCATTGTTGGAGCCTAAAGCAATAAGTGATTCCGAATTCAACAGAGCTAAAAATCAATTAATTTCAACCTTGTTATACAATGTGGAAAGTAAGTTGGCTGCTTTGGAGGATTTAGGAAGACAGATTCAGTGCCAAAACAAATTGGTAAGTATTGATGAAATGATCGAAAAAATCAATCAATTAACCATCAAGGAGTTGCAATCTGTAGTAGAGAAATTGATTAATTCCACCCCTTCTGTCGTTTTGCAAGGTGATCGTGATGCGTTTGGCGATTTGGATTATGTCTTCAAGCATTTCGGTATTGATCAAAAGCGCAGAAAATGGTTTTGATCTAGGCATCCAATGTAAATATAAGATTAGATTTTATATACTGTAAATATTGTCTATGAAATGCCCAACTTAGATCTGAGCTGTAACACTTCTTTCTCCAACATCAAGTTCTTTTCCTTGATCTCTAAGTTGTCACGTTCAAATGTCTTTATCTTGAGATCCTTCTCAAAGCTTTCTGTTTGCAAAATATCCAAAGAACTCTTGAAATGATTGATCTTATTCTGGAAATCGAAATTTTCATCATTGTATTTCTTGATAAGTTTTGAGTCGTTTTCAAATCTAATCTTTAGTCCCTTGACCTCTTGCTCATAATTATACACGAGCTTGTTCAACTTGTAGTTTTCATTGTTGGACAGATCCAATTTATTGTTCAACTCGTCCAACTTGTTTTCCCAATACTTAATTTGCTCATCATTATATAACTTGTTCTCCAAATGTTCCACCTTGTTTTTCAACTCCTTGTTGATTCTAGCCAAAGCATCGTTTTCCTGAGTAACCACCAAATTCTCTTTTTTGAGTTTGGAGTAATTGACAACATCATCGGAAGTTGATGTTTTGGATTGATTCAATTCTTGTTGAATCTCCAGCGACTCCATTCTTTGATTCTCAAGATGTTCTCTTAAAATCTCCATATCTGACTGCAAGGACGAAATCTCAAATGACTTCTCTTCCAAGTTTTGGTTCAAAATCATCTGGTCTTCTTCCAATTTATCTTTTACTTCAAGTAACTCATCTCTTTGCAAAGTGAT
The DNA here is from genome assembly GCA_002109505.1 of Yamadazyma laniorum. Taxonomy (NCBI): domain Eukaryota; kingdom Fungi; phylum Ascomycota; class Pichiomycetes; order Serinales; family Debaryomycetaceae; genus Yamadazyma; species Yamadazyma laniorum. Next base: position 78,269 of record MVNT01000014.1, on the reverse strand, counting down.
ATCGTTAATAAGCTCTTTCAAGTTTATAACTTGTTTGTTGAGGCTTCCGATCTTTCTTTCATTGATTGCCTTGTCGTTCTCCAACACTCGGAGTTTCTTGCTTAACTCATCCTGCTTGACTTCTAATTCATCAATCTTATCCAATTGAACCTCGAAGTCCCTCTCCAAATTCAGCTTTTGTCTCAACAATGTTTCATTGTCTATCAACAACTGTTTGTTCTCCTTGATCAATTTAGATTCGTTTTCTAACTTGAAATTCAACTCGTTATTCAATGAGTGAATTTCTGCCTTCAAATTTCCATGGATCTCCTTGTTTTCATAGATTTGCTTATTATAGGCCAATTTATCATTAATCTCTTTCAATTCGTCTTTCAACCTTGTGATCTGGTGGTCTCTATCTTTGATCTGATTACTCAATGTCGACTTTTCTTTGTTCAAATCCCTGATCAAGATACCACTAGCTTTCAACTCCTCCTTGATCAATTTATACTCCGTTTTCATCTCATTCAATTCCTTTACAGCAGATTCTTCATGTCTCTTGGAGATAGTCACGGCACTTTCTGCCAACTCAAGTTTCTTGAAATACTCATCACTCCTTTTCTTGTACAAATCAACGCTCTTGGTCATATCTTCATTCCGTGATTTCAAGTTTTCTTGCTTTACCTTCAATTGAGCCAACTCGTTCTCATAGTTTTCGATAGAGGTCTTATGCTGATCCCTCTTAATTTGGTACAACTCATCTTCACTTTCTCTCAACAAAGATTTGAGCCTCAATATTTCCAGCTTGGAGGTAGTTAATTCATCTCTCGTTGTTTTGAGTGTTTTCGTAATATCGTTATAAATTTTCACAAAGTCTTGGTTAGCAGATTCCAACGTCTTGTTGATCAAAGAGGATCTCCCGAAGCTTTCGGACTTTGTTAACTTGGTGGGAGTGGTGTTGGGGGAGACAGTCTCGAATAGGTTGGAAAACTTGTTTTCTAACTCACTGACTCTCAGCTGACTCTCTCTATATCTTTTCTCGAAATCAATAGACGAATTCAAACCTCTAGTGTTTTGGAGTTTATTCAATTTCTTCTGGAGCTCAATAGCGTAGTTTTCTGCTCTTACACCATTCATCTCTTCTTGTTCCAACTTGATTTTGAGATCATCTATTTGTCTGAGCAAAAACTTGTTGCCTTCACTAGTTGGGTCTTCACCAATGGCGATAGACCGTCTAGATGCCTTATGAGGAGAGCTATAAGGGCTGATGTTATTTTCAAGCTTAGCTTTCAACACAGTTATCTCCTCTATCAATTTCTTGTTTTCAAACTTTTCAGTTCTTAAGTTTGCATTGATCTCATTCAATTTCAACTTCAAAGTAGAGTAGTCTTGCATAACTTGCTGGAAGTTTTGTTGCATAGGAGGTGGCTGATTTTCCTTTTCTTTTTCCATCTCTTTCTGGTATGAAGCAAGTTTTGTGACCTGGTCATTTAGCTCGATGATCTTATATGAATACTCTTTAAGCTTAACTGCATTTACTTCATTCGATTTCTTGGAATCGTTCAACTGTTGGGTAAGTGACTTTATAGTATCAAGATTCTTGGATTCCCGGGATTTGATCTCTTTCAATTCTTCCTTTAACGAATCCAAGGAATCTACATTGCTCTGTAAGGATTTTGCATGTCCAATGGCTTCTTTCAACTCCGTTTTCAAGGAGAGGAGCTCACTGTTGGATTTGTTGAGGTTGTCGAGCGACTCTTCATTCTCTGTCTTCAATTTGTTGATCATTTTGTTCAATTTAGTTTGCTCTGTTTTATCCTGGGTGGAGCTATTCTTGAGTTTAGAAACCATAGCCGTTAATTCCTCCATTTGTTTGTCGTTGTTAGACTTACTATTATTGAAAGATTTGGACAACTCATCGTGTCTGTATCCTAATTCTTCATGGGTTTTAAGTAACTTCTCAAGTTGAGTTGATAATGAAGACTTTTCCAGTTTTAAGGAGGCCATCTCTTCTTTGATGGCTTTATTCACATCGCTCAATTTCTGCAATTTGGTTTGCTGAACTTTCAAAAGTTCAATAGACTTCTCGTGGTTGGCCTTCTCAGTTTCCAACTCATCATGAAAAGACTTACTTGATTCATATGATTGGCTGACTTTTTCATGGTCTTTGGTCAAACTAGTGAAATTTTCATTGAGGTGTTTATGCTTTACTTCTAGGTCTTTCAATTTCTCCAGCAATTCCGACTTTTCTTGGAGTAACCTAGTCTTCTGTTCTTCAATATGTTTCAAAGACGCCTCGAATTCTTTCAACTTTTTCTCAGAAGCCTTTTCGTCTTTCTTCAATGACCTGATCAAGTCATCCTTCTGCCTAATGCTCTTGGAGTTCTCGTCGTACTTCAATTGTAAGCTCTTTAAAGTATCACCCAACTTATCATTTTCAGTTTCGTAGTTTTTGTTCAACTTTTCAGCAGCTTTGAGTTTCAATTTGATCTCCTTCAAATTGTTGTTCATTTCTTTCGAATTCATCAATTGGAGGGAATCTTCAAGAAGGGGCTTCAATTGGATAAACAAGCTGTACCACAAATCCCCCTGGGTTTTCAGCAGCTTAAAATCAGATATCAACTTGAAGTTTTTTGCAATTACCTGGCTATTTTGGATTCTCTCGATTTTATTATTGAAGATTTCTCTTGAGGAATTACCCCGGATAACAGATTGTAGCTTTGTTAGGATGGATTTGATCGACAAATCTCTGAGCTCTTCAAGATTCCCCAAGACTCCATTCTTAAAAAAGATCTTGGTGATACCCACTTTGTACGTCTCGGGGTCTAAGTTAATGTGTTTCAAGATTAATTCGCAGTTAGTCTTCGAGTTCTTTGTGAATACCTCTTTTGGATTTAAAACTGAATAACGAGTATGAAAGTCTTCAAATATCATCTTGTTCGGGTACCCAGCTCTTGTGATTCTTATTCCTTCTAGGACACCATTACACCTTAACTGACTCAATACCAAGTTTTTGTCAAATTTATTGGGCTTCTTTTCCAAATTGGGAAGAATGCATCTAACAAAATGAGGTTCGGTGTTGTTTAAATCATCCATTAAATCATTCAACTGCTTTTTGTATTTTGTTGAAAGTGATTTCTTGTTCTTGCTCAAGCTTCCTCCACCATTAAGAAGTTTTACTGTTTTCTTGATGAAATCGTTTGACGAACTGGATAACAAGTTGATCAATGAATCGCTGATGGGATCGTTATTTTTATTTAACCAATTTTCAACGTTATATTCGACTTCACCAGCATAATGGTTTATTACGAAGCCATTCTTAAATTTATTTGGTCTGAACTTCGAGTTCTTTTTGAAGTTTGTAAACAACCTATCCAAAAACTGCTTGTCGTTGGACTTAGGCATCAAGCATTCTTCGTCTAAGATTTTCAAAACACCAAACTCAGGAGATTTCTGGTTTTCAATCAAATCAATAGTTGGTTGCAAATCTTTACCAAAATCTATATAGTCCCACTTGATATCTTCTTTCAAGTACTCGCTCTGTTCCAAAATGAACGAGTGATGGTTAAAGAATTGTTGCAACTTTTCGTTTGTGTAGTTGATACACAACTGCTCAAAAGAATTGATCTTAAAAATTTCAAAACCAGCAATATCCAAAACTCCAATGAAGTTAAAGTCGTTTAAGTTGATATATGGCTTATCGTCCAACTTCAAACTCTCATTGATCTTGGTGATGATGAAGTTAAACAATACTTCGTACAAAAATTTGGCCAATGAGTCAATCGAAAACTTGACTTCATGAGGTTTCTTAGACTTTGAAATGAATTCTCTTCCAGCCTTAACTTTTGGTCTCAATAAATTGGTTTCAAAAGTTGATTTATCCACCTCCAATAAAGATAAAACCACATCTATTGGTGCGTCTTTATGGAAGCTGGCTTGCTCACTCTTCCAACTAGAAAATTCGAGATTACCAAGATGTAGTATCAACGCCAATACCGAAAAAATGTTTTCAATTTCATCTTCTTTTAAGCCAACAATTCTAAAGCTTTCCATGAGGCAGTTGAATTCTTCTTCATCGTTTAGGTAGTGATCGTTGACATCTTCATAGTCGGAGTCATCATCATTGCTGTTGTTGAGATATTTGTAGGCTTTAATATCTGAAGTCAATTTGAACTTCGATAAGTTAGTGTAGGCTTTCAAAAATTGATAAAAAATATGGTAGTTCCTTTCTCCTTTTTGTTGATGTATCACCCTTGATTTTTCCAATAAATAATAATTGATATTGGCACCCTTCAAATTGTTGTTATTGAAGTAGATCTTAATAAATTTACCGAATCTCGACGAGTTGTTGTTTTTTATAGTTTTAGAGTTACCGAAACTTTCCATGATGGGGTTTGTTTGTAAAATCTTCTTGTCAATAGAATCATTAGAAGAAATGGAAGACAAATACTGAATGATCTTTTTGGTGTTTTCTGTTTTGCCTGCTCCAGATTCTCCAGTTACCAAAATAGATTGGTCTTTATTGTTTTGCACCAAGTTGTTGTGAGTTGATTTAGCAATGGAGTATATATGGGGATTTCCAAAGTCTATTTTATCTGTGTTGTAAATTGGCAATGCTTTATATGGGTTGATAGCCACCAAGAAAAGTCCACTGTAGGTGTAAATCAAGTTGTCCATGTATCTTAAATAAAGGTTGTAGATGACTGATGGTTCATTCAAATGAGTCAACTCAGCCATGTCATTACACTTGTTGAACTTGGAAGGATTGCATGGATCCAAATCTTTTGTGTTCATCATCTTGGTAGCATCTTTGTTATTCTTTTTGTAAGTGACGTTGCACTGGTTATCTTCCAAATAGTCCATAACATAGCCTTTGATGAACACCTCATCATTATCGGGGATCCACACCCAATTCTTGGAGTTGAATTCCTCGTCTTCAGCCATTCTATAGGTTGGTGTGTTTTAATAGATAGTCAGGACTTGAAATAAAATGGTTAGGATTTCGATCTGGTAGTAAAGTAGACGAGAACAATACACGAGTTGTAAACACAGTTTATAATTCTATTGGCCGAGAATAAAGTAGACGTGAAGGGATTTTACACTTTCCTAGGAGCTCAATGAACGTGTGGGCCGTGTCAAACACTAACAATGACTTGAATATTATAAATGAACGACAAATAGTCAATATAAACGCCAAAATCAATGTTTTTATTTTTTTGTGAGAATCGTAATGTAAACTTTGTGTAATCTACAATCAATCATGCTCACTACTTCAGGATAGAACTAATTGCATTAAAGCAAAGGTGTTTGAAATGACGGAATATGGTATTAGTATTCATTAATATTGCTATTTAATTCATTACAATGCTGTATTATAAGACTGTTGCCGTGTGAAATGCACCTCTTAGAAATTCCCCATACCTATAATGGGTGATTCTCTGTTGGGTGAAAACTTGTTGTTGAATCGTTTTTGATAGGGGTGCATGTCTCTGACGTCATGCAACAGACACTGACTTCCTTGGCCGGTACTATGAGTTGTAGGCGTTCCAAACGAAGGAGATGAGGTCGGTAAATCCGAAAAGACCGATCGAGAAGTGGAAGGTGGTGTGATAGGTGTATTATTGTAGCCTTCATCGTAAGAGCCCCACATATTGAGTAGAACATCAGCCATTAAAGTGACATGGGTGTTTGTCAGGAATTCGTTATCATCAATGTTGCTAAGATCAGATTTGAATGTTTTCAAACGTTCAAAAACTTGGAGGTTCTTGTCGACAAAGTTTTCTACAACCAGTATAACACCCAATGGTTTGTACTTCGTTGTTAACACTTCGCTAGCATTATTGAGAACGCCTGCTAACATCAAGATAACTTTCCGTGTTTTCAAGACTGTATACTCATCAAATCCTGTTAAAAACAGACCGTGGATCTCGGGCTCTATATTCTCTGAGTTTTCTTTTTCATCATATTTGGCTGATCCCAATTTAGTGTTCATGAGATGATACAAGTAATTAGCACCATGTGGGACATGAAGCATAGATAATGCAAGAAGATTGGCCGCGGAGGCCACGATGCATGTTTCAAAATTCAAAAAATCTCTGTGGTACAAACTTAACTCACATAGAAATCTAGTGACTGCTGTGGCTGCTGATACAATCGAATCTTCGTTGTTGTTCCTGATGGGCGTTAACTTGTCAGAGCCGAGAAACAGTTCGACCGCTAGTTGAAGGCAATCTTCAAGGGTGGGACGCTCTAAAGACCAATCTAATGTAGAGAGAACATGCCGTTCCATCTGTATAAACATCTCCTCATCGTACGCATTACGGCACATGATTGCCAACTCCTTCAAGGTAGGAACACGGGACTTTTTGTCTTCATATTTAGCTGCAATCCACAATGCTGTACAGCCGACTAACTGGTAGTGCCGTTTGAAGACTATCCGCTTGGCGCAGTATCTGTCAATGATATTGAAACAACGAAATAGAGTTTGGGATTGAAGTCTGAAAGAACCATGTAGCTCAATTATATAATCCAAAAGGAATGGTCGCATGAACCATTGTATCTCAGGTTGAAGGTCAATCATTGCAGGATTGATATCGTTGTTAGACTCTAGCCTTGCCATGGAACTCTTGATGCTCTTTTTGTAGTCTCTCATCAATTTCTTGTTGCCTATTGTTTCCAAGTACTCCAACTCGGTAGGATACAGTTTTATAGGGATGCGTTGGGGCGGCCCGTACAATCTATGATGTGAAACACCATCCATGATGACTTTTGACTGAAATTAAGAATCGACTTATACTCAAAAAAAAGCGGGCGTTGGAACTTATATGAAGTGATGAATCTTTGAGCTGAACCTTATTCACGAAGACGCGAAATGCGCGTTACACCAAATCTTGGTGAAGCGCGCGCCCCACCCTTTCAATTTTCGTGCCTACAAGATTATGAGTATGTGGGAACAATCGTTAAAAAAATACAGTATATATTTTACAAACAAATCAATAGGCTCCCCTTCCCCTACCTTCTTGAGACGAGTCTTCGTTCTTTATTGTTTCGTCAACTGAAAGAACGACAATTGCGGCCTCCGTGGCCGATTCAAGAGCATTTGTTTTGACTAATGCCGGTTCCCAAATGAAGCTCTCCATGTTATCTCCTATTGACTCCTTGTGAAAGTCAATACCGATAGACTTTTCGCCTTTAGCATGAGCACTTCTCAATTTGTTAAGCAATTCTATACCATCCAAACCAGCATTTTCACAGAGTTGTCTTGGAATGACTTCTAAGGCTTTAGCGAATGCTGAAATAACCAATTGCTGTTTTCCTGCAACTGACTTAGCAAACTCTCTCAAGTACTTCGATAGTTCCATTTCAATAGCACCACCTCCAGCAACAACGGTGCTGTGGCTAACTGCTCTCTTTACAATCATGATAGCATCATGCAAAGACCTCTCAACCTCTGCAATGACTTGTTCAGCACCACCCCTCAAAACCAACGTACACGTTTTGGCTTCGGGGCACCCTTTGAATAAATTGTATCTCTCCGATCCAATTTGCACTTCTTCGAAGTCTTCACATGTTCCGAGATCCTCTTCACCTATGTTTGAACAAGTGGATTGTATAGTACCTCCAACAGCTTGGATAACACGATCCATGTCTTCTGCAGCAACTCTACCAGCACAGAAAATGTTTCTGTCAGCAAAATACTGTGTGGCTAAATCACCAATTGGTAACTTTGAAAGAATTATATTGGCTCCACTTTCATGTATGGCTTCCAACTTTGAAAAAATGATCTTCCATTCAGCATCTACTATGTCTTGATAATCCTTAACTTGTTCCACTCTCACTTCTGCATTATCCTTTTCAGCTTTCAACTCAAGCTCCACATTCAAGTTCAAAATCTTGGGGTTGGAAAACTTTTTAGGTTGTTGTTCGAAACCTGCGTATGAAAATGTCTTCTTGAAAGCAACACCATCAACAAATATTGAGTCTTCCATGGAACCACCAGGAACTTTTTTGATTCCAATTAACTTTTCATCCAACGAATCTTGGTCCAAACTCAATACGGCATCAACTACCATCTTGGTGAAGAACTTCGAATTTTGACTGATGAGCTTTGACGACATGGCAGTTGTAGCACATCTCTCTAATAACTGACGGAATTCTTTGGGATCGTCTTTCTTGACTTCAATTGCAATATCTTTGATTTTCTCCACTGCTAGATCACATGCCTTTCTTAATCCTCTTGCAATTAAATGGGAAGAGATACCATCTTCAATGAAACCTTTACTCTCTTTCAAAAATTCACCTGCCAAAATTGTAACAGACGTAGTACCATCACCGACTTCAGCATCTTGAGACCTTGAAATATCCACTAGCATCTTTGCTGCTGGATGTACAATATCTAGCAATTTCAAAATAGTAGCACCATCATTTGAAATTGTAGTTTTGCCATTAGATGAGACAATAAGAATGTCTGATCCGAATGGACCTAAAGTAGGTTTCAACGTGTCTTGAATAGCTAAACAAGCATTTATATTGTTGATGATCTGTCCCTTACCTTGAGAAGTATCAGTTCCTTCTTTCAAAACGACTATAGTCGGGGTTTGTGTTGAAAATGCCATCTTGAACACTCTATAAATCACTTTTTTACAAAACTTTTCAACGAACTTTTTTGCGCATTTTTCAGTAATCAATTTTTTCTTACAACTGAAAGATGTTCAGAAATCTTACGAAGAGTAGAGCTTCCTTTCAAAGGGAGTTTACTAGGAATGTTGCCATGAAGAATGATGTGCACTTATCCAACAGAAGAGTTATGAGGAAAATAAAACCGGGAAAGGCAAGGCCTGCTATTTTCCACCAGTTCGAAACGTTGGTTGAATTAAGCGATGGTTCTGTTATCAAAAGAAGGTCACAAGCTCCTAAAGATGAAATTAGAATGATTAATGACCAAAGAAACAGCGTTTTATGGAATCCTAATAGATCTGATTTGGTTGCTGTAGACCCTAATGCAACGGGTAAGGTCAACAAGTTTAATCAAAGATTCGCTTCGTTCCAACCTGCAGTTGAAAAGGAAGCTGAGGCAACCCAAAGCACGACGAAGCCCAACGATGATTTGATAGAGTTGATGGGACAAAATGTGAAGGAGGTTGCTAGCGGTGGAAAGTTGTTTGATAAGAAAAAACAAAAATCTAAGAAGAAGTAGAAGTAATAAACTCTTTTTCACTACTTGTATATAGTACAATAAAAGTTACCTGAGATGGACGGCTATTGATTCCTTAAATAATTTTTCAAACGAAGACTCATATGATCCTCTTATCCAAAAAAGAATTTCTTTCAATAAGTAACCCTCTAGCCTCAACTGCGTAATAGACCATTTAATAAGATCTACATCCAGTAGTTTTAGACCTTCTTCAAGAACAATTAACAAACTGCTTCGGATGCAAGAAGAATCAAGCTTCATAAAATCATAAATGTCGTTGGGAACATGGTAGATCTCTAGATTGGGAAACAAGGATCTATCGTGCAGCCCATTGTCTTTGAAATTTTTCAAAATTGAACCCAAAAAGCTCCTGCTTAATTTGATGTTTTGTTTCACACTCAAATACTTAACAAGTATGGGTAAAAGCAGTAGTCTTGTTGTTTTATCACTTGATCTAAGCCTATGAAACAACTCCTTGATAACACTATGGTACTCAACGGCATTTTGTTCCAAGAGAATATACTCAAAAATACTAACATAACCATCCCCTGATACATGAATATCATAATTCAGTGCCATTTTCATAGCCTTCTCTATCTCACCATCTCTAAGCATTTTCTGGGTTATTTGATTAAAATCCTGAGCATTCAACCCTCTTCGGCTCCGGAAAATTAGTTGTAGAATCTTCTCCGATTCTGCATTCTTCCCTTGCTGTAAGAAGGCTTCAAACAATGCTGAGAGAGTCAGGCTCCTTAGAGGGGACCCAATCTTTAATATTGTGGAGCTGAAGAGTCCATCATCTTTTGCATAAAGTTTGATCAAACAATCAATAACGTCCATATTGGAATCATCCAACCTTGCAATCGCAAGGAAGTGATTCATCCTGTTAGCTTCCAAGTTATTTAGAAAGGCTATATGAATGTCAATATCATCAAATAGATCTTTTAAAGGCTGAAAATCTTCCCAAACTTTCAATGCTGTTGTGAAATGCCGTAAGTTCAAATTTTTCAAGATCAACTTCTTTAATGCAGAGGAAAGGCTCTTGCTAGGTTCTATAATTTTCGCTCTTCTTTTCAACTTATCGAAAATAAGGTTAGAAAAGTATACGCCGTCCAGTCCCGATGTCGAAAATGAAATAATCCGTGCAAGTTCTTCAGCAGAATAGGGATAGGTATTGAAAGAATCGATGAGCCGGGCAATTGCATACTTATAATAAAGAGACTTTTGGCCTTGGTAAGCTACAAGGCAATTTATTATTGTAGAAATTGTTGCACATCTCAAGCTGATCTGATTTTGTTCAAAAAATATTGCAAACTGAGTTGCAACCAACGGCTCACCACAAACTGCCGCAAACCGCACCATTTCGTTGGCGATATCTTCACTAGGTGTAAGAGAAGAGTCTCTTTTGCCCAAATTATAGCCTGGGACAGCATTTTCCTCCTTGATTTTGATGAAGATATTCCCTATAAGCTTATAGTTCTCACTCTTCCAAAGCTTCATGAGATCCTGCAATATCAAGCACCGAATCGAGCCAGACATCCAAAAGTTCGTACAGAAAAACTTGAAAAGGTCTTTATTCATCCAGTAAAACTCGAATATGTCCTTTAACAAGCATGAATCTGTGTATGTATAGAGCAGTGAACATTTTGTCACAGAACGTCTGAAATTCTCGGATTTGCTTGTTAGGATATCAGAAGCAATCGCAACTCTTTTGTAAACTTCGATGTCTTTGTTCTCTTTTAAAGGTACTTGCTGCGTAATAGCAGTATAACTCATTCTTCGTACGCCAAGTAGTATCACGGAAAGGTGCCAATTTCTTCTGGTAACTAACATCCTTAGTCTTTATACTGAGAGCATCTCATCTAAAAATCGCGGCTACTGAATTTCTTATGCATTTTAGAACTATACAATCGCACAATCACCTAAGCTTAAACCGTACATGATCTTTTCAACGTCCTTTTTGACCTGGGGCCAATCTTCTCGTCTTTGCACAAACTCGTAGATTTCTTCCTGTCCAAAAATTCCATTGAACTTGCTCAAATCGCTAACGAGCTTGCCAATAGACTTCGAATCATCCCCACTGATTAAATAGATACTCCCAACTTTTTGTAAAGATTGAAACAAAGGAAGTATGAGTCTTTTGTTTGTTTTGATATGCTTGAAAATACACTCATAATACAGATTCAAGTCTGAGATCAATGTCACAGCTCCCGTGTTCGAAATCGTAGCTGACTTTATGACTTTCACTATTACATGGAAAAATCTTTCAGCCAATTCCTGTTGAAATACGTCAACAACTGACTTGTCGGCACAACCAACTAAAAGGTCGAAGTTTCCATCCAATATCAGTATTACTCTTCTGGAAGCTGTCGTAGGACCCTCCAAATTGAGTGTGTTATCTTTAGGTGGGCAGTAATCATGATTTTGTAGAACACAGGAATAAGTCTGCTCTATTTCATCAATCAAGACGTCGATACCAATATTTAAACCATCAGCTACATAGTTATCAACCATCTCTTCTAGTTTCTTTTTCCTTTGTAACGAAGGGTTCAATATGGAATTTTCATTCTTTATAATATGACGGTTTATTAATTCTTCCTTGTAAAAGATTTCCACCATTTGCATAATTAAATCAGCCACATTAACCAAGTCCGAGAAAAGAATCAAAGGTTTTATAAGCTCAGGAGTTTGGTTGCCATCTTCCATTGGTTTATATGTTTTCAAATATACCAATGCCTTGTCGAAACCTGGCTTTAAATGCTCATTTCCAATCAGCTCAAGAACGGAGATGAAAACTTCCTGCACTGAAGACAACACAGATTGACGAGTCCCAACAATAGTGAACTCATTGAAATGTAACATTCTTACTAGGCAATTTTTTCCTTCGTTGAGTATGTCCATTGCAAGTTTCAAACTGAATATTTTGTTAATTGATTTCATGTTCTCTGTCAAAATTTTCTCCTTGGCTTGGATTTCCGAATATGTTTCAGTTTCCGTTTTTTCATCGTCTGGCCTAAGATTAGATCCTACCGTGAAGGCTTTCTTGAAACTAGTCAAAAAATCGTTCTTTGTCTCTGTTTTCACGTTCCTCAAAATGCTTTGTGTGGTTTCAACTTCTCTCCTCTCAATGGAGTCTTTCCACTCTTGAATCCTCAGGTTGGATTCCCCTTTGAAAACAACTATCTCTTCTCTGGTATATTCGGTCACGACTTGCTCGAACTGCATATCGAATAATTCTTGAATCAAGATATGGTAGTTGTCACCGAGATTCTCACTCTGGGTCAATCTAGGGATGAATTCAGTAATTATCCTATTGTAAATGTATGGGACTGTGCTCAAATACAAGCCCTTTTGCTTGGAAGCACTAATTAGTCGATTGAATATTTCGGCTAATTGGTTTAGGATCAATTCTTCACTTACTTTATACATCATGGGAACACTCCTAGGGAAAATAAGGTCAATTGTTTTGCTTTCGTAATCAAATATATGTATCAATTGCTCGATTAGATCATCGAACTTTGAGGTATTTAGTTTATGCAAAACAGCCTCGTTATCATGTACTTTTGTATAGAATTCTTCTGGGTTGAAAGATTCAAGGATGACAAAAATGTTGTCTCTGTTATCAGAGATACTTTTCTGTATAAAAAAGTCTATCAAAGTCTGTTGATTGTTAAGTTCTATCAATACATTAACGAATCGCTTCATTGTGGAATAGTCTTCGAGATCAAAATGAATGTCAAGCTCACGAAGTAAAGCATTCTCGAATATTTCGAATAAAGACCCTAACTTCTCTTGGATCGTATACCTAGTTTCGTCATTCTTGTCTAAACGACTATATTTCATAAGGTTTTTCAATATTTTGCATTGTTCTTCTGGGCTTTGGAATTCCCGAAATATCTTAAGTTTATCATAGGATTTGTTTGAAAGTAAGTCCAAATAATACTTCTCCAAGCAGCGATAAACTTCCAAAATCCTCTTCTTTGCTTCCTTGGAACTTCGGACTGGTTTATCCAAGCAATTGAGAGCATTGGCTTTGAAGGTATCGCTGACGGGTGATTCATTGGCACTCACGTTACTCCATATCTCTATTTCTTTTAACATGGAAATCCATATGGATGGATCATTTACAGTTTTGTATGCATTTCTGGAAACACCCGAGAAAACCAACAAATCTGGAATACCAAGGTGTTTTACAATTCCTTTTGCAACAGGAATCGGTATAACATCTGGGTTGTAAACATCAATGTCAGAATTCCATATTACTTGAGCCATTGTACATACTCATATACTTGAATTTTGCGCGGCACTAGAATATACATATAAAAGAATTGTGATGAGCTACGATGCTCAAAGTCTTACTGTCACAGCCACTACGAGCTGGTCTACGATCTCATACCGGCCGGGCGGTAATAACACCCCAAACTATAGCATTTGTCTTTTCTCGACGTTTTTTTCAGAGTCTGCAATTAAGTCAACAAACTCCCCCATTGATTAAATCACTACCCAAAATTGTCATGGACTTCGTTAAAAGAGAATCCCAGTTTCTTGCCGACTCGCTTACCAGAGATGAAACTACTGACATCGAAAACTCCAAGAGTGTCAGTGGTGTTTCTAATGAAATAATGACATCGTTAAATGATTCTATTGATGATTACAATCGGTTTATAAAACTCTTAAGTTTCAATCCCTCCGATATTCCAAAGTCCCTTTACTTGCATTTTCTCTATGAGCACAAGTTCTCTTTAGATGAGAAAACAAGAAATATCGTGGTCAGCCGACTAGCATTCCATAATCTTTATGAGCACATTTGGAGACTTTTCCTAGATGAATCAAGTACCATCACGGATGTCGAAGAAATAGTTACAATAATAGGTGATACGACGAAGGAAAACAACAATTTGCATGTGGGTTTACTAAGAGCACTAATCGAATCACACGAATCTGTTCCAAACCAGTCATTGAAATCAACACTTTTCGATTGCATGTTTCATAATTTCGACGTTCCCTTGAATCAAATGCTTACTGCCGTCTCAATATATTACAGATCTCCAGTGGTAGAACCTTCATTTTCAGAAATGAACATATACGAAGTTCTTGTAATTTTACAACAAAAGCTCACGAATGGTGAAGATATTACCCTAGAGATTAGCCATCTCAAGAAACTCACTAAGAATAGCAATGTCACTGGTTGGTTTGCTTTCATAACGACTAATATAGATGAGCAGTATAAAAACAAAGACATGTTAATAACCATATTGATGGAAACAGAAGATACTTGTTTTAATGATTATGATATTCAAAGAGTTCTTGATTTGAATATTTTACCTCTCGAATCAATTTATGCCTTGTTCCAAAAGAGGTACATAACATATAAAATGAGTTGGTCACTAAATAAGTTAACGGATAGGGTTTTGCAGGAGGACTCGCCTTTTCTCTTATCAAAGGTGGTTGAAAGTCATCATGCTCTTCTTGATAATACTAATTTAATCGAAAGCTTGAAATTTCTTTTTCAGAGGGACCACCAGTCGTTCCTACGGTGCCTAGCTTCTATGCTTGATTCAACTGATGGTCGTAACTATGAATATGTTTATAAGAAATTCTTTGAGTCCTACAAACCAAATGGGACAGGACTGATATTGCTCCATAGAGCAATGCTTGAGACCAACAATTCTCCTGATTTCGACATCAGACTACGGACTTTTCTTCCAATACCAGACAATGAGAGACAGGACATCATTAAAATCTATGAATCTTACGTGAGAGTAGATGGTATACCCTCTAAAGTTTTTCTCGAGCTATTGAGGAGCTTGATGTTGAAGCATGGAATTCTCGATGGAGATGTTGTGAACCAAATCATTTGTCGGTCAATAATGAAATTCACTGAAGTTAATGCTTCAGGCTGTACTATTATCAAGGAGAATAAAAGAGTCAAATTCAGGAATACTACGAGGGGGGTAGCACAAACAATATCTGTGCTCAACCACCAGAAAATTGAGATCGTTTTGAATCAACTTTACAGGTTTTTCAAGGAATCCAATTTATTGTCGAAAACTGACCAACAATTCAAGATTTATCTTTATAAATCGTTGTCGATGGAGGTATTTAACTTTCTATCGAGAGGCCATCAAATGAAAAAATTGGTGATTCTAGCTAACAGCCTTAATATTGATAAAAACATTAAAGACTACATTTATTATTACCATCTTGTGAAAGGCACACCGAAGAAATCTTTGGAAATTGTACGTCAATTCAAGAATGATAAAAGCCGACTTACTAAAAACGTGATGAGTGCGATTGAGAGAGGTATCTTAGAAGCCCACTTGAGTGTCCTCGAGAGATTAGGGATATTTATGGAATTCAGACAAATACTTCGTTCGAGTGGTTTCAAGACAAAGATGAAGCCGAGAAATTTCGTTATGTTGGTGCAATTGATCCTCAAAGTCCAAAAAGAGGAAGTGGCAAATCAGACCCTCCATAAATTGATTTCGGTTTCTTTAAAACAAGGGGTACCGCCACATGTTGTAAATAAGCTTAAGAGGCGACTTCTGAAGTAAAAAATCTGTAGATAGAGTTGAGACTCAACGTCTTGTGTAAAATAGACTTGAAAATTTGCGAACTTTGGTAGTATCTGAAATCCCATTTTCCAATCGTACTGATGGCTTCTAAGGTTTATGGTGTTACCAACCCCATATCCACAGACAATCCTACACCGAAGGAGATTACACTCAATGACCAACTCATATCAGAGTTGAAATCTCGTGGATCTTTCGAGAGCGAGCAAGCCACAAGGAAAAGAGTTGATATTCTTAATCTTTTTCAAAAATTAGTCCAGGAATTCGTTTTCAAGGTATCTAAGAATAAAAACATGAGTGATGGTATGGCAAAGGATGCTGGGGGGAAAATATTTACTTTTGGATCTTACAGACTCGGGGTATATGGACCTGGATCCGACATTGACACATTGGTAGTAGTCCCCAAGCACGTTACGAGAGAGGATTTCTTCTCTGTATTTGAATCAATCATTAGAGAAAGACCAGAGTTGGAAGAACTCACCTCTGTCCCGGATGCATTTGTACCCATAATCAAGATCGAATTTGCCGGGATATCGATAGATTTAATTTGTGCAACTTTAAATGTACCTCAAGTTCCTTTGAACATGACATTAGATGATAAAAACCTACTCAAAAATCTCGATGAAAGAGATATGAGAGCCCTTAATGGTACAAGAGTTACAGATGAGATCCTTCAATTAGTTCCCAAACCTACTGTTTTTAGACACGCCCTTCGTTGCATAAAAATTTGGGCACAAGCAAGGGCAGTGTACGGAAATGTTTTCGGATTTCCTGGAGGAGTGGCTTGGGCAATGATGGTGGCAAGAATTTGTCAACTCTATCCCAACGCTGTTGGTGCTGTGATAGTTGACAAATTCTTCAACATATATACCAAATGGAATTGGCCACAACCCGTCTTGTTGAAGCCAATTGAAGATGGTCCACTTCAGGTAAAGGTTTGGAATCCCAGGCTCTATGCAAATGATAGAAACCATAAGATGCCTATAATCACTCCGGCTTACCCCTCTATGTGCGCCACTCACAACATAACTACCTCCACCCAAAAGGTTATTTTGTCAGAGTTGGAGAGAGGTGCAAATATTTTAAGAGATATAAATTCCGGCAATAAATCATGGTCTGATCTATTCCAAAGACATGACTTTTTTCACAGATATAAATTCTATTTGTGCATTGTTGTGGGAACTAAGTCAAATGAAGAGGAACATTCTAAATGGAGTGGTTTTGTCGAAAGCAAATTAAGACTCTTAGTCCAAAAGTTAGAAGTTACTAGTGGAATTGAGATTGCCCATCCTTACGTCAAAGACTTCAGTGACAGCTACGACATTAGCGATTCAGATCCAAATAGTGTTGTAAACTCGTATGGTATATTGACTGGTGCAGATGCTCTTGACAAAATGAAGAAGGTAATTCCCAAAACAATAAATGGTTCACCCCAAGATGAAGATTCTGCAAATATTATTCATTTGATGAAATTATACATAGGCCTAGATATAAACTTAGGCAAGCCTAGTGATACTGCAAACAAACAACAGAAGAAGCTTGATATTCAATATCCCTGCTCTGAGTTTTACAATATTTGCAAAGGTTGGCAAGGCTTTCAAGATGGTACGCATTTCATTCAAATCAAGAACGTAAAACTCTATGAATTACCGAACGACGTATTCGTGGAAGGAGAAAAAAGGCCCGTCAAACCTTCGAAGAAACGGAAAGCAGATAGTAAGGGTGATATTCAGAAAAGATCCAGAAACCAAGGAATCTAAGTGGACATAAATAGATCACTTATTTCGAAAAAATACATCTTCAACAGGGATAGAAAGAATTTTGACATGCATTGTTGTCTCCAGACTTTCCAGGGGAGTCATGTTCAAAGCTTCGCACAACCATTGTGTAAATTGCTTTGATTTCAATGATTTGTTATATTCAAACGCATACCTCTTCCATACTTCTTTATCTATCTCATTTTGCCAGATTTTTGATAATTGTTTAGATAATTCACGTTGACTTTCAGCAGTGGCTACGTATTGGCTATAAAAGGAACGGAATGCAAAAAAGCCGTTGACAACCTTGGGGTGCCTCCGCCTTCTTCTCCGGTTCCTTTCTTTCTGCACACCCTGATTAAAGCCGATCATAACTTTCTTCAAAGTGGGTGTGGGTTTTGGAAGGGGAGGTAATTCTCCTATGTAATAAGACGTTTGTGAGTCATCTGTTAAAGTGCACCCTTCCTTAGAAGTGTTTTTTGGGCCTTTCCAGGTTGCTTTAGTGTTGGTTTTGAACTTATGGATCTTGTATGACATCTGCTTCATGTGCGTCATCTTAATGTATATAATCTGGGATACTTTGCGGATTACAGAGAAAAGACCCTTGTTTTTAGATACAGGATTGAAAATGGAAAATTTTATTCCTAGTTATATATTCCTTGTGTTACCATCTGAAATTGGTCGTACAACCGTGTGTAAACATTTCCAAGGCTTTTGGCGATAAGCGAAGTTTCAACGAATGAGTCTACCTGTTCATCTGTTAGTTGCAACTGTAACCTTTGCTTCAAAAGAACACTGGTGCTCTCTCCGTTTTTGAAACAAGGTAAGTTTGAATCTTTTTGCATGAGCTCTACAATGTCGATGATGCGATCTGAATGCTTTCTGACTGCTTTGAAGCACTTCTTGCAAACATCCCGGAAGAGTGAGTAAAATGATGAATCTAGCCCGCCTAATAAGGAGACATATTCTTGAGTTAGTTTAAAGGGAGCAGCTTCAAAATTAAGACTTCCAGGTGAATTCGAAAGGAGAAAACCAAAATCAATATGAATGATGTGGCCCTCATTATCGACCATTATATTCCCGTTATGCCTGTCTTTTATTTGAAAAATATAAGACAAGATAGAGTAACTTGCAAGACTTCTGGCGAAATTTTCTTGGGCTTTTTTATAATTTAAAGTAGAAGGTGAGCCATATAACTTTTCAAAATAGTCCAGAAGGCTGAAAATTCTTCCCTTTGAATTGTCACCACCAGCGATTGAATGTTCTGTCAATGATTTTTTGATTGAATGAATAGACATTGCATTGTTGATGGTTTCAACAAGTCCAGTATTGGCACTAGTTGTCAAAATTCTCATTTTCTTTGTCCAAGCTGGCACTTTTTCTGACTTCCAGATATTGGAGACTATTGCAATCAATTGGCAAGCAAAAGCTTCTTGTGGTAAATCATCTCCATTCTTAGCAATAACAGAACATAGGTCCCAATTTTTTAAATGCCCATAAACACTGGCTCTTTTGATTCTCATCTTTTTCTTCGCCCAATCCTCACCTAGTTTAAAGTCATTCTCCATTTTCCTTTCACCAGCATCAGGGTCATCGCCTTTCAATTCGTTGAGTTTTGCGTAGTTTATAGCCTCGAATTGGTCCTGTAGAGATATCATTGATTGAACAATTCTATTCCTTATAGAAGCAGACTGTTCGGTATTTTCCTTTCCTGAGTCTTCAAGTTGTTGCAACATAACTGATGCTATTCTCATTTGACTAGCTAAAACCTTGGATGGGACATCGGAAATCTGGGGACTGCTCTTACTCATATCATCGACTCTCTTGCCTTGTCCTTCGAGAAGCTTTAACTTCTCTAAATCGTGCTTGGAATCAAAACCTTGAATCCCATCAAGATCTCCCAAGTCAGCTTCATCATTGGTGACAGAGCGAGCTTGTTCTGAGTTCAAATCTTCCTCTTCTTTTTCTAAGTCAATCATCGAATATGCACTAGTATTTCGATTTTCGGAATTGTTCGCCCTCTCAATACTATTTCTCGTCAGCTGGCTATTGATAATCTTCATATTCGTTTCGCTGAAAGGATCGAAATCAAATTCGTCACTTAAATACTCAATCAATAAAAGAAATGGCACTCTTTCGGCTGAGTTGAGAACACATGCCTCATTCACATTGAGTTTTAAAATCTTATGATATTTCTTATTCCTGTTGCTAGTTATTGGAAGCAACTGAGGAATATCAATCTCTGCTGGCAATAGCGTATCATTTATCATGGACAACTCAGCACGAAGAGCTGATAAACGGGCCTCCTTTGGTATTTGCGAAAGTCTGAAAGATACATTCTGCAAGGACATTATGAAGTCAGTTTCTTTTCTTGCGTAATTTGCATAAAGAATGCGTTGCTGAGAATACAGGCTCTCCAGAACATACTTCAGGAATGCAATATCTTTGTTTCGACTAGTTCTAAAAGGCGCTAAGCTTAGTGATGTTTCAGATTCAGTGGGAGAAATATACGGATGAACCGGACTGCCTTGACTTTCCCTCAAATCAGGCAATGATTGTGATAAAGCGTTGGAATTACGTGATCGAATGTATTCCAAACTTTTGTGTCTTGCTAACATTCCCACGCTCTTCTTTGATTTGATTGTCGTATTAATTTTGAGCCCATCTTCAATTTCATTCAATGTCAAAGAACCGATATAATTGGATACACGTGTAGAGTCAAGTGATATTCTCTCTTCATCAGAAGACAAATTACAATCTTCCCTCATCATGGCCAAACTATCTCGTTCTGAAGAGTGACTAAAGACTTGGGAAATCTTTGGCAGATACTGTTGTCTTTGTTGAATCTTCTGTATAGAATCATCTCCTCCATCAGTGGATACACGCAGGTTTTTCAAAGTCAAGTTTTTAGTCAAAGCCTTTTGGAAATTAGCAAGTTGGAAAACAAAAGCCTTCTGTTGCTTAGACTGAGATTTGATCACTGGCAAAGTGTAATAGGTGCTGTTAGGTAATGCAAAAGAGGCCGCTATTGATCCAATAGCAACTAGGCCGGGATGAAGATTCTCTCTGAATTCATGAGGACTTTTTACTGGCACTTCCGAATTGAACATGATGTTTTGAAGTTGGTTGATGAACCTTCTTACTGTTTGAAACGAGTAGGACTCTGGATCATTTCTTAATTCAAAAATGTAAGCCTGTAAATTCCAAAACACGATTAGACTGAAATGCGGATACATAGCAGAGAATTCCAACAAAAAATCCTCTAAAGCCATAGAATTGGTCTCAAATGTAACAAGTAGTTGGATGAACTGTGGAATATAAAACTCGAGTTCTTCATAACTATATGTGGATAATTTCAGTATAAGAAAGTGATGAATGCCTATGGTCTTGGTATGAATCCTCAAATACTTAATGCATTGAGAGATATCGAAGTCCTTGGAGTTGATACGCTCAAGTAACGGCCCATGCTCTTCTTCTGCCATACTCATTCCATGAGAGTGTGCTGTTCAGGATCCAAAATTTTTTAAATATAATCGCTCGCGCTCTTGGGGAACAACAAATAAAATGTTTGTGAAACAAAAATGTAAAATCGATACAATAAGATTGAAACTAATTACTCACTATAACCCTTGATAGGATGTAACTCTAACAAATCGCGAGTCAATTTCTCAGGGTCTTCATCCCTCACATTCATCTCCTTCTTGAGAACGAAAGGCACTTCGTCTTCTACAGATTTGAACAAAGCTGGTACGAACTCTTCACCTTTCGCAACTCTTTCTTTAGCTCTAAGCCTTTGTTCTTCTTCCACTTTATACTTCTCTTCAGTTGCTACTGTATGATCACGGTCATGTAAAGCATCTATTGTTTTTTTCCACAATTTTCTAGATTCATTGTCTGACTGATGTTCCAAAGGCTTGACATTTGGAGGTTTTAAGGGGGCTTTTCTTGTATCTAAAGTAACGGGCTCTATTGTTCCATCGGTAGGCTTGATGGTCATGATTTCATTCCATTTCCCAGAAATATTTGCCAAAATTTGTTGAGAGGAAGAATCTCTAATTACACCTTCAATAACGTCATAATCGCCACTTATAAAACCTTTCGTTTTGAAGTCAATGCCTGCCTCCAATCCAGACTTCTCACATTTGATGGTCATTTGGTCACCCAACTCGTATTTCAACTTACCAAATAATATTCCCCTACAGTATATATTTGGTTGGGTCATGGTGTACTCCTCATCGTGTTCTCCAAGAGTCAACCTGGCAAGACCCTCCATCATTGCCGCTGAAGAATTTCCCAAGAATTTAGACCTGGGCACCACTACTCCGTCCACTTTAATTTTCAGGTCTGGAACTAGGTAAAAGTACGAAGATTTAGGTGGATGATGTGATGTTTGCTCTGCAATGTAAAAGGCCTTCCTGTTTTCGGGTAACTCATCCCAATAACAAGAGAAAATTTCACCAAGCACCGGATTTAATGGCTTTTTTACGGCTTTTGGAGCAATGTGCCATCCTGATAAATACCATATAACGATAAGCATAAACCTTCTAAAAGGATCTTCTGTTTCGTTGGCTTCTAAAAGAAGCTGAGGAGTGAAGAATGCATTTACGATTCTCTCAAGCATCGATTTCTTCTCCAAAACAAAAGTAGGTAGTGTAATTCTTGTCAAGTCAGACCCTGGCCTCAACTGGGCTATTATACCTAAAAGAATGGATTGGTTTTCATTGTCAATTTCATCCACATCATCAGTAGACTGCAGCTTAGTGTCAACTGACTCCAGGCTGTTGTCCTTTCTTAATCTCAATTTTGAAGTCAATCCCATTGCTAAGTCAACATTTATTTGTTGGCGGAATTAATGAGTGAGTGAGAACCTCAGGAGTATCAAAGTATTAAAGTATTGGGAGACACGACCTCACTCCGCAACTTTGCTAAATACTATTGAATGTGATTAATCTCAATTAAGAGATTGAAATTTACTCCTTTCCAAAAATAGTCAATGGATCAAACTGCAAAGTACTCATATTCCTTACAGTCAACCGAAGAGAAATTGCAGCACATATTACTCGATTTATGCAGCGAAAGTTCCCTTGATTTGCTACATCTTAAATCCATGTTGGATCTTTGCAACTTCGATCTCCAAGAAGTGTATAGTTTCATGCTAACTCCCTCACATAAGAATTTCTTATTAAAAATACGTTCATTGTTAGAATGTATCTTGAGAGTTTGCGTTGAAAGAAAAAAGGTAGACTGGGGCCAGGAGGTCGCAGGTCATGGAGATACAATGTTCCGGAATCAATTCAAATTTATGCCCATCACAACCAAAATCTCTAGTCAAAGGCTACGAGAAAACCAGAGAAACGTTTTGGAAACCTGGCTTTCAGGGAATAAAAATCCTTCTTATATTGACAAGGATACTATTAAGGACTTGGCCATGAAGGCCGATCTCGATATTTCCCAGGTGAAAAACTGGTACGTTAGGCGACAACTGGACTTTCATTTTGAATACTATTAACCTATAGGCTTTACAATCGAAAGAGAAAAAGAAAATTGATTTCAGAGGAAATCACCACAATCCTTGACACTCCTTAATTAAGCTTAACTGAATGAAGGGGAATCCATAGTCTCCAATTTCTGGTGCAAAGTTTATGACCAATATAAAAAACGAAGATCACTATAACTCCAAGATAGTTCTGAAAAAAGTTTTTGGCATTCGGTGATCCATCACCTCCCACTGGAAATAAAGCAACCCAAAACTGGGCTATCAATACTAGTGCCAATAATACAATTGAATATACGGATCCCCAAATTCCTCCAATCGAAACGAAATCCAAGTCTTTTGTACTTTTCCCGTGGAACTTTAGTGCCATTCTGAATCTTATATGACATATGCCAATGTTCATCCACAGAAAAATAGTCAGTAACCCACTTATACTCAATAGCCATGTAAATACTGTTTCTTCGTCTTTGTAGGCACTAAGAAAGCACAATAAGCCAAATACCGCAGCCACCATAAGACCACCTAATGGTCTTCCTCTTCGGTCTACATAGGCACATATACTTGGTGCTAGACCTTGAGCTCCTAAACTTTGTATAGTACGTGAACATCCGTAAACAGCAGAGTTTCCTACTGAGATCACAGATATAAGGATAACGGCGTTGAATATTGATGGAAGTGCTTTAATTTTGGCATTGGTGATGGCAATAACGAATGGTGATACTGCGGATCCGGAGCCAAACAAGTCATTTGAGTTGTAAGGCACAAGTAATCCAACTATTGTTAAAGTGATGAAAAAAAAAAGAAAAACTCTCCAGAAAACTTGTCGTATAGCTTTTGGTAATGTTTTTGATGGATTTTCGGATTCCGATGCAGCAAGGCCGACCAATTCTGAACCAGCTAAACTATAAGAAGCTGTCACGAATACAGAGCAAACTCCTTTAAATCCATTTGCAAATGGACCAGGATGATGCCAATACCTAGCTCCAATGAATTCATGCGTTGGACCTCCCCCACAAACTAAGACTATCCCTAGAATTATAAATCCTATGAGTGCAACGACTTTGAATAAAGACAAAACAAATTCTGCTTCCCCGTAGCCTTTCACTCCAAAGAGATTGATTATGACAATCAAAATATAGAAGATGCTGACCCATGCAACCGGATTTATATCTGAATTCCAAAACTTGATGGAAATTGCAGCAGCAACCAATTCTAGTGGTAACACTATGAGCCACATAAGAGCATAGTTCCAACCTACAGCAAAACCCCAAGATGAATCAATAAATCTAGTGGCATAGCTGGAAAATGCACCAGTCACAGGAAAGGCAACACAAAGTTCTCCTAAAGCATGTACAGTATTGAACACCATGGTTCCAATAACACCCCACCCAATAATTAAAGCTGCAGGCCCTCCAGTAGCTAATGCAGACCCGGAACCAATCAACAACCCAGTTCCAAGAGTACCTCCCAAACTAAGCATTTGAAGGTGCCTATTTTTGAGGCCCTTATTCAAAACGGTCGTTTCCACACCCTGATTTGCTCTTTCTATGTCATCGAGACCTGTTATGTCTACCGAAACGGTATCTGGGGATGGCTTGAATCCATCTTTGAAGCTCCTCCACCAATTGCAATTTCGTATCTCTTGCAGCTGTACACCGTCGGTTGATTTGGAGAGATTTGCCAAAATAGAAGTGCTTTCTGAGGCACTTTTCGTCCCTTCAAGTGACATGATTCGAAGAAGATCTTCTCTACTGATTTCACTGTGGAACAACTAGGTTGAAAGTCTACGAGGAATTAGAGTTACCCGTTGAAAATTTTGCAATAGTCATCCTGGTAGAAAGGGGTCAATGTTTATGGCAATTGCTCCAGAAAGGGACTTTGTGCGTTTAACCTGCATTTTATGCTCACCTCTTTTGATTCAAAACGGCAACCACAAGAGAGATTCCTGAAATGAAAGGTGTAAACATGCATTAAGCTGTCCCGTTTGCAAGAAATGCCCTACATGGGATTGTATGGTTCTATGAGTTGTTGACCGGCCGCTAGAAAAGCGTGCCTTAACCCAAGCCAAAATTTGTGGATGCTTTCTAGGAGGAAGACATTTGTGGGAGACTCAGCTAGAGATGTTCACCTTGTCAAAACTGAAGCTAAGGCAAAAGACACAGATCCACATGAGTTTAAAACAAATAGACAATACTTGAAATTTTACAAAAATATGGTACCTTTCTACTCTATTTATACGTAGGCGGCAAACCTCGCTTATCGACGGATTATTGAGCCTCATATACTGGATACTATCTTAAAATTTGGTATATGCCTGCCAAAAGGAGCAAACATGTTAACAATGACAACCTCCCCCTTGGAGTTGTAGAGATCCATAAGCCGTTGCCGACAATAAGGTCTGAAAGAGGTGTCAAATAATATCTGATGAATCTATCCAATATTGTGGATTTGACATAAATCTGAGTAGGACCACTAACATTATCGGCAAAGACGCTCAAAGAATCCCCCTTCCGGTGGAAGTGGTCAATAACTTGATCATTGGATAGAATCTTCAAATATCCAGAGCCAGATATAACTGATGCGGGTGCTTGAAAAGGTACAGTTATAGACAAGTAGACTGGCTGATGATCGGAAGTAAAGAATGTTTTTAAACTGTTGTATTCATTGATACGAGGAAGCTGTGTAGCAGACGATGTTGCTTTGCTCAAGATACTCTGTCCATTGTTATAGGTTGATTGGTAAAGGATCCTATCGCACCAAGATGGTGATCTTTTGGTGTTATAAATAGCAGTTCCAATATTAAATTTGTAGGTGGGAGGAAACTCTATACATGGCTCAGTAAAACCCATAAACACCTGATCGTTCCTAATGCATTCACTCAATTCGTCGTACTTCTGTACCAACTCTTCAACAGACGATGTGATAGTCACGGTTTGATTCTGAAGTGCAGTAAGTTCTTCAATTGCTAGTGTACCAGCACTAGCATTTTTTACTGTCCTATAGTTCAAGTCTCCCATAAAAAATGAATGAGAGTCAGGCTTAAGGAAACTAAAACCATCTTGGAAATCAAGGGATCTCATCAATCTAATCACCTGATTATTCCTTTTGTTGCAGTAGTACTCTCCCTCATACGCAGATAAATGGGCATTAGCGAACGTCAAATCAACCGTGTCTTCTGAACCATCGATCGGCTTCAAGGTTACCCGCAAACCTACAGCCCCTTTCAAAGATGAATAAAAGTACCCGCATGCACTCGAAGCAGTCTTAACATTCACAATTTGCAGTGGGAACGGTGTGATCATAAAGATCCCAATAGCTCCAATATGGCACATTCCAACTGTATGAAACCTCACATCACTCGTGCCGTATGCCTTATGTAACGTGTCCAAAAGAACTTGGTTAATGGCAATGAAATGTGGATTAGAAGTTGTGTATGAAGACGCTTCCATCACAGAGCAAGCTTCCTCTATTCCAAACACATACAACCTAGCTAGCCTTTTGGGAAGAATTTTTGCTGTTTTGGGCACAAATACTGAGGGGTCAATTCCACCTTTCCAGCAATTGTGAGTGAACAAGAACAAGTCGAGTCCGATGTCTTTTGCCGTATTTTTCTTTGCAGGCATTGCTTATGATAAGTGATTTAAGTATAAATTAGTGCGAAAAGGTATAATCTCACAACTCATCTCATCGATGTCTCAATTCATAGAATTACAAAGGGCACGGTTGGAAGAGATAGATGTAATTCGGCAAGCTTCGTCGAAGAGATTCCGTAGGAATCCTGAAGTGATACCCAAAGGTTTAAGAGAAAAAGACGATATTTTGTCTGGTGCTAAAGAGAGAACCCATTCAGAGACTATACTTCAGAAACATGAACTCAAGTTATTCTCCGATAAATACAAGGCAAATGTGGAAAGCTTAAATAAACTTGACAAGGAGGTGGTGGAAAAGTCTCTTAACAAGATAAAAGATCCTGGAATGACCTTTGAGTACTTTAACTCTTTGCTAGATGAATTGCATGATAAAGAAGATACACTCACTTTGGAGGAAGATTTGAAGTCAATCTATGCGATGTATTCCAGCTCCCCTATGCAAGAAGTTATAACCACCAAAAAGGGCAAGTTGAGAGTCAAACGGAAGTATGTTCTTAGTGAACAAGCGTTGAAAAGGCTCAATCTCGAGACATTGTTTACCCCAGAGGAGAATATGGGGAGATTCTTGGACCTTAGAAGGTTTCATATTATGTACCAAGAAGTCACCAAGTCCAGTTGCACTTACATAGAATTTTTAAGGGTATTCGACAAGGTGCCTTACGAAGGCACAGCTAACGACCCATTTTACAAAAGATATATCCAAGATGTATGTGACTACTTGCTTGATTTTCTTCGAAAAGTCGACCCTTTGGACGATCTCATCAAGACCACCACTGAAATAGACCAGGAATTCGGGAAAACTGATCTTAATGGTACAGATAAACCAGATTTACAAGGAGGGGTCTACTGTGAAGCCTGCGATAAAGTGTTCAATAAAGAGACAGTATACAAAGGGCACCTTGAAGGAAAGAAGCACAAAAAAAATGCCAAACAGCTTACAGAAGGCACCTCGAAGGTGCAAAAAGTGACACCTTCCACCACAATGTATACTGAGTTTAAGGTCAGGAAACTTGCGTTAATTCTAAAAAGTGCAATAGAAGAAACAATTAATAATGTGGAAAGACAAGAAGGAATGACGGAAAGAGAACGAATGATCGAATCCAATGAACACAAAGAAGAGGAATCGGATTATACTACTGCTGATTCGGAAGCATCTGGCTTGTCTGGTAATGAGTCATCTGATGAAGAAGAAGATAGAGAGCTCTTCAAAGATTTACCACTTGGAGCAGATGGGACCCCCATACCCTTTTGGCTTTATAAGCTCCAAGGCTTACACCACAGTTACGAATGTGAAATATGTGGTAATATTAGCTATAAGGGCCGAGTAACCTTTGAAAAGCATTTCAGTTCCGTCAAACATCAGAGGGGATTAAAGTTCTTGGGAGTCGACTCCAGCAAAATGAGCCTTTTTGCCAACATCACCAAAATAGAGGAAGCGCAGCAGTTGTGGGCCGTAATTAAGAAGGACTCAAGAGCCCAAGAAGGGGAGGCTTTTGATGCTATCGAAGTAGAGGACAATGACGGAAATGTTATGACCGAAAGGGATTACATTCAGTTAAAAAAGCAGGGTATTATATAATCCATCCAATGGATGCAAAATTTACAATATACGTTTATTCGCGAAAGCTCGAGCTGATAGTTTTTTCAAAAACTGCTTTTTGGCAATGGTATGATCCGAAGACTTCTCCAAAGCCTCAATAGAAGAATGTCAGACAATATCAAGCCAAGTACAAACAAGAGACCAGCCTCATCACCACCCGAAGAAGGAAACCCGCTTTTAACGTCCAAGGTCAGAGACAGTAACGGATTCAGGTTGCGAAGACAAGAAATCGATAAAAGCTCATTGACTGCTTATGAACAGCTCGGAGGTGAGCTTTACGAAGACCTGTCAAATACGTTGAAGCAGCAGAAAACAATATTGGAAGAGGAGGCAGAAGGGGCCAGTTATGTTATAGATGGCAGATTGAGAAGAGTTCCTCCTTATTTTTTCACCTATTTAACCTACTGCAAACAGCGATGGATTGGCAGATCGCTTCTTGATATCTTTGTGGACGAGTTCAGAGATAAAGATGCAGAATTTTACAAGAAAGCAATCAGTTCAGGTCAAGTGACCTTGAATAGAAAGCCGGCCGACTTGGACTCTAAAGTTCGAAATGGAGACTTGATAAGCCATAGAGCTCACAGACATGAACCTTGTGTGAGTTCAAAAAAAATCAGAATAGTTTTTGAAGATGAAAACATAATTGCAATAGACAAGCCTTCTGGAATTCCGGTCCATCCTACAGGGAGATATCGGTTCAATACAATAACCAAAATTTTCCAGCACGAGTTTGGGAAAGTGGTACATCCTTGCAACAGGCTCGATAGATTGACCAGTGGTCTTATGTTTTTGGGAAAAACCGCTAAAGGAGCTGATAAATTTGTTCAACAAATTAGGGATCGTAGTGTTAAGAAGGAGTATATTGCAAGAGTGGCAGGAAAGTTTCCCCTTGACGAGATAACAGTAGATAAACCTTTGAGAACACTCGTGCCCAAATTGACCTTGAATATCATTGATGAGAAGGAAGGCAAGGAAGCCAAGACAATTTTCAAAAGAATTTCCTATGATAAGGAGACAAACACTTCGATTGTTAAGTGTTTCCCACTAACTGGCAGAACGCATCAAATTCGAGTCCATTTACAATATCTAGGTCATCCGATAGCTAATGATCCAATCTATTCGAGTGAACACATTTGGGGACCGAGCTTGGGAAAAGGTGCTGAAGCTGACTATGATGAGGTCATATCCAAGCTTGACGGAACAGGTAAGGATAGAGCCCTCTCTTCATGGATCCATCCTCAAGGTGATGGTGAAGTTTTGACAGGAGAAGCATGTGCTATTTGTGATTCTCCACTATACTCGGACCCTGGCTTTAATGACCTTGAATTATGGTTACACGCATTCAAGTATGAGGCTGCTGATAAGTCTTGGTCTTACAACACTAGTTACCCTGAATGGGCAGTAGAGCCCTCGAGGAAGTTTATCGAGTTGGCTCTCGAGCAAGCCGATAAGTGTGGTGAGACCCAGACTCAATTCAATGTGGGTGCAGTATTAGTTCTTGATGGTGAAGTTTTAGAGACGGGCCACACGAGAGAACTTGAAGGAAATACACATGCTGAGCAGTGTGCATTGGAGAAGTATAAGAAAAGAACTGGCAGTTCCCCTCCAAAAGGGACAGAACTTTTCACAACAATGGAACCATGTACTTTCAGATTAAGTGGCAACTTGCCCTGTTCCGATAGAATTTTGCAAACTGAGATATCAACTTGTTTCGTTGGGGTACTGGAACCAAATGATTTCGTAGAATCAAACTCAAGCATTAGCAGGTTGACTGCCAAAGGGATCGAATACATCCACATTCCTGGCTACGAAGGGCGTGCTTTGGAGATAGCAAAAAAGGGCCATAATAAAAAGGAAATCGAGGTTGGTGCCTGATGCATTTTAGTTGCATTATAGATACATAAAATTATACATAAATCATTAATTGGATTCATTATCACTAAAGTCAAGGATCACTTGTTTCGTAGAGTAGACAAAAAGGTCTCTTCTGTTTCTAGAGTTCAGGGCTTGGTGCTCCATGCTTCCAGAGTGTTGTGTACTTGTACCCAAATCGTCCAATGGAATATCATTTGGATTTCTACCTGGCAAATTAGGACTGGAAGCACTGGGAACACTTACTGATCTGGGAATTGCAAATCCAGTTGCAATAATGGCGTCTGTGATATCGACGAAAGTTTGCTTTGTTTTGTCGAATATATTACCTGTCTTTTCCTCTGATTTCTTGTTTTTATTGGTCAAAGAAACGAATCTTCCATCTCTATTCTTTGTGTTTGTGGGAGGTCTGTTCTCAGAATCGCTATCGGAATCCTCCACAAACAATTCGAGACCGTCAAGGTGATAAAATTCATCTTCGAAGAATCTCCGACCCAAAACACCCTCTTTCTCCTTGATTTTCATTATCAAGTTGTATCTGTTGCACCATTCCCACGGAATAACAACACATACAACATAGGTAACCACCGAAAAAATTTCAGAAAGCTCATAAATAAAAGCATTAGCTACATCAGCAACGAAAAATGCCACTGGCCCACATATGACTATGAAAGTCAAGACCGTAATTAGCCACATATTCCTGTTAGCTACGATATCATTGACCTTCAAAGCTAGGTGAACCATGATCAAGGATGCATAGCAAATTGCCATCGACGTTCTTGTCAAATAGATGAAAGTGGGCATGATATACCCAGCTTCGCTGTTTTCTCCAAAGTTGTGGAACTTCGAAACCGCCCAAATGATTTGGGATAGAAAACTGGCAGTCAAACCAAGTACCAAGATAAGTCTTTTGTCATTCTGTCTAGAGAACAATCTCATTATGACTTGCACTTGGTTGATTTGCAAGAACAACACTGCCAAGAAATCTATGACTTTTAGGTATATTGGATCGTTAATTGCGTCCAATAGACACATGCCAGACAAGTATCCAGCCTTCTGTTCTTGATCTAGATCATAGATTCCCTTGATAATGGCTATGAGAAGGAATATTGACGATAAAATAGTGGAGAATTTGAGCAACCAAGAGGGCTTTATTGTATAACTGGTCAATATGAATAGGGTTAAAAACCACGTTATTACTGCCAGTGCTGATATGGAGTATATTATTGGAACCACGCTGTATTCAAACGATCCCTTACTACTATGGAGAATAAAGTGGTCCCATGAGCTTTGAACAATAGGAAGGGAGGAAGCAAAGACCGACATAAAGGTGCCTTTAGTGGTACTCATCATTGGAGTGGTGTTCTCATAACAGTCCATTCTGTAGATAGCCTTGTCAAGGAAGACTCGATGAAGCAAGTTGCTGGATATTAGAAACCCTGAAGGGAGTTCTATCTCCTCACAAGCTGGGTACGGTATGGATAGCTCACTGTTTCTCCATGACATCAGTGTATCGCTTAAATATTTACGACACTTAAAAATGCGGAAACATTAAAAGCCTGGATCAAGACTGCTTGGAGACAAATTCTTCGAAAACCACAGGCTTCTTTCAGGAAACACAGCTGGTGAACCAGAAGTACTTAGCAACACATCATGGCCCGCGATGGAAGCAAGAATAAAGGATTTCGGGGAGTAAGCGAGCACCTATCTGCCAGTACCAATGGCAACACTGGACCACATCAGAGGTCTGATTCGAATTGTTCCAATAATTATTCATTGCTAGACATTTACAAGGAAGATTCCGAGGAGGAGCACGATACGGAAGTTTCAGAGAGGTTTGAAGATGCCCTTGATCTCAATTTAGCTGAAACGAAGAATTCAGTTGGTAAAACCTTGTCAAAAACCTTGCTCCCAGACACTGCCGGTGATGTTGAAGACGAGTTGCTAATTAATGCTAAGAGACCTCTGTATGTGAAGACAATCAACAGGGTTTCAATCAATGAAATTTTAAGTGGGGAATTTGATAGGTATGGGTTTAAAAAGGTGTCAAACAATCTGACGATCAAAAATAACGATTACAATGAATGGTTCGGAGAATACGCAGAGTTTTTACTCGAAAGAAAGAAAAAATGGGTCACTCTATTAAAGTCAAATGGTCTCCAAGTTGATTCTGAGAGCACAGTCCCCAGTAGGTTTCCTCCAAAGTCTGAAAAAGTCAAAAAGTTAATTCGAAAAGGAATTCCTGGAGAATGGAGAGGGAGCGCTTGGTTTTTCTATGCTGGAGGGCACGAGAGGTTGAACAAGCATGTTGGGGTCTACGAAAAGATTGTAAGAGACACAAGGAACTTGCAAAATAAAGATACAGATGTAATTGAAAGAGATTTAAATCGTACTTTCCCTGACAATATTTACTTTAACGAAGCATTAGTCAATACGAAGGGAAAAGATGCTTACAGCAATACCCCAAAAAAAAACAATGCCCCAATGATCAAATCTCTTCGGAGAGTTTTGGTAGCATTTGCTCATTACCAACCACACATAGGGTACTGCCAATCTTTAAATTTTCTTGCTGGTTTACTCCTCTTGTTCATGAGCGAAGAAAGAACATTTTGGTTGTTAGTGATTCTTACTGAAAGGATCATTCCCAAAGTCCATTCCCAAAATTTGGAGGGTGTACACACCGATCAAGGTGTGTTAATGTTATGCATCAAAGAATATATTCCCCTGTTGTGGTCTATTTTAGGAAAAACGTTCGAAGGGGAGGTCTTATCGGAAGACAAGATACTAACAAAACTTCCACCAGTCACTTTGGTGACTTCATCTTGGTTTATGTCTTTATTTGTTGGAGTTTTACCAATCGAAAGTGTTTTACGGATTTGGGACATATTGTGGTACGAAGGGTCCAAAACTATATTCAGATTTTCATTGACATTGTGTAAGACTTGTCTTGACAGCGAGGAGTTTCAAAACACCAAACCCCACAAGAAAAACAGCGAGCTTGAACAAGTGGAGCTATTCCAGTTCATGCAAAGCTTTCCAAAGACTTTGATTAACCCCAATGTTCTTGTAGACAACTGCTTCAAAAAGATAGGTGGATACGGTTACGGATCGTTATCTCAAGATGAAATAAACAAATGCCGAGAGTTTGTTGCAAAGCAGAGACAAAAACTTAAAAGCAAGAGTAATTCTGTGATTAATCCTGAGATGAATGCACAGGAGCGTAGATTGTTGACGGGTGATGACGATATTCATGATGTCTACGGGTTTAATCGGTCTATTATGAGTGGGGTAGCATGGAACAATAATATCAGCAATAAGATGAAGAAGAGATTCAGCAAAAAGCCTTCAAAATCAAGATTAGTTCATTATTCTTAGATTAAGTACATTAATAAAACCGTAGATGCGAATTAATTTTCTCGATTCTAAAGTTTAAGTACTGTTACAGGAAAAATGTATAAATACTTGATATCCAGGTGGGTTGATCCCCTCATTGGTGTTGCCATTGGATCATGCGCCTATTTCTTGAACGAGGCAAGAGCTCAGAAGCCCCCAGGGCATAGACTTAGCCATATTCTTTCTCAGAAATGGAACAAGCTGTCTTCTACCAATTAAATAAGTGTTGTATATATTTATGGATGGATTAATTTACGTTAATTACTTATGAACCAGCTTAAACCTGTTTAACATCTCTGTAGCTTTTTGTTCACTCTTCATGTCAGCCTTGAGCACATTGAAAATCTTTGTCCAGGCATCTTCCGACACTGTTGATACTTCTGTGATCTCCAAATCAGGGTCTTCAGCATCAAAAAATACAGGGCTAGGCGTGGAAGCTCCAGATGCTGGTGAAGACACCATGCACATGAATGAGTAGGAGTCTAAAGAAGACAAGAGACCAGAATCTGGAATCACCTTACCTTTTATCAATAATTTGATATCCGTAGGCTTGACGTTGCTTTCGCCTAGTTTCAAGGAATCAATAAGTAGGGTTTTGACGTTGAAAATGGTCCGGGTTTCCGGTACATCTTTTAACTCTGTTTGGAACTTGAACGGAGGCTTTATAGACTTGAAGGCCAAGTCGACTGTTGAGGGTGTCGATTCAGTTGTAGGGAACGCTATTTCATAGGTGGGCAAAGAGGGCCCGAGCGACGACAAGTTTGAATAGTCACTGAAAGAGTTAAAGAATGACGGACTCTGGTCGTCTGAAATTGCTAACAATTTTAAGAATGATGACACAAAGTGTTGCTGTCCGGACTGTATTTCTATTGACATTGCTGATGGTGGCAGTTCTGGAAATAGTAAAAGTGAGAAATCTACGAAGGGCGAGAAATCGATATAGCCATGAACTTCTTTAAATCGTTTGGTAACAACTATGCTCCCTTATCCTCCGACGATGGGGCACCATTACCACCCCCTGCCACAGAACCATCTCAAGCCAATTCCTTTAAAACCCGGATGCAGAGATTGAATCCCTTTAGAAATAATTCTGTGTACTTGGAAGATGATGATAACTATGTGACGTCTCAGCCGGGGTACTTTGAATTGAGTAGGTGGGACAGAATGCTTATATTTGCGTTGACGTTTGGAGGGTCTTGCTGCTGCTATTTCATTTGTATATTTTTGTTCCCAGTTCTTTCGATGAAGCCCCGGAAGTTTGCGTTATTATGGTCTTTGGGATCGATCTTATTCCTCGTAAGTTTTGGTGTTTTACAGGGTGCTAAAGCATACTTGTTGCATTTGTGTCTGTCGACAAGAATCGTCTTTAGCATTGTTTTCATTTCGAGTATCATTATGACGTTGGTTTCGAGCGTAGCTTTAAGGAGTACTTTACTCTCGATTATCTTTGCAGTGATACAGTTGATCAGTGCAATCTGGTATACGGTAAGTTATTTCCCATTGGGCAAACAAACTCTCAATTTAGCAAGCAGTGTGGCGAGAAGCCAGGTCGATAGTTGGATTGCTTCATAAATACTGGTTTACATGCATAAATGTACGAACAAGTAGGGAAATAAATACTTATATTTAAGTTTAATCGAGGTAAGGCTCGTATCTATCTTGGTAGTCTGGCAAAGAAGCTGAAAGCCCCATTTTGACAACCTTTTTGATGGCGTCATTAACTGAGTCATCCTTGGAAACAGTTTCTGCCAATTGGCTCACCATTTGTTCTATCTGAGCAAATCTAATGTTGGTTTTACCTCCATGATTCAAGATGGAGTTCAAGTTTTTAAGGGCTTGTAAACTTAAAACGTACTTGAACTTGATCAAGTTCAATTTGAAAGCCAATTCCCAAGTGAATTGGTAGTTTTTGGCCTCATTGACAAGTGGCTGTGATAATTTGATCAAATTATCAATGATATCTCCATGGGAGTTGTTGATCAAATCGCTCAATAATTTGGAGCCCAATGGATCCTTATCATCTTTTTCACTTTCAACCTTAGCAATCAAAGTCTCCTTCTTTTTCATTGATTGAGCCTTGGCTTTTTTGTTCTTCTTGTTGCTCTTTTTGATCTTTGAACTCTCCTCGTCGTTTTCATGGGCCTCAAGTTTCTTCTGTTTTTGTTCGTTGTAAATTTCAAAATATATCTCGGACAAGCCCTTGATAACACGTACGTATATGGGTGTTGCATGAATGGTGTCCTCCCATTGTAATGTTTTAACGTAGTCTCTTGGCGTCCCACGTCTGAGACAATAAAAGTGAAAATCAAACTGATCGTTGAAGAATATATCGAAAATCTTGACTACAGCTGTAAAACGCTTCAAGGCTAAACCTTTACAAGTTTCAATCTTATCTTGGAGGTCACTTATCACTTCCTCGTTCTCCGGTGTTCTTTCGACCCCCAGTAACTCTTCTTCATACTGATGATACAATCTCTTATATGCTTCAGCACTTTCAGTAAGGAACCAGTTGGCCTGCATGGTGTGCAAGTCTTTACATCCATTAACAGCATCTTGATCCAATTTAGTGAACAAAGAGATCAAATCCACAGCCTTGTCAATTTCATTTGCTCTTAGATAATACTTGGTTGCTTTTGAGTTGATGAATCTATCTTGCAAATCCAATTGACGTCCTTCCTCCATAGCTTCAGCAGCCTGTCCATATTGTTTATAGTGTTTCAAGATTCTGGCCTTCAAAATATACAACTCTACCAAAGTAGGGGAGTGATCCAAGGCTTTGTTGATATAACCTGAAGCACTATCAAGATCCTTCTTGTAAAGAGAGAATTGTGCCAAGAAGTAGAGACTCCACACCTTGATTGTTGGATCGTAATTCGATAAATCGTGCTCAAAAAATTCCATAACAATTTGCTCTATAATTTTCAATTTTTTCAGGTTCTTCAAAATGGGTTTAATGTTGACAAAAGAAGCTGGAACACCTTTCTTCAATTGGCCCAATACATAGGCTTGTGCCTTTTCCCGGAAAGCAGGATGTGATGATGGTAGGAACATCAATGGCAAAAACTTCGGAGGATCGGCTTTGGGGTAGAACTTACCTAAATTCTCGTATAACTTGATTCTCTTGTCTAGTGGCTTTTCCAATATACCAAGACAGATTTCTAATTGCTTGTAATAATCAGTATTATCGGGATTTCTTTGCAACAATTGTCTGTAGGCAATTGAAGACTCTTGGTTTCTTCCCAAAACCATCAAGTACTTTGCCTTATACTCCAAGTATGACAACATATCTTTGATGTACGGCTTATCCTCCTCCAATACATCCAAGGCCCTTTGGACATCTCCACTCTGGAAGATTATGTCATTTTTGTACAAGAGACATTCGCTTTGCTCATATGCATCCTGGTCCTGCAAATGCTCCTTGATAATCGATTCAATTTTTGTCAAAGTTGAAATGGCACCTTTATAGTTTTTATTCAAGTGCAAGGCAACAGCAGTACCTGTCCAGTTAGCCCTGTAACCAGGTTGAAATTCCAAGTAATTTTGCCTCGAGCTTACTAGATTCTTGTAGTCTCTGATATGAACCTGTAGGTTGGATAAGTCTCTCAAAATCTGCTTATTGGGTGAACCGTTTTCAACAGCAGCCTTCAACCATTTGGCTGCATCCAGGTATTTTTCAACGGCCCGATAGTAAATACCTGCCAAGTGATTCACAATGTAACTATTTGGATCCTTGGTCAACCCTTTCATTACGTACAGCTCAGCTTCGGCCTTGCTTCCAATGTAGTAGTTAATACATCCTTTCAAGGTTAAAGATTCAGCATGACTAGAGTTCTTCTTCAAATTGGCATCGACAAGTTTGAGAGCCTTTTTGTACTGTTTATTGTCATAAAGCTTCAATGCTTCGTTGAAATTGGCATCTTCTTTGTTACCAAGAATGGGTGCTATTCTTTTGGATGCCATTGTCCTGTGAGACTACTACTTTTCAATGTCAAGCACTCGAGACTGGAGACTGAAAAATTTTGGTGCGTCTATTCGAAGCACGACAATCTTGCTGCAAAAAGAGTGTGCTGCACAGGCAATGGCCTACTGATTCAGCTAGAGAGACGAGATGAGTTGTGTTGAGGTTCGCCGAGCCGGAATAGCGATGCTGTATGGCACAATCGCCACCGGCTCTGGGAAATGGGTTTCGCCGCCTGAGGGACGAAAATCTGTCGAAGAATCGTGTCACGTGAGTGCTGTGACGATGACAAAGAGCTGTAAAAACCTAGATTGTCGAAACTCCAAATGATTGCAGCCGAGAACTAAGTCCAACAGCCAGCTTGTACAGCGACGGTCTCGTGGCCATCACCGAGTCGTCTGGTTGGAAATTGTTCGACAGCCAAGGTGACCAGTTTGAGTGGGATCAGTCGGTAACCGGATAACTTAGTAATCCGTATCCGCGATTACTATCAGAAAATATTATTTATGGATTCCCCAAATCCATATCGACATATTCAAATATCGTACCTCCTTCGTAAACGTGAAGTCGTTGATAGTTTGCAACGATGGTTGGTACCAATACTAATGAAGATGGTAGAAGATGTAGCTACGACGAACAGAACGACGACTTATCGGATATACACAAATATCCCAGGATAAAGACTGCTTGTTTGAGTTGCAGGAAGAGAAAGAGTAAATGCAACGGAGAGAATCCCTGCACCAACTGCGCCTATTACGGCAAACAGTGTGTTTATCCCGAGTCGAAACTCCGGAAGAAAAGAGGCAAGGGAAGAACGAATAACCGTCAAGAAATCCATCTCATCAATGAGAGATTGAATCTTTTGGAAGATGTGTTGTTGAAACTTTCCAACCATCTTGACGAAAAGTCCAATGTGGACTTGTTGAAGAAGCCATACAGAACAGAAGCATCTAAAGACTACAACGTGAGCGATTCAGGCTCCGACAGCGATGATCTGGCTGAGAGCGAAGAGACTGTTGATGATTACAAAGCACGAAGGCTCTCAAGGGATTCTCTGAAGAACAATTGTGAACCTACAATTCCCGGACAGGGAGTTCCTGAACCTTCTGTACCGACACCCACATCATCTTTTGGAAGTCAAACGCCCTTGTCCAAGACTCAGTATACGAAAGCCAGAGAGGCAGAGTTTACATTCGGAGAATCACTTGGGAGCCACTGTACTCTTTCGCTATTTTCAGCTGCTAGTTTGAAGTGGTTGGATGAGAAGTTTCAGAACAAGTTAGATCTCTTGCCATTAAAAAAACTTGCTTCACTGGTGGACAACATTATCGAATATTCGCTTGAAATGATAATACATCCTCCACATAAGGCTGAAAACATGAAGTACGATCGTAGAGGTCGGTTCCAAAAGAACTCCGACTTGATTTTTGAGGCTCTTAGTTTCGGTAACGATCAATTCTTCCTATTCACCGTGGTTTTAGAGATTAGCACGGTAAGGAGCATGTTTGAAAAATACTATCAAAATACCAATCGTCAATTCAAGTATAGCGAAATTATGATGATGAACCTTGTTCTAGCAATGTGCTTGAGAAGGTGGGTTGAGACATCGCTAAAGGACCCCAGGTTTATTAATTTGAACCTTTTGAATGAGAAAGAACTTTATGAACTTCAGCAAGTGTTTTTTGAGAACGCTTTATGTTACTATGACAAGATTCTAGTGTTGAATGAAGGCATAGAGACTGTCCAAAGTTTGATTATCTTGATTGAATATTTGGAAACATATTGTGCCTGTGACTTCTATTCTGTTTGCATGATAACACCACTTTTGATACGACATGCTCAATCCCTTGGACTCAATCGAACGCACGAGAGAGCATCCCAACTCTCTGCGGAACATTATGACTTGTACGTGAAATTATGGTGGTTTTGTGACTACTTTGATATCTCCAGTTGTTACAAGACCGGAAACACTTGTTTCATAAGCTCTAGTGATATCACATCATATCAACGTATAGATTCCGAATTTGACTCCCTTTCGGGCCCATTTACAGTCAAAGAACATATAATGAATTCTCACAAGGTTAAGAACGTTCAAGGTATGGGGTTCTTTGAGTTTTATGGCCTGTATTTCTTAATATCCTTGAAGCGTATTGAAAGAAGGACATACGAGAAAATATTCACAGCCAAGGCTCAATTCGATAATCAAGACGATGAAGTGTTTTACAGTGCGATAGATCGTGTAACGTTTGAGCTCGACGAATTGTCTCGTATCATGGATCCTTGTTTAAGGCCAAAATTACCGTGGCAACAATTCGATGACGAATATCGACTAAATCCCTTATTGAAAGCAATGAGAGAATGCAAAACCAAGCAATTTGCATTTACCAACCTATTATTCAGGTTAGATTACCTTGCACACTACTTGATTGTTAATAGAGCTCCCATATTCAGAAAGAACAAGAACCAACAAAGACTTAACTTCCACATCAAAAGATCTGTTGAATGTGCGAGAGCTATTGTCGACATTGTTGCAAACCTCCGTCTCGAAAATTGTGGAAGAACACAAGTAGTTTCCTACTGCTCCTTCGTGGGATTTCTTACCCTACTATCCAACACTTTGTTATATCCAACTGCACCAGAAGCCTTTCAAGATTGCCTCAAATTAGTGAAATTTGGGACTACTTTCTGTTCTAACACGAGAACTATAAGAGTTCTTGAACAAAGGTCTGATTTCTCTAAATATGAACAGAAAGCTTGTTTTAATGACGTAAGCGCCAGAGTGCTACTTAAGATTTTGATATCAGTTATGTCAAAAGAGCTCGGCCGAGACTTAGCTACAGACTTAAAGCTCACTAATTACTTTGCTGCCTTAGAGAGATATTGTCCCCAACTCTTCTCTACAGATGACCCCAAAGGTACGCCTGCAAAAGGAAACAAGAGGCTCGAACCTACCTTAGCTAACCTCATAAATCCAGACAATGAAGACGACAGCGGCTGCAAAGTGTTGGCATCTTTAATTGGGGCCCACTCCGCAGCCAGCACCAAAAGCTTCACTTTCGATCACCTCCCCAATTTCTTTCATGACTTATGACCTTCTTGCCAACCAACCGGCGTAAAATATTTAGTATAATACAAGTTCATAACTTCAAGTAAGGTTTAGCACGGGCCGCTTGTGAGCGTTAAAGTTATCCGTTCCCGATGATAATAGCTGCGCATGAAAAATACTATCTTTACATCAATAACCTCATCGATATGAGTGAATATACTGCTGAGGATGGCTCTGTCAAAAGGACTAGAGTAGCATGTGAAACATGCCGGCGGAAGAAGATCAAGTGTAGTGGAGAAAACCCATGTTCCAACTGTCAACAGCTGAAAGAAGCAGAGTGCATCTACATTGAAAAAGTAAGGAAGAGGACCAAAGACGATGGGAAGATCACAAAGAGATCGAGTAACGCTATGAAGCAAATGGAAGGTCGGTTGTCACGGTTGGAAGGGTTTATACTGAACATTTCCAACAAGTTGGACGCTTTGGCTGGCTTTGCACCCCGCTCAGTCCCCAGTAATAATTCCAATGGGTCTGAGAAAGAGAATTACTCGGGTGATTCGGCTGCGAGACAACTGATAGAAACCACTGCTTCGGACTCGTCGGAAGAAGAAGATGATGATGATGATGATGAAGAAGTGGAGGGAGATAACGAGCGGCAGGACTCAGCTTCAATCCTCGAGGCTGATCTGAAATTCAATGAAGAAACTCAGCAGCCAGTGAAAACGATCCAATTTAGAGACAAGTACGAGCTTTTATCGAAGCTCCCAGATTTCACCAAGAAAGACAAGGGAACTAAATATACCATATACCAGTTGAGAGAGCTGTTTTTCGAAACCCATTCATTTCTCCTGGTTTGTTCACATAAATCGTTGGAGTGGATAAGCCGTTCGTTGGATCCCAATAATAGTGAAATCCTCGAACAATTCAATCAATTCCCTTACTATTACTTCATGGCGGCGCAACCTTTATTGAAGAGGTGGTCGAATCCTCCGTTGATCACGGCAGCTAACAAGACCAAACTCCTTGAGCGGCCTCTTCCCGAGAATGAGGAATATATCAACGCCCTTTTACTCCACTGTTCCAACACTTTGCAGTGTCTTGATTTTGCTGTGACCCCAGAATTGATTCCCGAATTAGTAACTAGGTATTTCAATGACGAGAAATTGAGCAACTCGGAGCTCTTGTTATTATGTTCTGTGGTGTTCATTGGCATTGATACCAGAATCGAAGAACTTTGTGATGGAAGTAATATCGAATCTGACGACTTACTCAATCTTTATAATATGAAGGAGATGGAAGATCTTCTTAACAGTCTATTAGACACTTCTGTGCTGCTTTACTACAGGGTATCTGTGATAGGACAAGGACTTCGGACCGTTCAAGCTATCATTATCCATACTTTGGCTGTCGCTACTTACGGCTTACCGGATACAGAGTATATGTTACTTTCTGTTGCAATCAGACATGCAAAAGAGATGGGAATACACCGACCAGAAAGCTACATAGACTTGCCTCCAGAAGAGGCTATGGTCAGGAGAAAGATATGGTGGATGTGCCAACAGTTGGATATCGAATTCAGTTTCCGTCATGGTAAGTCACCGATTTTAAGTTCACAAGACATCACAATGTTTTCTCTGGATACTATAAAGTATATAGTGGAGGAGGTGGCTCATTGCAAATTCGAGGAGGTGACCCAAGGTCCAGTTGTCACAGATTCCTATGGTTTGACAGATACTTATGCTTTGATGTTTCAAATTGGTCCTCGATTAATGCGAGAGACGTATGATAAGGGTGCTTACGATGCTTTGTGGTTCTTTGGCACATTCATTATATCCAGACTAAGGTCAAGGACTTATTTTGAACTCTTGGTTCCGCTCAGCAGTCCAACTACAGGAGAAAAGGTAGATGAACTATTGATGGAGTTGAATAATGATGCAGTTCAAATTTGCAATATGATGGTCAACGAATTCAAACCAACCTTTTATGATGAACCGAATTTCCGCCCAAATTTAGACAGGTTCCCACAATTTCTTAGAGACAGAATTCTAGAAGGACACTGTCACTTTTTCTTGCATTTAATGTTGGCTAATAGAGTCCCATTTTTGGTCAAGAGTAAGGTTGAGAATACCCAAATGCTGATTTTTCGTAAAATTCACCTTCGAAGTGCTAGAACACTTTTACATTTAGCTATAAACATCCGGGAACATAGTGATAGTCTTTTCCAATTGAACTGGGTGCTTTTCTATCCGTTTGCTGCCTTTCTCATGCTACTGTCAAACTGTATGAACAACCCTCTACATGCTGATACTCAAGATGACATCAAATTGCTCGAGCTAACCTCGACCGTGTTCTTCGATGGCCGATTGCTAAAGACCAGAAAGTTGAGCAACTTGCGAACTTACATGATTGTGATGAAATTGTTCATTCGTTTGGTAGTGGCAGTGGTTGAATCTCGTACCAAACAAACCACTACCTTCAGCGCATTACATCACCAGCAATTGGCAGTCATAGCGAAACATGCACCAGAGCTCTTCAGCAAGAAACGTCGGGGGTTTAGCATCCGCTTCAGCTATGGAGAAGAAGACTCAAAGCCTCGATGTGAGAAGGAAGAAGCTCCTCCCCCACCCACGAAGGTTGATACGGCTGCAAACGTAGGACCCGAATACCACCTTAGCTCTCCAAGCTATAATCCTTCGTTGGCCAACTTGATGCATCCCACAAACAACGGTTTACCAGACTCTTCAGGGGCCATGCCCAATCTAGTTCCTGAGTTGGACACTCTCACGTCAAGCGTATCCTCTGATACAAATACTTCTCCAGGTTTTGGAAACTTCGATTTCGGAGATGAATCTCTTAGTTCCATGGTCAACTATCAGATGAACCAGTTGCCGAATTTTTTCTTCGATAATAACCTCGGGTTCTAGTCCACTTCAAGACTTTTTAATAGGCTTCAATATTACACTTACTAGGGTGGTGCGGGCGTACGCAAACCAAATCATCATCTAATTAATCGCACATTTTGCCATCTCAGTACGGTTCGCTATCACTACTCTAACAAGCTATCTGAATATGAGCGTGGTCATTCCGGAGGGGAAGAAGCGCGATAGAGTTGCCAAGGCATGCATGCACTGTCATAAAAGGAAGGTCAAATGTGACGGACTATCACCGTGTGGAAATTGTAAAAACAGTTTGGGAGGCAAATGCATTTATCCCCTTGAATCTAAGAAAAGGTCTCGTTCCAGGAAAGCCAGCATCAACAAGAGTCTGAGTGTCAGCGATTTAGATACAAGATTGGCGAAGCTTGAAAGCTTGTTGACGAGCTTGGCACTGAAGCTTGGTGCTGACAATTTGGGGACTGAAGAACGAAGCGAATCTAGTGCTAACGATAATGAAGATGATGAAGTAGACATTGGGGAACATAAAAATGGTGGTGTAAAAAGGCCGGGAGGCGTGGATTCGTTTGGTTATCCAGAAAAAGACATCGGTGGAGATTACAGCCGAGATACCAGGGAATCTAATGGCAATATGTATGTTATGAAAGGTGGTATACGAGGTGTTGACCTGGATAATGAGAAAACATACTGTTTGCCAGATGCGTTTTATGGCAGTCACTCATTGATCCATATATTTAGTCACAGAAGCATCGAGTGGATGAGTAAGAGAGTGCCCAAAGAGCATGCCAATTTATTGTATCCGGTACAAAACTTATCAATATTGTTTGAGCTTTGCCTACTGTCGTTCAAAGACATTTGGTTCCAAAGTCGGCCCAAGGATC
Organism: Yamadazyma laniorum; assembly: GCA_002109505.1. Lineage (NCBI taxonomy): Eukaryota > Fungi > Ascomycota > Pichiomycetes > Serinales > Debaryomycetaceae > Yamadazyma > Yamadazyma laniorum. Next base: position 33,980 of record MVNT01000014.1, on the reverse strand, counting down.
ATACCTCTAGACAGGCAATGGCAGAAGGGCGTTTTCCTGAAAATCCAGACTTGGTGTATGAGCTTCTTCAAAGTTTTGGGAAGGTGTTCATGGCAAGTAGATTGGTGGAGACCGAGTATCTTCGTTGCTTGTTTGATCGTTTTTATGCCAACAGGAGAGCAGCAACAGGAGAAGAGATGCCCACGGGATACAAATATTACAGATTCAGTCACTCGGAGTTATTGATCATGAACATTTCGTTGGCTTTATGTATAACTCATGTGATCGACAAGAGGCGGGAGTCTCAAATTGTAAGCCCCACTACAACTGGCCCGATGGACAGCCCGAATACCCCTTTATTGAACGTTCACAGTTCCGATGACTTGATTCAATTACAAGCACAACACTTGCAAAACTCCATATACTACTACGAGATAATCAGTGTTCTCAGTGAAGGTGTATCTACAGTGCAAGCCATTTTGTTGTTGATAATATACCTTGAGCTTACTATGGTAAAAACCCACATGACGTTCATCTTTATTTCGATCGCAGTACGGTTCGCCCAGGAGCTAGGTTTGCATAGATACGAGAGTTTTGCAGGGTTACCAGAAGAAGAGGCTGCTTTTAGAAGAAAAATTTGGTGTTTCTGTGAGTTTATGGATGTCGAGATCTGTTATAGAAATGGGAAGCCTCCTTTGATAAATCCCGCAGACGTCTCCACATTGACTAAAAAGGACTTTGTTGCAAACCTAAGACTCAAAGACTTCCCTTTCAAGTTCGAATCAGACAATGATTTGGACCCTAAGTTTCTACAATACATATTGGAGGTCAAAGGAGTGGATGCTTACGTTGGTCATTTTAGCAGTCACTTGAACAAATTAAGATTTGAATCATATGCCAAGTTGTTCAGTGCAAGCTCTTGCGACCACTCCTTTTCTGATATTTGTCGTTTGTTGGGTACCATGAATGACAAAATGATGGAACTTAGAGACATTGTCTGCCCGAGACTTAGGCCTACATTCCATAATGAACCAGAGTTCGACAACATGTTTATATTCCAGACTCACAATTCTGATCAACTACCTCTTTCCTTAGAAATCTTATTATCCTTCCAATTCATGTTTTTCATGCATATTATGACGATGAACAGATTGATAACAAGATTGAAATGTGAGCCGCAAGAAACCCAGAAACCGGAGGTTGTCAAGTTGAGACAGCTTGCTATAGATAGTGCAAGAACAATTTTGCATACGTCTATAAAAATTGACCCCAAGGCTAGTACATCCTCGTATTTGAGCTGGTCGGTCTTTTATGTGGCAGGTGCATTTTTAGATCTACTAACCCTGTGTTTGAATAATCCTGAAAGTACCGATACGGTCAGTGATATGAATCTTTTGATATTTGCTCTTGTCTCATGCTTTTCTCCATGTATTTCTGGGAGACCCTCAGCAACGGGGTATCAATCCAATCAGAAACAGATTGTATTGTTATTGTCTTGCTTTGTTATGCTACATTTGTGCTCGAAAATTGTAGAGAGTCATTCAAATCGTGTGTATTTCGACACAAATCCAAAGCTCAAGCTGTTATTGATGGATTGCAAGGCACTTTTCCCAGAAGTGTATCAATCTAATACCACAAGTTGGCTCACTAAAACGCCAGTTGACAATTCCGATGCTAATGATCGAATCAATTCTTATAGCGATGCCAATTCCGATAATCATTCGGGCACCGCCACTACCACTAGCCACAATAACATTCACAGTTGTACGCCCAGTGGTACGAACAGCGTCATTACGGATGTTTCGAAAGAGTTTCATCTCAAAGCGCCTGGAGTTCTTCCAGGTCCTACAGGGTATTTCAGCTTGAATGGCCCCGCTAAAAAGGCAGAGAGATTGACGAGTTTGTTAGGGGAAGGTACATACCCACAACTTGATAGTCAATCTCCCTTCAGTAAAACTTTTGGTTACGACCCCGAGTTTACAGATACGTTGGATAATGTTTTCGGAGGTGAGACTCCCAACTTCTTTTACGATAATAGTATTGGACTTTAAGAGACTTGTATTCAAATACAAGTAAATTGGAGGTTTCCCCTACAAGATTTCCCATATTCCCCACATTTTTTCTTCTGACTATAATGAATAGGAAGAGTTTGAATAAATAATACATTTAGTCTATACATATAATATAGGTATATTAGTGGTGACATAAAGTCAATTAAACCTTGTTAGCAGCATCATTAGCGAAGACACCCTCAGCCTTCTCTTGGGGTTCCTGGTTGTTGGAGGAGTCGTCATTAGACTTAATAATAGAGGAATCTTCCTTCAATTCGTTTTGGTCCTTTTCGAAATCACCGTCGTACAAGCCCAATTGGTTACCGTATTCTTCGATCTCAGACAAAGACAACTTTGGTAAAGTAGCAGCTACTCTCCATGGTTGTCTTCCTTCTACATGAGCCTTGGCAAAAATGATGTCGATCTCTTCCAATTGTCTACCAGCTGTTTCCGGGTAGAAGAAGAAAATAATGGGGACAAACAGAAAGTTCATGGCTGCAAAAAACAAGTAACAACCCCAGTCGGATTTGTCAATGAAAACAGGAGTAAACATGACAACAGCAAAGTTACAAATCCAGTTAGTACAAGTGGAAATAGCAGAAGCAATGGTTCTAGTTCTCAAAGGATTAATTTCAGGTGGGTAGATCCATGGCAATGGCAAAATGGTGAAAGCAAAGAAGACAATAAACAAGAATAAACCAACGGCTGCACCCTTAGCATTATTCTTGGTTGGGTGTACTAAACATCCAAAGGCAATAAGGAAAGAACAACCTTGACCAACGGCACCGATTAAGTATAAGTTTCTTCTACCCAAAGTATCGATCAAGAAAAAGGAAGGAATCGTCGAAAGGGCATAAACGGTTGCGAAAACACCACCCAAAACTAAGGCCAATCTTCTGTCCAAGTCAATGGTATTTTCGAACAAAACAGTGGAATAGTAAATAGCAGCATTACAACCAGTGAATTGTTGGAAAAATTGACCGATAGCACCAAGCATCATTCTTTGGAAATGCTGAGTTTTTCCACCAGTAAACAAATCTTTCAAGCCAACTTGTTGTTTATCAAATCTGTTAATAGCATCAGAAATGACAGTTATTTCAGCTAAAACATGGTCAGATTCTGGTTCAACGTCGTTTAAAGCACCCAATACAACCAATGCTTCAGGTTTCTGTTCATGTGCAACCAACCATCTTGGAGATTCAGGCAATTGCAAGATACCTGCTAACAAAAATCCTGCAAAAACAATCTGCATAGCAACAGGGAATCTCCAGGAGACTGAAGAGTTAACATAACTCAAACCGAAGTCCAACCAGTAAGCGATTAAGGTACCGACGGCAATAACGGAACCTTCTAAGTTAACCAATCTACCTCTGTTTTCAGCTCTAGACATTTCAGATTGCCAAACTGGAATAGTAGCAGTATTCAAACCGTTACCGATACCTGTGATAACTCTACCAATGACGAACTGGCCCAAACCCCAGGAGTCCCTGAAAGCACAAACAGAAATAACAGTACCAAGAATAATAATCATAGAACCAAAAATAACCAAAGGTCTTCTACCGTGATGGTCACCTCTCATCAAAGCGTATATAGCACCAAAGAAACAACCGATTTCGTAACAAGCTGTGACAGCACCTTGGTTTACACTATTATTAAGAGTGGCTGGGAATTCGCCGTTAAATTGGGGAGCGGTGATGATACCGGACATCAAACCCTGATCATAACCGAACAAGGAAAAACCAGTGACAGCGGTTGCCGTGATAGCAACTCTCAAGGGTCTTCCTCTCAAACCAAAAGTATTAGTTTTTGATACAATGTTTAAACCCATTGTGATAGCTAGGGAATTAAAAAAATAGATTAGAGTTCAGTGGAGAAGACAGATGTGCATATATTTATACTTTGAAAAACTTTCAAAGAAAAGCAAGCTGAAAAGAAAGTAAAATCGTTTAAAAGACGTCATATTGCAATCCGGGAAAACTATATGCAATAGTGGTAGGAGATGCTCAAAACAAGAGTACATATTGACACTATACAGGACCACTGTCATTCCGTGTTTTTGTTTTCCAGATTGACCGCTTCTATTGCCGCTTATTTTCCTAAATAAGACATATAAAACACTGTTGAAGAAACAGCCCTACCTCCATCCTCATTGCAGCCAGGTCAGCCAAGAATATGTCAATAGTGGCATAATCCATGTAGCAATCCAAGCTTGACGAGAAGAAATGTTTCTCAACAATCATAGGCAGATTCTTCTATGGACCTGTCTAGATCTATTTACCCCGTAATGTTTTCTAGTATGGGGTTTTTGAGTATTGACGATAGCTTACTAACAAACATTCAACTTTTTCTTTTTGTTTGAAGTATATTTTGGTAATTAAGTGTGCATATAGAGTGAGCGTATCATTACAATAGAATGAGGGACAGATTGCATATAAAGGGCCCAATAGCCAGACTACATCTAGGCTATATATGCATTCTACTATTCTTTTTCCAAGGGGATGAATGAATTAATCGTTTTCTGATACCGTTGTACTTGTATTATCCTCAACAAAATTATACTCATAGAGGTCCTGTCGATGACAGGGATTATTTTATGTCAAATTTGAGGGATGTGCCGAAAGATGGGCCGAATGCAGCATGTCTAACTGTTCGGTCGCACCAAAAAAATTCATCCGATGGCCGGGGATCTCGAACGGCAAGAGCCGAGGGTTCATATACTTACCGACAGTATTTTTATAGCTTTAATTGGATTTTTGCCTGTGTATGGGGTACCTGCAGACAACGCTTAATACCGTGTATGTTTGATTAAGTAATTTAACCAGCTTAGTCTTCAAACCCGGGGAAACCAGTTTCATCTGGAGTTTTGTGTGGGTTTGAGGCTGTACGACATTTATTTTTGGGGTAGTAAAGCGATGGAGAGCAACAACACACTGACATATATGTTGCCAAGGGTTGAGCAAAAGGCGATCTTGATGTAGAGAAGGAACTTACCATGCATCCTTGCCCGACAGCCTTCGTCTAAAAGAAAAACGCAGCATGTTGGGCTGATTTGGTATCTACAGAGGGCCTTAATGCATATTATAATAGGCACTGGGATATTCGAAATGATATCAATGTACCAATGCTGCAATCAATACCAACTAGTTGTTCCTTTATGAAAACTTTCAACGTCTAAGCTAATGTTGCTTTCTCTTTTCCTGAAATGTCTAGTTGTCAACTGAATGCGATATTGGATTTAATATAGAAAAACTAGACATCGTTCCGATGCGTGCCAGGAAAGGTTGTAGATCATCTGCGAAAATCCCACCCCAGTCACAGAGTTGATTGTATTGAAAGGTGGGAAGTTGAGAGCTGTGGTAGGTGGGACAGCAAGGTAGATTAAGCCACCGAAAAAGAAAATTGGGGATCTGGAATACTCCACTTTTTTAACATACACTCTTACCTAGGGTTGGCAGGGTGGGGCAGTTAGAGTTATTGCGCCAGCGTATAGTGTTCCATATCATCCCCACCACATTAAACTTCTGGAGTGAATATTTTATACCAAGGGCATAGGCTCATGGAAGGGGAAACACAACCATAGAATCTCCCGGACCAGCTCGGTTATTTGAAAATATTTTTTATTATCCAAACTTTAGCATTTAGTATATTTAGCATTTCTGAAGTTATACAGGTACATTAATCGCCCCGGTTTTTTCCCCACTAAGACTTCCAGAAGCGCAAAGGCAAGGATGCAAAAAGGATGCGGTGGTTGTACCCATTGATCGTTTAAGTGCTAACGAAGGGGACAAATGCCTTGAAAAGCCCAAATCAAAACCTTCCAAACTCTGTTTGCGGCGTGAGCGTGCATTCTTAAATGGAGGGAATCCGCTCCACCTATTGATTGGGCGTTTTTTTTTGTTTTGTTTTAACTTTTGAAGGGGTTGGAGAATCCTTGGTCTTCTCCTCTCGCTAAGATACAATATGCTGTATTACCCTATTTCTTCACGAGGCGCCTCTAACTTCGATTTCCCTTGATTTGGCTTCTAAGCATTTTTCGGTACTTATTGAGGCATCGCGACTTTTAATTCACTTTTCAACTTGACTATGGAACAAGTTTCTATAGAACTTTTGAAAGATCCATATAGTCTAACGAAATGGGATCATTTGATTCAGTTAAACTTACAGGGTATCTCTAAGGCTAACATCCTGAAGCTTCCAGCCGCCAGAGCTGTATATGATGCATTCTTGACGATATACCCGTTGCTTGAAAACTACTGGTTGAAGTACGCCCAGCTTGAATATGAGCTAGGGAACTTCTACGAATGCAGCAAAGTGTATGAAAAGGCCTTTAGTTATGTGAGTTACTCGCCGAGGATATGGGCAGCCTATTTAGAATTTCGTCTTGTGAGTGATCCTGTGTCTTCCACTAATTGTTTGCATTACCTCAAACTCTTCGAACTGGCAAGAAAGTATATCGGTTTCAACTATTATGCTGCCGATTTTTACAAATTATATTTGGAGTTTTTGAGCACATACAAAGACGTGGATTCAAGTTTAAGCTTTCAATTGAAATATGAACGATTGCTTCGTTATGTGTTAGAGATACCTGCTTACAATTATGCATCTTTCTTCAGGACAATGTTTGAAGCATTGGATTCGGGCTCTTTGTCATGTACACAGGATAGAAGCTTGCGTAAAAACATCACTGACATCTATACAATTACACAGTACAAGTCGTTCAAGTTGTATGATTTTGAAAAGAAGCTACATCCATATTTCGACTTGAAGCCCATAAGCATCAATGAGATGAAAACCTGGGAAAAGTATCTAGACTATGTCGAATTGAACTTTCCCTATGAATATGTGATACAGACCTATGAACGGTCAGTGCTTGTTACATGTAACTACAACGATATGTGGATAAAGTACATGAATTACTTGACTAATCTAGAAAAGTTCGATACTTTGAACGAACTTCTCAAAAGGGCCATTTCTCTCCGGAAATTTAACAAAGGTGACTTGGTTGAAAGGCTCATCGACTTGAATCTTTTCAATTCGAATTTCTTGACGGCCAAAAATCTCTTGAGTGGACAGGTAAGCCTCGCAAAGCTTTCGAGTGTCGAATGGCTATTCAACAATACCGACCTTTTCGCCAAATTGTTTGAGACGTCGCAGCCATGGGAACTCCTCGCATACTACGATCTTAATGCTGAAACTAAGTTGAAGCTCTTCAAGTCTTGCAAGAACAAAACAGACGAGTACAATCGAGCCCTTAGGTTCTGGTTGAAGTACAATCCTCAATATTTTCAGGAGTTTGTCGAGCTAAAGGAAACTACTTATGATTTTGATGAAGAATTGGCGGCGTTCCTTTAACGTCCGCCCCGCATGTATATATTTTAACCTTTTACTACACAGTTTAATACACTAATACACAACCAAAACCCTAATGCAATAAAGCCGATGAGCCTGGTAAATTTCCAGTTATTCAAAGGCACCAATACCAACAAGGTGAATATCAACAATACGAGACCCCTGACAGTGATTAGAAGGTTTGAGTGAATGGTAAACGTCAATGTCTTACCGATAAGAAGGGCATTATAACCAATACCAATAAATACAAGAAGCAAAGGAGTTCCCAAGCAAGCATTTAGTCCGACCATCAGATTATACTTGATTGATAAGCTCACGTTCGTAATAATGTCATTAATAGAATTCATAACGGAAAATACCAAGAACCCAAGCAAATAATCGCTTATTCTTAGTATGAGCCCAAAGTTCTTGACTAACCTTAAAAGTATAACAGATATATTCGACACCACAAGCATGGAGTTTACTATTCCCACCAAATTCATTAGATAAGATAGTTCGAACTTCAATCTCAAACCGTATATGGTGACAAGGCCCAACGCCAGTATCGCTAAAGAAGCAACATAAGGGAACTTGATGAATACAAACAATGACATTATTACATAGTAATAATATAGTAAGGAACTGGGGCAGTCGAGTGGAACCAAAAGGTTGATGGCCCTATTTAGCCAGTGTACAACAAAGTGCATTGCATTAAGCCACGAGGATTCAGTCGTATGGGTCAATTCCTCTTGCCTTTCTAGATCTTCCAACTCTTCGTCAATATTCAACGGGATCATTTCTTCACTCACTTGTTTATTGGTGCCAAACAAGTACACCAAATGCGCTATGTATACGCCAGCCATTATAAAGTCTTCGAAGATCGTGATCTTTCCGTCTTGTAAGACGAAATTGAATGTCACAAAAGTGACCAACAACCAGGACAAGTCCACGAAGACCATTCTGTCATTGTGAACAGAAACAGGTTTTATGACGCATATGAGGCCAACAACTAGCCCACATATAATCAAGTTCGACCCTATTAGCTGGCCGAGCACCAATTCGGAGCTGACTTTTAGGCCATTATAGTAGTTGGTTATATCTCCGAGAGAGTTTATCAAAGGGATAATAACGAAATACAAAAACTTGGGGTTTATTTGTACTCTTTCTGTAATATGGTGGAGATTTTCAAACATATAGTTGCTGATAACTAGGCTTAGCACCAAGATTAGTAGGGTTATAGTCAAGAGAAAGCCGACAAAATAAATGGCAAACAGAGACGGCGTTGGCGAGCTGCAATAGTATTTTTGGGCAATGCTGAAGTACTCCGGGCACTTCAGCAAAGACTCACAGGTGTAGTTGCTGATCACACATGTATCTACCAGCTCCAACGGTATCATCAGTTTCATGTAGGATGACCGCGATAAAGATAAATTTCAATGAGGCTTTGGAAGCGAAGCGATGACAAGATTCGCCAGAGAGCAAACCAACCACCAATTTTGGCCCATGTACCAGGCAAGTTATCAAAAGCGGCACTGTAACCCAGGCGGTTTTCCAGAGTTGCCACGGTAAGCTAGCCAGATTTGCAGAGATTTCACGGTACTACGGGGTGATAACATGTCTATTGACTACTGTAACTTGTGCTTATATTGGCCATACTCTTCAGATTCCAATGCTTCAAGAGCCATTTTGATGTCCAAATTGATGTCGTCGATCAAGGCCTCTTTGGTGGTGTAGTTCAACTCTGGCCGTATGTATCCCAAAACGGCATGTTTAATCTTGGCACCGTAAAAGTTGTCCTCAAACTTGTGAATAATGTGAACTTCTGCGGTTTTTTCAGAGTTGTTGAAAAATGGATTATAGCCAATAGACATCACCATAGGAAAGACACACGTTTCACTTTCGTTGAGGTTGCAGCCATGGTTGAACTCCACGAGGTGGCCGTCGGGCCTCGTTTTGGTTTCAGGTTCTTTGGCTACCGGTGTGACCTTGGAGTAGCCAAAGTATATGCCTGGATGCAACTTGTTCAAATTGGAAGTGATCGGAATGTTTGCCGTGGGGATGCCCAACTCTGAAGAGCCTCTTCCGAATCCATTGATGACTTCCGATTCCTCGACGATGGGGAACGGCTCTGATATGGTGGTCTTTATAGGATCTCTCATGCTTACTGATAAGATGGCCAATTTTTGGGTATCTTTCGCGAGCGTTCCAGAACAATCGGAATGAACTCGAGATAATTATATTTCACCTATACAACTATTTAGAATCTTTCTTCCAATTGGGCCAACAAGGTCTTGGCATCCTTGGCAAAGCCTCTGATACCTTGAGCCAATTTTTCGGTAGCCATGGCATCTTCGTTCAAAGCGAATCTGAAAGCAGATTCATCGTCAATGTAGGAAACCTTTTCATCAGTAGAGGTTTGAGCGGAAGCGACATCCAACTTCTTTGGAATGGCCTCATCGGAGTTCATCAATTCTTCCAATAACTTTGGAGCAACAGTCAAAAAGTCACAACCAGCCAATTCCTTGATTTCACCGGTGTTTCTGAATGAAGCACCCATAACGATGGTCTTGTAGTTGTACTTCTTATAGTAGTTGAAGATCTTCTTGACAGAAACCACACCTGGGTCGGTTTCTTGGGTGTAGGTCTCACCAGTGGAGGCTTTGTACCAGTCCAAGATTCTGCCGACGAATGGGGAGATCAAGGTAACCTTGGCTTCAGCACAAGCAACAGCTTGGGCAAACGAGAACAACAAGGTCAAGTTACAGTGAATACCGTGCTTAGCTTCCAATTCCTTGGCAGCTTGGATACCTTCCCAAGTGGAAGCAATCTTGATCAAGATTCTGTCCTTCTTGATACCTATGGATTCGTACAACTCGATGATCTTGAGAGCCTTGTCAATAGTGGCTTGCTTGTCAAAGGATAATTGGGCATCGACTTCGGTGGACACTCTACCTGGAACAATGTTCAAGATTTCCTTACCGAACTCAACCAACAATCTGTCCAAAGCAATAGCGGCCTTTTCAGCCTTGGTGGTACCCTTGTCCTTGGCGTAATCAATAGCAACATCAATAACCTTAGCGTATTCGGGCTTCTTGGAAGCAGCCAAAATCAACGAGGGGTTGGTGGTGGCGTCCTGTGGGGTGTATTTGGCAATTGATTCGAATTCGCCTGTGTCGGTGACAATCACAGTACCGGTAGCTTTTAATTGTTCTAATGAGTTGGCCATTGTAAAATAAGTTGATTGATTGATTTGAGAAATTTCCACCTCTATTTATATTGGTTAAATTACTTTCGTCCATCCACCGGATTTTTTGAGGTTCCGGTTCCGTTAGATTTCCTTTTGACGTCCCCAAGGTTTGCTACGTTTAGTTATGACCAAAATTTTATTACTTGCGGTGATTTTACTAATGGTTAGTCACAGTATTATGTAGGGCTATAGTCTAGACCTGAAATTGCCATGTCTGCTAACGCTATTAGCTGACGTCCTAGTTGATCGAAACCGCTAGCGCGGTACAAGTCCACGCCCCATTCTGCTTCTAGTAATTTCCCCCAGAATTGCGAATTTGTTGGCCGGGTTGTGCTCAATTAGTTCACTGTCGGACATTTGTCGACCTGAGAGGTTTGAGACTCTTTGCACGCCCATTCATAAGTGCACGTGATGTGGCCACCGCTTGTGTGCACCAACAGGTCTGTGGATATTATAGGCGGGATCGTGCTTAGGTAAGGCCATTTTGGTTTGGGCCAGATGTCATAAATAAAGAAGGTTTTAAAGTGCTCATCGTAGTTCGTATCGTAGGCTATCGGCCCCAGCCAATGAAGCTGCAGCCAAGATTTAGGTTGAGCCTGGTGTTAGATGCAAATTGGCAATTTTATTTACTCAAATGCTAGTATCTGGTGTATATAAAGCTACGCCAACTTCTCCTACAATAGTCTGCCGTTGATATTTCATCTTACAATGGACCCTGTGATCAAGATGAATATGGGAGGAGACTCTTCGGCCTCTCCCACTGCACATATGTGCAAAATTTCCATGTTGTGGAACTGGTACACTATAGACTCGTGTTTTATAGCTAGATCGTGGCATGTCAGAACCAAAGGCATGTTTGCTGGTTCCTGTATTGGCGTGTTCTTCTTGGTTTTCTTCTACCAATGGCTCACGCGTGTTGCCAAAGAGTTTGATGCTTTGACAATTGCTCCTTTGTCGGAGGAGGACCAATACACTGCTAAAGACTACTCAAGCCCAATGGTCTATGTGTTGTCTCATCAGTGGTTCTTAAGACGCCGTAACACTAACATCTTGAACCATTTGATCAGGAGTGTTATTTTTACCATTCAGTGGGGTGCCAGTTACTTGATTATGTTGTTGTTCATGTACTACAATGGCTATATAATCATCTCCTGTATTTTGGGAGCTTTCTTCGGGAAGTTGGTGTTCTCGATGAGCGAACCTTCTTGTTCGAGTGATGAGGATACCAGCTGCTGCAAAGATTAAGTTGCAAAGACTAAGTTAATTTTGCAAAGCAGCAATTTGTATATAACATTAATCTACCCTATGTCAATTAAATCAGATGTAACGAAGTCAGTATCGTTAGCCATTTACACATATTAAATACACCAGCTGTTTCTCTCCAGCCTCTGGTTTCCCAAGCGTCTACTCTATTGGAGCAATCAACTGACTCGCCTCTCGCCCCAGCGTCGCACTAATCTACCGCCATGCTTGTACGGGGATGGTGCCCCAGGCTCCATCGAGCACTTGCGCATTTATTCGCAGTTGTTTATTTTCAGTCAAAACACATTGAAGATGACAGACAAGTTTGAATCTGACGACTTGGAACTTGAAAACGCCATCGGAGACGTTTTCAAGCTGTTCAACTTGTCCCAGTTATACCAACAGACGGGTGAAGAAGCTGAAAATTCCGACCAAAATCCTGAACAGGGTAATCCCCATCTCGATGAGGAGTTCAATGATAAGGAGGTACCATATGCACAGGCCTCTGAAACACCCAAACATCTGCCGGTACAAGATCCTCAAGACGCAGATAGCTCTAAGAACGAAGAATTGGACATAAATTTCGATGATGCTATAGCAAACGCCTTTAATAGCTTGCAAGACTCGGAAATACGACAACCTTCCAATCACCCACAACCCGATGTTCATCCCCAAGAGTCACATAGTCCTTCTCCACAGCTAGTAGAAAGTTCTGCTTCTCCACTGGAGCATTCCAATCAAGAACACGATCAGCTGCATTCAGAACATAAGGAAGATTCAGAAAGGGAACAAAAGAATGATAACGATATTAATGAACACACCAGTAAGGGAGATGTTGAGGACCAAGATGAAGATTTTAACTTGGCCAATGCAATCTCCAGTGCTATACAAAGTATAAACACTATCCAAAATGACAAGGAACCAGGCCATGACGAAGAGGATCTGCTGCATTCGACGGCAAGACAAGAAGTGCAACAGCAGTCCACTGAGAACCAGAACGAAAATCAGGATGTCTACTCTCCACTTCAGGTCGAGAAGAACTATGAGGGAGATGAAGACGGAGCAGACGAAGAGGATGATTTAGACTTGGAAAATGCTATAGGAAATGCCTTTGAGTCGATCAAAGAAACTAACACCATGGAAGATGCTAACTTGAATAAAGTGATAGCCGAGTCCCTACGTAACTTGGCTGACAATGAAAGGATTTCGAAAGAGGCACAAATTGCTAAGTTACGTGAAAATGAAAATATCTCCGAAGATATGTTGCAACAATTGGCCAAGGAAATAACGAATCAAGTCAGTGAAATTGATGACTCAAGTCAAATTAAAAACAAGCATCTACAAAACTTACCAAAGATTGATGATCAGGTGCTAGATCATTTTGTTAATCAAGCCAACAAGGAAAAAGATTCACAAACTGATGACAATGATGTTCCCCATAATGAAAATGCTGTGCATGGTGATGTGGACGACTCTCAATTACAATCAACTATTGCAGATGCCGTAAATAGTGTGATAGGAGACCAGCAATCGAGTAAGGATGTGGAATTGAACAACCTTCAAATGAATGATATATTGACGAATGCGTTCAATATGGCTATGGAGAACCCGACCGAATTATTGAACAATCTTGAAACGGATGAGTTCAAAGCCCGTGAAGATACTCACGATAATCATGAGCTAAACAAAAGACTTTCACTTATTGACTCTCTTAATATCAAGAAGCCCGTCGATTTAAACAACCAGTTAAGTTCCATGATGGCCAACTTGTCGAAAAACAACGACTCAAACTTGTTGACGGTCATTAAATCCTTGACAACCTTTTTAACTAACTCCAACTTTCAAATCTTCAAAAACTCCCAGTCATTGATTTCCTTAATGAATCAGTACAAACATAATAGTTTCGAAAAGTTATTCATCAATTCTTTAAACTTGTCCAAGAATTATTTGAGGTCGAATTCCAAGGTGAAGTGTATTGTCGCTATTGATAACATTTTGATATTGTTTGGTAAATCTGCAAGTGGTGATATTTTGAACTATAACTATAACCTTATCACCTTAATCACAAACTCAGTCATTAACTGCATCACCAATTTTACAAACCTTAAGAATTTCAAAAACTCCATTTTCAAAAAGCCCAAATTGTCAAAACTTGAACACAAGGAAAAGATCCGTCTTGAAAACAGGCAGCGTAAAAAAAAGTGGAGGGAGGAGAACAGCGAAAGGAATAAGGATAACGATTTAAGAGCTAGAGTTCTGAAACGTGCCAACGCAACTTTTGGTGAAAAAGAATCAATAGAAAAGCTCAACTGGATTGAGGAAGAATTCAACAAGCGTAAAGAAAGAAGATTGATGAAACAGAAGAAAGAAACATCAGGAACAGGCTCTATCAGTGGTGTGAATTCGAAAGATTTCAATAACGAGCGGTTCATTGAGGACAAGAACTTGGTCCAGTTGATCACAGATTTCTTCAATATCTTTTCCAATTTCTCACCCAAAGACGACCCTGAAACGGGCTTGTTTACAACGTCGGTAACAATTGCATCAGCCTCGGTTATCTATTTATTGAGTTTCAACCCGGGTTTCGAATTCAAAAGGCTCGATACAATTGTGACTTCCATCATCAACAATTTACTCAATACCTTCAATTCAATTGATCAGCAAGAGAGGTTGATCTATTTGGCAAGAGGTTCGAACGTGAAATTGGACAATTTGAAATCTATATATAATGACGAGCTCAATTACGAGACTAACCCAGCATTGACTTCTATACAACAGTCAGAATATAATTCATATCCGAGGTCATCAAAACCTCTGGACAGTGAAGATAGCCACTCAGATACATCTAGTCTGGAACCTTCAAGCAAAAGAGCAAAGGTTGATGAACGACCAGATAATAGTTCTGTGAATTTAAAGTTCCCATCATACAAGAACGATGAGATGTTGAAGAAAACTAACTCTCAATCAAACTCCAAACTTGCTCACAATTCGTCTATTAATTTGAAAAATTTAAAGAAGCCCGGTACTTTCAAAAAGCCTGGCTACAATGACAAGAAGGGCAAAAGTTTAGGGTTTCCACCCTTTTACTCAACATCCATCAAGCACTAATAATACCCTGTATAATAATGTATATTAATATGTATCTACTTCTATTTCTTATACTGGAATTGGTAAAGTTTCGTTTACCAACCATTTGTAAGCTCTGATTTCTCCCATCTCCAATAATTTAGCGCCTAAATCTCTTTTGATCTTCTTATGGAACTCATTGATCCACTCAATCTCGGCTTTGCTTAAGTAGTGTGTATCTATTAACTTCCGGCAGAAGGGCACAGGAGTCAAGTACTTGAAGCCGATGAATCTCTCGCCAGTACGGGTTTTGCCGATGCTGTCATCACATTCAACAACTTGTATTTCACTTTCAACCCTGAAACCTTTGACACCGTTAACATAGTAACCTGGCTCAATGCTAGTAATTGCTCCAGGTTTAAAAAGAGTCTCGTTGCTTGGTCCACCATTTGTGGTCAGGATGTACAATGGGCCCTCATGGACATTTCCACATGCCCCGACTCCATGTCCAGAGCCATGATTGAAGTCAAGACCTTCATTCCAAAACGGTTGACGAGAATAAGCATCCAAAATGGCCCCTGTCAAAGGATTGTTCGGAGGAAATTTAGCTAAAGCAACAGCCAAGTGAGCCTTTAACACCAAAGTGTAAAACTTCTTATCTTCAGGTGAAAGCCCCTCATAACCAAACTTGTATGTCCTTGTAATATCTGTGGTTCCCTCTAAGTATTGTGACCCAGCATCAAGAAGATAAACCTTCTTAGGATCAATAACGGAGTTCTCTTCCTTGGAGGGAGCATAATGAATGATAGATGCATTTGCTCCAGAAGACGAAATAGTCTCGTAAGACTCAGTCAAAAAGTTGGGAAACTTCTTTCTAATCTGATGGATTTTACAAGCAGCTTCGTACTCATTGATAGTTTTCTTTTTGACCAATAAGCTGTGCTCTAACCAGGCAGAAAAGATAATGAGAGCCAAGGAATCCTTGAACTGAGTAAGTTCGGAGTTCTTCAACTCGGTTTCATTCTTGTACACCTTCAAGTACGATACTATGGGATTGTATGAAATCCTTTGCTTCGAGAGTGACTGAGGAAGCGAGTTAACAATGGCATAGGTGGTAGAAGCTTTGGACGGTAAAATCAAGGAGACAGCTGGATTTTCGACTGTTGCTCTGAAGGTGGATAAGTCTTCGTAGAAGGAGGTATAAGGCTTTACCTCTAATCCTTTGATAGCCTTCAAATAGGCAACCACCTTATCATCAGATAATTTTCTCTTATCAACATAGAGAACCACGGTTTCCAATGTCACAATCACATAACTGAAGAAACCAGTGTTGAACTCCACATCACCAAGACACCTAAGATTTAATAACCAGGCTACTTCGTCTAGTGCAGTGATGATCAAATGAGTTCCTTCACCATCTGCAGTCATCTTCAGGCGAACCCTTCTTAACTTGGACTCAACATCCTCACCAGCAAACTGCATCTCATACACAAACAAGGGTTCAAGAGAGCGAGCAGGCTTCTCCTCTCCCCAAACCTCATCAATCAAATTGGTTTCCAACAAAGGTTTAAACTCAATTTGGCTCTGATACTGAGTCTTGCTGGCTTTTTCGAAGAATTCGCCAGTTGATAAGCTTATCATTCTAGGATCACAAGAAATCACATTAGAAAACTTACTTTCTATGGCCTTGTCAATACAATATTGGGTCCATTTAGGAAAGGAAGGATTTCCCTGCTTCAACAACGACCAATTCCTCTTGTCCAATTGCTTCTCTGCTTGTAAGAAGTATCTTCCATCAGTAGACACGGCAGCTTCTCCCGTCAAGTTGTCACCATCGGACAAGGTGATTATGGCAATTCCAGCACTACCAGTAAACTCAGATATGAACTCCCTTCTTTTATCAGCACTAGCCGTATACTCACTCTGATGTTCATCTTCGCTGGGAACGATGTAGACGGCAATCCCGTGCTTCTTCATGAGACTTCTCAACTTTTCAAGCTTTTCGGGGTTAGACAAGTTGAACTGGAAGTCCATAGTAGAGCTCGATGAGTATGGAAGATCTGGTATAACTTCGTCATCATCTGAGTCGGAGTCTGAAACATAGTCGAAATATTGTTCTTGGGAGCTCAAAGTGACCTGAGGTCCTTTGCTCCCAATACCCAAACACAGTAAAGGAGAGGTCAAGAATCTGATAGCTGTCCCGCTTTCCGAATAATGTTCGTCCTGATACGTGTACTCTTTTTCGTTGTTCATTCTGCTGTCGTTGTTGTCGAGACACTTTTACTTCATTAAGTACTGTACTTGCTTATCACTAATGAGGTTGGTCGTGCGCAGCCCTTTTGGAGCCACTCATTAAGGGCAGACACCTTGAGGAGAAGTTCTAAGCGACTGTCGTTACCTTATTAGTTAACCGGTACCGGGGGAACGCTGCTTATCACTTGGACCTGGGTTCGGTTGGATTCCTGATACAGTTTAAGAGCACTTAATAAATTATTCAATGGTCTCTACAACTATCAAGAATAACTTGCGATTTTTACAGATAACCACTATATTCTCTTAACCTTCCAATATTGGGATGCCTTGAGCAAACGCTCCAGACAAAACCGGTCTGCTACTCTATAACCCAACTCTATACTGCAGGAATGCCGAATCGACTCTGTCTATCCCAGACTACTTAACTACATAACTATGGTGGATTACTGCCCAAGTGTCTTAAACGGTCCACTGAAAAAGTTTCGCAGTCAAAATACCTATCGACGCGGTCGCGTATAAAATGTCTATAACTTTTACTACAACTTATCAGTAACAAGATTTGAAAAGAAATGGGACGGTTAATCGGACTCGAGCTATGTAACTTCAAGTCTTATAAAGACAAAGCTCAGATAGGATTTGGTACCAGTTGTTTCACATCGATAATTGGGCCAAACGGAGCTGGTAAATCGAATATGATGGATGCCATTTCCTTCGTGTTGGGAATCAAGTCTTCTCACTTGAGGTCTCGAAACATGAAAGATTTGATATACAGAGGAAGACTAGAAGATATGGACCTCCGTGATGCTTCCCTTGACGTAATTGACCAAAATCCAACCACAGCTTATGTGAAAGCGATATATGAAAAAGATGATGGAGAGAAACTCGAGTTCAAAAGAACCATTCTATCCAACGGAAACACAGACTACAAAATCAACGAGAACGTTGTGACTGCTGTGCAATACTCTAGTATATTGAAAAATGAAAACATCTTGATCAAGGCAAAGAACTTTTTGGTGTTCCAGGGTGATGTTGAACTGATTGCTTCCCAAACGCCTAAGGATTTGACAAAGTTGATCGAGACAATCAGTGGATCGATTGAACTCAGCAAAGAGTTTGATGAGCTCAAGGATGAGGTGGATAAAGCACATGAGTTCACCAATTCTGTGTTCGCTCGAAAGAGGAACTTGAACAGTGAGTCCAAACAGTACAAAGAGCAGCTAGCTGAGCAAGAGTTGTTTGAAAAGAAATTGATCGAGAAGTCCAACTTGATAAAAATGATGAACTTGTACAAATTGTTTCACAATGAGACCAAACATGATGAAACAAAGGAGCTTCTCAATACGAAGATGAGAGAGTTGAAGAGCTTGAAATCTCAGTTACGTAACGAAGAGAGAAGTTATGATGATTTGGTTACAGAATACTCCTCTCAATCCTTGGAAGCTTCCAAGTTTGACGATAGAATGAAGAATTTGCAGGGCCAAATGGAACAAAAACGGAGTGAATTGATTCCCATCTCAGCAACTCAAAAATCCTTGGTAAATAAGGCCAATAATCACAGGTTGAAAATCAAAGACTTATCCCGAGAAATTGCAAAGAAAGAGACTAGTATCTCCACAATAGAAAAGCAGTTGAGCGCTGTAAAGAAGGAATTCAAGAAGTTTGAAGACAAGATCAATCGCAGTATATCAGCATCTGATTTATCACCTCAAGTTCACCAAGAATATGAAGAATTGAGAAGCAAGTTCTTGGCTAACGGTGGTTCGGAATTGGAAGAGGATTTGAATCTCTTACTAAACGAGAAAGAATCAGTTGAATCGTTAATCAAAATCAAACAAGACCAGATTGAAGACTACAGCAACATAATTGCTGAGCTAGAGTTCAACAAAGATAGTGAGCTAAGCTTGAGTCTTAGTTCCTTAAACTCAGATATTTCAGAGATCCTTGCAACTAAGAATGACAAAATCAGTCTCAGAAATCAGTTAATGAATGAGCTTGAACAGTTTAACAACAAGGAACTCAAATTGAACTCAGAGTTGAGGGACGTCTTGGTGAAGTTGGATGACTTAACCTCGAGGCAGCGGGAGTCAACAAAGTACAGAAAGCAAAGGGAAACGTTGCTGATTTTAAAGAACTTATTACCCCAAGGTTCTATAAAAGGCTTTGTACATGAACTTTTGAGACCTACTCATAAACAGTATGAAACTGCTTTAGTTACTCTCTTGGGTAGAAACTTTGATTCGATTATAGTGGAAACCACAGCTATAGCTTACAGGTGTATCGAGGTCCTCAAAGAGAGGAGATTGGGTGTTGCAACTTTTATTCCCTTGGATTCTATTTCCAGTGAGCCTATAAACTTAAACTTTCTCAGGTCTCTCCACCAAAATGCTCAGCCTGGAGTAGACATAGTCGAGGTTGAGGATCAGGCTTTAGAAAATGCTGTGAATTACGTAATTGGCAATGCTTTGGTAGCAGACGATTTGATAACTGCGAGAGAGTTGAAGTGGGGATCTAGGAGGCTAGACCAGAAAATAGTCACATTACAAGGTTCTATCATCAATAAATCGGGTTTGATGACAGGCGGTGTCAATACACAAAGAATCGACAACCTGGGTTGGGATAAGAAGGAGATTAAGAGTTTAACTGAATTGAAGAATGATTTGACTCAAGAATTGGTCAAGATTAATGACGAGAAGCCAAAAGAGATGGAAATAAACCTTATAAACGAGTCTATCACGCAATTGGATGATAGGTTGCCTTTGTTGAGGAACCAAAAAGAAGTAATCGAAAGATCTATCAAAGACAAGACTACCGAGATAGAGTTCAACAAGAGTGCAATTGTTTCGACTGAAGCGTTCATTGGGAGTAAGAAGAATGAAGCGGAAGAAATCAATAAAAAAATTGTGGGATTGAATGAGCAAATAAGCCTTATTCAAAAGGAGGTCTTTTCCGATTTTTGCAAAAGGCATAATTTCAAAAATGGAATCAATGACTACGAAGAACTTCATGGTGCATCCTTGCGGTTGAAATCGAAAGAGAGGGGTCAGTTTAACAAGATGATCTTGACGCTATCCAACAAAATGCAGTTTGATTTCGAGGCGTCAGAAGAAACAAAGATTCGTAAGGAAAACATCGAGAAAGACGTAAAAGCCATTGAAACCAAGGTTCAAGAACTCATTGATCAAAGGGAAGAACTTGAATCTGCATTGGGTGACTTGGAAGCAGAGTATGAAGTTTTGGGCGAAGAAAAGAGCAAAAAGAACGAATTCTTGAAGGAGAAGTTGAAATATACTACCCATATTGATACCAATATAAAAGAATTCAAGTCCGAAATTGAAAGCTTGCTCACATCGATTACCAACACAGAGGAGATTCTACTCAAAGTTGATCTCGAAAGAGTAAACATTTTAAAGAATTGCAAAATTGAAAATGTTATTATTCCTCTAGTTGAAGGATTGTTAGAACAGATATCGTTGAATGATTCAGTTGATACGTTAGCCAAGAATATTTATGATATTGAAATTGACTACTCTATGTTGACTGAGGGATTGAGAGAAAGATTCAGTTCCAAATTGGAAGCCGAACTACAAGTCAAGTTGAATGAGGTGATTGAAGAATTGGTTAACTTGACTCCAAACTCGAAAGCTTCGGATAGACTAAAGGATACTGAAAACAGACTCAGAGACTTTGATAGAGACTTCACAATAGCCAGGCAAAGAGAAAACAAGGCTGCTGAAAAGTTCAAGAGAATCAAAGAAAAGCGTCAAGAATTATTCATGAAAGCATTCGAGCATGTGTCAGACAAGATAGATGAGGTTTATAAAGAGCTCACCAAAACCTTTGCTTCGCCAATGGGAGGTTCCGCTTACTTGACACTCGAGTCTGATGACGAACCTTATCTTCACGGAATCAAATACCATGCCATGCCACCTATGAAGAGATTCAGAGATATGGAGCTTCTTTCTGGTGGTGAAAAAACTATGGCAGCCTTAGCTCTTTTGTTCGCAATTCATACATTCCAACCGTCACCATTCTTTGTTCTCGATGAAGTGGATGCGGCTTTGGATTCTGCTAATGTCAACAGAATCGCCAATTATATCAAAAAGATATCAAGTCCTACTTTTCAATTTATTGTTATTTCCCTTAAGAATACTTTGTTTGAGAAATCAGATGCATTAGTTGGGATCTATAGAGAACAAAGAGGAAACACATCCAAAACCGTCACACTTGATTTGCGTGATTTCCCTGATGATGAAACTCCCTTAGTAGGGGCAGCTGCATGATTAGGTGTTGTATAAGATGAATAAACGAATTAACCATAATCGATGATCTCATCGCGACTTATCTGCGAATTATCTTCTAGCTCATTCAGCTCATTAACACAATGTGGGCAAGCCAAGTGAGGTACGCTACAGTCAGGAGTAGATTGGGAGGGCGATATTCGAAGGATCACTCATTCCTCCAGATCAGGTGCATTGTTATTGAAAGGAATAGCATGCAAAGGACCTCACATACTAATATCTTTGAGCCAGATTTTGATCGCTCTCCAGAACCACCTAAGCGACATAAGCCAAAAAAAAAGGATATCTACTCGAAGATATTAAACAAAAAAACGAGACGGGATACTAGAGATGAGACTAGCCGAGTGAATATCATGCAGAGAGAAATCCAGGACTGCTTAAATATTTATAATCAAACAACCAAACACCACCTCGATTTGCACGACGTGAGTAATGGCCGTGACATAGTAGAGCAGTTTATCTTCACAAAGCAAAGACCCCACGTTGAGCTACAAGACCTAGAGATTCTTTGTATAACTTCCGAAGGACAAGGACTCGCCGTGGTTCCTAAACTCGGTTACGCTCCTCAAGCCAACCCAGAAGAAAACGGTAAATTTTCAATCATTGCCATTCCCAAGACTTTACCTGGGGATATAGTTACAGCACGCTTACTTATGCATCATTACCACCATGTGGAAGCATCCTTAGTAAGGGTACAAAACGAAAGATCCAGACATACTATGAGGAATAATAGATTCATAGTGTGTGATAAATTCAACGAATGCACTGGCTGCAATTTCCAAATGCTTAGTTACGATGACCAACTTGATTTGAAACAGAAAACTATCCAAAAAGCATACAGGTTTTTTTACCCGGGTATTTTTGAGTCTATACCAATGGAGAATGTTGGTATTGTTGCTCCTTCGCCCATGGAATATTCGTATAGGACAAAGCTCACGCCCCATTTTACATACAAGAAAAACATCGAGGACGTGGCCATTGGTTACAACCACATAGATCCGACAAGGGGAACTTTAGACATAGACCATTGCCCAATAGCAACGATACCGATCAACAGAGAGTTGCCCAAGTTGAGAGAATCCACGCTCAGTAGCATGGCAGAAAGAAAGCCTAAGAATTCACAATCTACTTTGCTTTTGAGAGAAAGTATAAGAATAGACTTCAAGACTGGAGAGCATACAACTGTCTGCTTGACTAATCCCAACAAGGTGATCACTGAAAAGGTTGGGGAGTTCGTATTCCAATTCCCTGCAAACGAGTTTTTCCAAAACAATAACTCGATTCTTCCATCTGTTCTAGAATATGTTCGTTTTCATTTACGAAATATTGAATTCAAACATATCGTGGATACTTATTGTGGATCTGGATTTTTCGGGATTTCTCTATCCAAGGATATACCCGAAGAGGGTATAGTTTTTGGTATTGAATTGGCAAAAAAATCCATCGATTATGCTTCCCATAATGCCAAAATAAACGGGCTTAAAGTTCCTGAGAAGGTTAGGTTGATTCATGGAAGTGCTGGTGAAATATTTACCAACAAAGCATTCAAAAAATCCAACATTCAGGGTTCAGACTCAATTGTGATTATGGACCCATCAAGAAAAGGATCCAATAAAGAGTTCTTGGAGCAATTAATAGACTTCAAGCCTAAACTTATTGTCTATGTCAGCTGCAACGTATTCACACAAGCAAGAGACTTGGCTCAATTCATGGAATTACAGGGTGAGGATAGACCATACAAAATAAGAGATATAACAGGCTTTGACTTTTTTCCACAAACAAAGCATGTTGAATCAGTAGCTATTCTAGAGTTGGCCTAAGATGCAATTATGTATATACATGTAAATAGGTGATTTAATCTTGGGAATTTAATAGGAGCTCGTCAATAATATCGAACATGGCATTGGATCCCCATTCAACCCTTTTCTTCTGTTTCTTTCCATCAACAAATGTACTTTTCAAGGTTTTTTCTTGAACAAAGTACTGTAAACCTCTTAATAAGGCTATTTGATCTTTGGCCTTCATGATTCTTTCAATCAAAATCTGATCAGAGAACTTCATATCAGCGGCTTTTATCTTTCCTCCGATGCCGGTTCCAACAAGATTGATTTGAGACTTTTTTCCCACTTGATCAAGAAATGTTACCAATATTATTTCGAGTAATAATTTGGTGTCTTCGGTAGCTACCAAAAAATTCACATTCTTTAATGAATGCAAGGGGAGAGATCCTTCGGCTAGTAAAAATCCAAAAAATCTTCCTAGGTTGTAGATTCTCTTGAGTTTTGCTTCTTCGCTTTCGTCATTGTTGTCAAATCCCACAAAATCGTCCTCACTTTCGTCATCATTGTTGGCTTGCTCAAATTCCTTGAGTACATCCCAAAACATAAACTGGAAAGTCTTTCTATAAGAATGTGATTCGGAGAGTTTATTGGCTAACAAACCATAGTATGGATTCCAACTTTGCTCCATGCATACGCAGTGTATTACTATTCTGGGGATCTCCCTTTCCTGTGCTTTTTTCAATTGTAATTTGTCTAGCCTCGTTAAAGCATCGATATAATCATCAGCAGACATAACAGTAATGAAAATGGCCCTTCTGATATCTGTGTTCATTCTCTGCTCTTTTGCCACTTTGATCCAGTTAGTCTCAGCACCTTCTAAAATCTCTTTCATGACCTTGGAATCAAAACCAGCACCAGCTGTAGTCTCATTTCCTTTCCAAGCTGATCCAACAAGCCACCATTTGCCTTTTGTCTCAATGTTTCTGATATCATCGAGGCTCACTTGGATTGGATCGTTGAAATTGTTACCTAAACTTCCAAGGAATTTCCTAAGCCGGATTCCAAGGTCATGAGTGAAATCGTTCTCCGCTTTGAGTTTGTTGTTCTTCAAGGAATTGATGGTCTCTACCAAGAACTGAGTTCTAGGGTTTGTTTCTTTCATCGAAGAGAAAACCTTGTTAGTGAGAATTACAATCTCCTTCAAGGCTGTCGGATCATCAGTTCTGATACTGTTTCCACAGTTTCTTATTAATCTCAATAGGATCTCTGCATTGGATTCGTTGAAATTGTTAATCAAAAGTGTAATAACATCGTAGATCAATTTTGACGAAATCAACTGAAAGGAATAAACGGAGGATAACAAAGATATAATGTTCGAAACCTCCTTGGTCATACTTGGATTTTGATAGTTTTTATCAAATCTCTCAATCAACGTCTGGATGAAATGGGCTCCAAATTCCACCCCTTGTAACCGATAAATGGCTGTAACAAGACAAGATTGTAAGTAAACAAATGTCTCTAACAAACGTCCTTGGGATACAATGCCTTCAATGATTATATTGGACAAGGTTTCGTTAACAATATTTCTGGGATTGTTAATATAAACGGAATTGATCTCGTTTACAATACTACTCATATTACCTTCAGATAACTTGTTGACAGCACCTTTGATTGTCCGTTGTAACGCTAAAACTTCAGGGGATACTTCACCAGACTCTAGTGCCATTTTACGACGTAATGCGGGAGGAATGTATCGAGAAGAGCCATCGTCACCCTGGCTAGGTGCTACGAAAGGATTTTCATTGGAGGGAACGGTATTAGCTTCGTCTTCATCTTCATCATCTTCATCATTTCCTCTCCTTTTCACACCGTAAAGTTCTTCGAGTTCACTTTCCAAGTCACTGTCAAAATCACCCTCGCTGAGGCTGTCGTCGGGGCCAAACGGGAGATTCTCGCTTTGGCCATCATGCGTGGCTTCATTTGCTTCTGGTAGCTCCTCAGATTGAACTTCGCTGTCTTCTTCATCTTGGTCGCTATCTTGGGACTCTTCGCTGGCAAAATCTAAATCCAAGCCGTCCAACAAAGAACCTATCACGTCGTTTTCATCGGTTTTACTAAGTTTTGACTTCTTCCCATTCTTCAATCCCAATTTTTTGGCATAGAATGCCATCTCTTCTTCATCCTTTCTCATTTGTTCACGTACGCTGTCTGGTACAATGTGTTTTGAATTTTCTTTCTTTGATTTGGATTTAGCCCTTTCCTTTAGTTCTTTTGCCTTCTGCCTCTTGTCTTTTTTAATATGCTTGGATTTCTTACTCGAGACTACTGGGGTTTCGTCGTCTTCCAGGATGTCATCTACTTCATAGTCATCATTATGATCACTGATCTCATCATCTTCCAAGTCATCTTCCTTGACAATCCTGAGCTCGGACTGTACTCTGGGTTTGCCTTCTTTGAGCTTTCTTAGTTTCTCGATTGGATCCTCTTCTTGTTCCAGTATGTTTGAGTCGGAACTAAAGTCATCTGAAAAGCTGTCATCTTCCAAATCATCTTCCTTGACAATCCTGAGCTCGGACTGTACTCTAGGTTTGCCTTCTTTGAGCTTTCTTAGTTTCTCGATTGGATCCTCTTCTTGTTCCAGTATGTTTGAGTCGGAACTAAAGTCATCTGAAAAGCTGTCATCTTCCAAATCATCCTCCTTGACAATCCTGAGCTCAGAGTGTACTCTAGGTTTGCCTTCTTTGATCTTCCTTAAGGCTTCTATGGGATCTTCATCAAATTTGTCATTCTCGTCCATCGAGAGATCCCACGTCTCATCATTATCACCTCTTTTATGGTTGTGCTTAACGGTATCCTGTTTCTTTGAGTTTTTGTTGGAAACCACAGTTGGATTTTTGTGTTGTGACCTTTTACTATCTGTAGTCTTCGAAGTATTGGATCTTTTTTGCTTCTTTAATTTCCTTTCCTCTTGCCTCTTCTCTTTACGAGACTTGAATTTATCACCAGCCTTTCTCTTCTTGCTGCTCTTGATGGTGAGACTGTATCTTGATTCATCTTCGTACTCTCCTTTATCAGTCCTATCACGTATAGAGTCTAGCATGGCCCCTGGCATACGGATGCCATGACGGGAATCATCTGGGTTTCTTCTGGCCATTCTGCTCATCTCATCTCAATACTAGAATTATTCTTACTCGCGCCAAAATAGATTGTCACAGGATAATCTCAACATTAACAACCTACTTTATGAATCGGTTCAAGCTTGATTTAGGGAAAGTTAAAGTTGATCTCAAGCTCTTGGGAGACTTGTTCTTCCTTACAGGAGCTGGTTTGTCTATGTACTATTTGATTACCCACATTTTGAATGACCCCTTGAACGACACGATTAAGTCTAAAGAGCTGAAGAAGAAGAGTCAGGGCATGTTGAAAAGGTTACAGAAGTCGAATCCAGACATGAAGGACATCGCATTCACAGAGTATGAAAAGCTGTTGTTGAACTCGTTGATAATCCCTGAAGATCTCAAAGTTACCTTTGACGATATTGGTGGCTTGAATGATATCATTGATGAGTTAAGAGAGGCAGTTATATTGCCCTTGACCGTTCCTGATTTGTTTCAAGCACATCTGTCGTTAATCCAATCCCCCAAAGGAGTCTTGTTCCACGGACCACCTGGTTGTGGTAAAACCATGCTAGCCAAGGCTATTGCCAAAGAAAGTGGCGCATTTTTCTTGCTGATTAGAATGTCTACTATCATGGATAAATGGTACGGCGAAAGCAATAAGATCGTTGACGCTATCTTTTCGTTGGCAAACAAGTTGCAACCGTGCATAATATTTATCGACGAAATTGACTCGTTTTTAAGAGATAGAAGTTCCACAGATCACGAAGTAAGTGCTATGTTGAAAGCGGAATTCATGACACTCTGGGACGGTTTGGTCAGCAATGGTAGAATCATGGTTATGGGTGCCACTAATAGACAAAACGATATCGATCTGGCATTTATGAGAAGAATGCCCAAACAATTTGCAATTGGTAGACCCAATTCGGTACAAAGAAGATCTATTCTTACGAAGATACTAAAGGATACCCGGACAGACTCTTTAGACTTTGACTTGGAATCTATAGTCCTCAACACTAAGGGATATAGTGGATCAGATTTGAAGGAATTATGCAGAGAAGCCGCCTTAAACTCCATGAGAGAGTTCATAAGATCCAACTACAAGGACGGTAAAAAAGTAGGCAACATGGACGAAAACTCCCAAGTCAAGCCTCTTAGAACTAACGATTTCTTGAAGAACATTCCGAATGCCATTCCCACTTCGTCTATAGATTAATACCACTATATACTATCAATGTTAGGTTTATCGAATGCGTTTGTTCGTGCACAAAGAAAATCGCAACCATCACGAAATACTTGCTATAGTGGAAGGGATTACGCAGTCATCAATACCATTGAAAAGTATGTTGAAGCTAGTAGTTAATCCACTAGTTAGGGGCCAGTTAAAACTGGCTTCTATGATAAGGTTTAGTGCCTCAAGAAGAAGTCGGTTTTTTCCCATTGTTCGAAGCCTTTCATACAGATTCTACTCCACGGACATTGAAAAAATCAAGAAAGAGTCCTACATAAATGATACCGATAACTCTCCCTCCACGACCGGGTTGGTCGACATCGACAAGAATAGGGAAGTATTGTTGTACTTCGACCACATCTTCTACAGGAATGCTTCGATGTTCAAGACGAAGCAATATATGAATCTCATGGGACCTGATAAGGATATTGAGACTTTGAAGAAGGAGGTTTGGGAGATGTCAAATAGGGAAGATAGTCCATTGCCGGCATCCACGAGTATTGTCGAGCTTGTTCCTGTAAGAAGAGATTCGGGTGCTTTTATCAAGTTTTCTGTTCCCGAAGGTTATACTCCAAAGGAAGTGATCTCGAAGATCTGTGCTAATGTCGCTTCTAGCAAAGACGATTCGAGCTACATCAAGCTGTTATTCTTCCGTTTGTTCAATACATATCCAGCTGTTTTTCAAGTGAAAGGGACACCTTGGATTGAAGATTTGAGGAGGTTTCCAAGTACCAAGATTAGAGTTAAATTCGAAGGTGAGGCATTGACAGAAGAAGAGTTGTATATTTTGTTCAGAAGGTATGGTTCAATCATTGATATTTTCCCGGCTAATAGCTCCACTCCTCATGCCGTCATCCAATTCAAAAGGCTTAGAGCAAGTATTTGTGCTAAGAACTGTATCACTGGTATGTCATTGGGAGAAAGTAAAACTACATTGCACATTCAATATGTGCCAGTTGAGAGAGTTAATTACATCACTAATTTTATTTCCAACCATCAAAGAATCGCTGTTCCTGTGTTGTTAGCCTTGCTTGCCACTGTTGCTGTGTTAGTCTTTGATCCTATCAGACAATTCTTCATTGAAGAAAAGGTTGAACGCAGGTTCTCTCTTCTGCACTACCAGGACAGTAGATACTTCAAGCTTTTTGCCAGACCTCTTGCCACCATTAAATCCTTGATCTTTTCGAGTTACGATTACATTGGTGAAACGTTGGATACAAAATGTCACCAGGCTCCTATCGCTAATGAATCTGACTTGGACAATGACGAAAATCTCGAGGTTAATAACCTATGGAGTGAAAGAAATGAAAAAGTCAAACAGCTCAAGTTGTGGATTCTCGAAAACATCCTGACATTTATTGTTGTACGGGGTCCAAAGGGTTCCGGAAAACGGGAATTGGTTGTAGAGCACACTCTTTTGTCTGACCCGCAATTGAAAAAGAAAGTATTATACTTAGATTGTGATGAAATAGTAAAGGCAAGGTCCGATACGAAGCTAGTCGAGGCAATTGCTTCGCAAGTTGGCTATTATCCTGTTTTCAGTTGGTTGAGCTCATTCTCTCAGTTTATTGACTTGGGAGTACAAGGTATCACCGGTCAAAAATCTGGCTTGAGTGAGTCTAAAGAGACTCAAGTTAAGAACATCTTTCTGTTGACTACGCAAGCTTTGAGGTCGGTTGCCTTGAGAGAATACGGTGAATACGAGAGGCAAGTTATGTCAAGGAGGAAAAGGCAGGAGTACAAGAAGAGACAGACACCAGGACTAGATATCAAGTTGGAAGAAGTCATGAAACCGGATGAATACTTACAACAACGTCCTGAAGTGAAGCCGGTCATAGTGATCAACAAGTTTGCAAGCAGATCGCGGAACGACTCAAATGATTTCATCTACAAAATGGTCAGTGATTGGGCTGCAACCCTTATTCAGAGTAACTTGGCCCATGTCATATTCATAACAAATGATGTTGGCTCGATTCTGAAACTTAACGGTTCTTTACCAAATCAAGTTTTCAAACTGATCACCTTGAACGACGCTTCTGAAAGCGGAAGCTATTACTATGTGATGAACAAATTGAAAGAGTTGAGATACGAGAAGTTCAGCTCTGATATAATCAAAGAAACAGTTCAACCACTAGGCGGAAGGATGTTGGATTTGCAGGCTTTTATCAGGCGTATCAGATCTGGAGAAACACCCCATGAATCTTTGAATGAAATGATATCCCAAGCTGCTGAGCAAATAACCACATTCTTTTTGTATAACAGTACGAAACCAGGAGATCAAGATTATAAGAACTGGGACCCTCTCCAAGTGTGGGAGTTGATCAAAATGTTGTCGTCAAAAGAAACAATAAAGTTTAATGAGCTCACTAAATCACCTTTATTCAAGGCCGGTAACGACACCATGGAAACATTGTCAGCATTGGAAAAGAATGATTTGCTTACACTTAAACGTGAAAATGGGGTATTGAGTGAAGTCAGTACAGGAAGACCTATATTCAAGGCAGCTTTCAAGACTTTAATATGCGATAAAGATATTTTCACAAACCTTGAGATCAACCACTACAATAATTTGGTCAAACTTGAAACAACTAAGATCAATCTGTACGAGGACGAGTTGAGCAAATTCCAATTTAAGGAATACAAGTTGGACAACAGATTGAAGTATTTGGTTGAAAAGATTGAAGAATCAAACTCGAAGGTTGTACAGTACGAAAATACTGTTGCCGACCTCAAAAAGGGGTCTGCTAAGCTGCCTCATTCGTCCTTCTTCGGCATGTTTTAATGATTGGGAATCGAAGAGGATATGTTTCTGTAGCACACGAATTTAATTAGTGGTAAAATGTATATATTTTAATTCTACCGTTTAAAAAAGAAGCTCACCATAAGAATATTCCAAAGAAACAGTATTATACAGATAATGAGTGCAGAGACTAGACCATTAACTTTCCAAGGATGAATGAGAGAAGCATCAAAGCGATGATAATCAACCTTTCTATGTTATCTAACCTCTTGCCCAATCGTTCAGTCTGATCTCGTAAAGACTCAATTTCCTTAATTCCAATACCAGAAGCGAGATCCTGTTGCTGCCCTTTAGCCCTCAGAGTAGAGAAACTAGATGTCGAATGTTGTTGTCTCACTGGCTCCCGAGAAACACTATAACTTTGGGATTCATCTGCAGGCAGACGACCAGCGGAGAGAGCTGCGGATCCTGTAGCTGCTCCAAGCGCAGCTCCCACAGATGAAGCACCTACGGCAGTTCCGTTTGAAGTGTTCTTGGCGGTTCCATTTGCAACAAATTTGGAGATACGTTGAGACTTTCCATTCAACTTGGCAGGGGATCCAACAGCAGAAGCAGTAGCGGATTCTTGCGCAAGAGCAGCCTTCTTGGAAACTTCATTGAGGTTGACATAATCCACTTTAATTTTGTTCAATTGCAAGGAACTGGAGTATTTCTTTTGCAATTCTGGCCAGTTATTGGAAAGCTCAGATGAAGATAAGCCATCACATGGCAAGGACATGATCAAAAACTTATGCTTAGATTTATAGTTGGCAGGTAACAGTTGTCTCAAGGATGGCAATGTTACGGTAACGTCGACGCTATCACCCGGATTAACAACACCGATATTTGGCTTAACTGAGTACACCTTTGCGGCATTGGTTTTGACCTTAAAAGCTAAAGACGAGGATCCGGTGTTACTTAACGTGAGATGGGTGGTTGTTGGGGACTTGAAGTCACCCTTAAACTCTAACTGCTTGGGAGATGCTTGCATCGTAATGATATGAAATTATTTAATAATTTTGAAAAATCACTGGGAAGGGTTTATAATATGTACTCTTCAAAAAGTGCGGATGGGGAAATATTATGAATGTGAAAAGTAATCTCTTGTGAAATGCATCTGGCTGTCAACTCGGCTGGGTGCAGGGATTTATCGCGGTGAATACGGGGATGGATTGAGGGTTTGCATTTGATATGTAGTTGGTTTTGTAGAGTAGTGAACCCGCGGAGATAATAAAGGTGTGTGGCTGTTTTAAGTGAGATCAAGACAACAAGTCATTCAGAAGGTTGCCTCTTCTTGAGACATCGACTATACTAAAACACTAGAATGTACTATTTCCCCCAAAATTGGCGAATTCCAAAGTAAAAGGCTGCACAACCAAAACAGTCCACCGCACCCAATTGTCTCGAATCAAGGCCATATTCAGCCTTAATTTATCCATTCGTCGAGTTGTGAATACAATACACCCAATCCTCTCGTGGTGAGATTGAACAATACAATTGAGCTTAGTGAAGCTGTTTTATGCAAAGGAATATAACTCACTAGAAGCAAGGCATTGGCAAATGGGACTAATGCAAATTCCGGGAATTAGTATATTCTCTTTCGGGCTTTAGTACAGAAGATTTTGGGCAGGGGTACCCAAAGTAATGTACCATCACTTCTTAAGGTGATTAACGATACATCTTTACTGATCAGTATAAAGTAACCATTACATATATGCCTAACAAGTCAATGAACACATTTTAATAACCCCCACTTTTGACCGCTAAGTACTCCCTCTCACCGTCCAGATCGAGTCCCATTACCTGACAAATTTGGATCACAGTGGGGGTTAACTCTTATGACTGGCCAAATAATAATCTAACTTTTTTGTTTGGCTGCGAAAAAAGTATACCTATTTGTTCCACGAACCGCAAAATATTTCCCTTCTTCCCACACTTTTCTTTCGAAGTTCGTTCTTAGTAGTTTATAGGCTTTAAGAAAAAACACTGAAAGAACCCGGAATTACATAGATAGTTCCCCAACGATCTCGCTGATGCACTGGAAGCCCAAAAGCTCCAGAGTTCAGGCCCCAGCAATGGGTCCTGAACCCGCAACAGCTTTTGATGCCGATATCAAGATTGATATCCAATTCAACACCTCCCCAAAGTCAAAGTCAACCTCCAAGTTCCAGATGGTCTTGTCAGCCATCAAAAGAACTTTCTC
Source organism: Yamadazyma laniorum (assembly GCA_002109505.1). Classification (NCBI taxonomy): domain Eukaryota; kingdom Fungi; phylum Ascomycota; class Pichiomycetes; order Serinales; family Debaryomycetaceae; genus Yamadazyma; species Yamadazyma laniorum. Next base: position 1,406 of record MVNT01000014.1, on the reverse strand, counting down.
CCCCAAAAAGTCAGGTAACTCCAAGCCAAAAGTCAAGAAGTTTGAAAAGAATCATTTCTTACCAAAAAACAAAAGTTTAAGAGTTAAGTCAATTTATGAAGTCAAGAAGATGAATGCCAAGACAAAATACATTGTCAAGAAGAGCCAAGTCTCTAATAAGGTCAAGCAGCTCAAGTCACAGCTCAAGTCATTGTTCAAATGGAATAAACTCGAATCCGACCTCTGTTGCACAGAAACTGAAGCACAAACCCAAGTTGCACAAGTCGCTCAAGTCGCTCAATACACCTCCAACACTGCTCCATTCTTCATTTCTGTTAACCAATCAGCTGCTTCTCCATTCAACTCTTTATGTACTCGGTTCTACGCTTCATTCGCCCCCTATATGGCTCTATTTGCTTCATACTACGCAACTTTCGCAGCCAATGGATCTTCATTTTTCATCCCTGGTGCACCATATTTCGCACCATATTTTGCACCATCCGCACCATTTTTCGACCCATCTTCGCCCTGCTTCGCACCAAATCTCACCACCGCCACTGCGTTTTTCGCACCAGATTTCGTCCTAATTGTCGCTCCAACCTTCGTCGCTCTTATCACACCATACTTCTCATTGATTGCCGCTTCGTGTAGAGCACCAATTGCCACTTCTCCGGTTGTAGAACTTTTAGACGTGTCTTTAGAATTGTCCATAGAGACATTTGAAGAATTAATTGGAGACTCTTCAGACTCCATGGCTGCTTCTATTGCCCCATCAGATTCTAAATCTGGCTTTTTGATCGATTCTGATTGCATGCAGTACGAGGAAATTGATCGCCAAAAAATGGTCTGCGAAAAAATCGCCGAAAACGATTATCAATTTTCTGATACTTCAGAAAAGGAAATTTGCAACTCCCCACCACCAAAATTATACATTCGCCTGGTAAATGATAAAGAAGTCCCTAGTATTGATAGTATCTTAGCGAACAGAGACTTTGATACAGATATTTCACTGGAGGATGAGTCTGAATCTTTGGTTTCTTCTCTTTCTGAAAGTGAAAGTTCAATCGACAGTGAAAGTTCAATTGAGAGTGAAAATGAGAATTTTGCAACCACTTCAACATCTGCTGAGAGCCACGCTACTGCTTCTACTAAGCCAACCTCAGCTAGAGGTAGCCATACAATCTTCAACTCTTCGGCTGACGCCTTCGATGTTGAAGATTGTAGATTGAATTGCCAGCTAAGGATTGCGAAGATCAATGCCATAACTAATTCAAGGTTGCAGCTGGATGATTGCACTGAGAGCACGCCTCTGGCTTCAAAGGATCGTCCAAGAAAATACGGTCCTGGAAGTCAGTTATTCTTATCCAAGTGCGATGATAGGAAGCTTTTTGGTTTGACTCCAATTAAAAAGGTAAAAAATGCTTACA
>MVNT01000013.1:0-209075 GCA_002109505.1 Yamadazyma laniorum | reverse complement strand
TTTGCTTGACGACACCACGGATGTAACCGTGACGTTCAGCGTAGTCCAAGGTTCTCAACTTGGCGGCACCTTTTCTACCCTTGGTGTGGGCAGTAAAGATAGAACCAGCACCCTTTCTTTGGTTACGAATAACTCTACCTAGAGAGGTGTTAGTAGGGATTTTACATAATGAAAATGATACCTTGGGACATCCAACTATAAATTTATTATTCTCATGGAAGTACAAGGCGGCTCACTAGTCCATGCATCTGAAACGAACGCGGGACACCAAAGAGATCGGGGATTCGATATGACTAATGGTCCTGATAATACTTCTTCTAATGGTGCTGCTAGTGTTGAATGTGGTTCTCTGGTATTTGAAAAATTACTATTTTTCACTCGTTCTTTAAAGTCTCATGGTGCAACTGTCTCTTTGAATTTGGAGCACGGATTGGGGAATAACAAACATTGTATAATCTAGAGGACGTATAGCTCTGGGGTGATGGTATGTTCTGTCGCAAGGTCTCTTTGTATGAATGATATTCACATACCCATTATTAGTGATTTGGTTTGTAGTAATATTCGAATTGGCTGAAAATTTTTTGAGAAAGCGAATAATGAGCTACCCACACACGACTTTTTTGGGCTGTCACAGAAGTAGTAGCACGTGATAAGGGCATCCGCCCTTATTGCCTTAGATATTATAATACTCTACAAAAACTATAACTGATGTTAGTTAACGATACATTGAGATAAAATGGAAGCATAAACAAAAACTATAGAACAATCGTGACACGTTGCAGAAATACAAGCTTAGTAGAAAAAGCTACCGGGCATATTGATCTGGCTCTCTTTATTCACTTTTTGGTCGAAAGAGTACAGTCTCAAAGTGGACAATTCAGAGATGTTATTTCCAATACCGTCGTAAGCCAAACCTGTTTTGGCATCGAAAATGACTTTTTTGGTGTTGGCTGGAATCAATTCTAAATGATCCCGGAGATAGGTCAATTTCTCCTTTTGGATCTGGGACTGGACGTCTGATGGAGCACCAACTATTTCGATTTCAATATCGTCAATGGATCTAGGGACCGAAGCAGTTGCACCTGTAGCAGAAGCCTTTGAATAACCGTAGTTACTCTCATGGTGGGCATCAACAGAAGAAGACGAAGAGTTGCTGATATACACTTCGTTGCTAGACTTGGTGTTTGAGGTTGAAATGGCTTCATCTGAGGCCAGTTTCTTGTCTAAACTAGGGTCCTTTGTCTCCTGGCTGTTATCCTTGCCCTGGAAGAGGGAGCCACCGAGAATGCCCCCAAGAATGCCACCACCCAATGCTTTATTGCCTGGGGAGCTGTCTTTAGCATCATTGGTGGTGTGGGCTGGAGTTGGGTTCGAAGCAGAAGCAGAAACCACACCAGCAGCACCAGCAGCACCGATTATGGTAGCCTTCTCATGGTCCGAAAGAGAAGCACCTGCACCAGTCAGTTTCTCTTGACTCCTAGGTGTAGCTGAAGGTAAGCCTGTAGACTTCACGTCCGAAGATGTGTTCTCCCCACCTGCAAAGTATCCAGCTGAAGTTGAGTCTGTGGGTTCAGCCTCAGGAGTCAACGGCTTTGTTTCGTTAGCTGAAGCCGAAGTACCCTTAGACTTGGATGCTGTAGCACCTGCAACGGTACCAGCACCAGCGAGTCCAAAACCTGCGGCATCTGTACCCAAAGAGTTCTTGTCATTGGTGTTATGCAGCTTGTTTTGATTCTTGTTATCTACAGCCTTAGAAGAGCCAAGAGCAGCAGAAGTAGCATGGCCAGATGAAGTAATACCACCCAAGTTTTCCAATACAATAGCATCTCTTTCATCTCTCACTAATCCAGATTGAACATCAATCTTGAGTTCCTTGACACGAGATAAGACTTCTGGCTTACCCTTGAGGGCTTCAACAACACTATTGGCATATTGTCCAGCTGATGAATCATCACACCCTTGAACGGTCACTACGATGTCCGAATCTTGTTTCGAAGAAGGTTCGACATGAGGAAGATGCTTAGAATCAGGTGGTGCAGCAGTGGTAGCAGCTCCAGCAGCTCCAAATCCGGCACCGAGCGACTTAGATTTATCATGATCTTTATCACCGTTGGCCGAAAACTCGTTTGTTGTTTTGAATTGGTCTCCGTTCTTGACACTCTTTGGCACTTCAGCAATCACAGGCAAATCCTCAACCTTAGCGTAGTCTTTTGGTGGAGCAACATCACCTTCGTACAGTTTGACGTCTACAGATTCTTTAGGATTTAAAGAAGAGGAAGGTGGTTGTACAGCTCCATCGTAGTGATGAGACTTGTCCTTGTCATGCAAGGATGCAAAAGCGGTGCCAGCCGCTATCCCAGTTGTTCCAGCAGCAGCAGCAGTGTGATTATGGTTTCCAGATTCTTCCTGTGACTGAACCTCTTTCGAAGCACTAGCAGCGGGGGCGGGCGATGCAGCCTCGGAAGAGAAATCACCTTCCAATTTGTAGACCTCTTTCGTTTCAGCGTTAACAACCAACTTTCCTGATGTTAAGTCCACACCTTGGGCTGCAAGCTCTTTAGAAGCTTTTTTTGCCAACTTAGCTGCAGTCTTCTTATCATCAACACCAATAACTTCTACAACAAGACTCAGGCTAATTTCTGGTGAATTCAGAGATGATGGGGACGTGAAGTCCTTACCGGTATCGGTATCCTGAATTCCTCTAGAGTAGCCAGCATCATAGAACGGCTTCAACCTAGGATCTTCGGTGTCAGAGAGACCATCATAATCCTTGTCAAAAGGTTTGGAGGCAAGCCCGAGAGCAGCGGTTCCTCCAACAGCTGCACCTCCATAAGGTGTCCCGATTTCTGCAGCCTTAGTACTTTGATCTTTGGAGGTGGATGAGTTATGAGTGTAAGAGTCTGCGTCAGCTTTTGACTTCGCCGGCTCAGAAGAAGCCGCTGATGTGGAATCCTTGGTCAGAGGTGTGTCTTTTTCGGTTGCCTTGTAACCAAGGACACCTGCTGCGGCACCAACAACCCCAGTGAGGATACCAGGTTTAGCGACATTGGATTCAGAATCTGCGTTTTCAACGGGCTGCTTAGCACCAGAAGGAGAACTAGTAGAGTTACCATTGGCACCAGTAGTAGCACCAGTAGATTTACCAGTAGCATCAGTAGTAACACTAGTAGATTTACTGCCACTAATAGCACCAGCTGAATCGGAAGTATTGGGATCTAGGGCCTCAAAGTGTTCTTTTGTAGCCTTATTCTTTCCCGCTTCGTAAGCTGCGTTAATCGTTGTTTCATCCTCAGGTTTCTTGTAGATTCCTAAAGCACCCGCAGCCACACTTCCTATAGCACCTACAGCACCAACAACACCTCCAAGTAATCCTGGTTCAGCATCACCCACTACTTTCGAGTCCTGGTCACCGTTGGATGCAGAATTCTTGGGATCGAGGGTTTTTGAGTTGTTGTCTTCGTTGCTACCGAAATAGTCAGGCCTTGAGGTTGAATCATCCTTTACAAAAGAACTCGAGTGCACATCACGAATGCTAGTATTTCCAGCAGAACTTCCAGCAGAATTGCCAGCATCGAACGTACCAGACTTGAAACCTTCCTCGTAGGCTTCATCATTGACGGAGGAGTTCTTGCCTGTCAATTTCAGAACAACTGTACCAGCAGCAGCAGCGGCAGCTCCTATGATACCAGCATTACGACCATTATGGGATTCATCGTGACTGTCTGCTGTTTCCAGTTTTGAATGAGGAGGGTTTTCTGAAATGGGGCTTTTTAAAGCAACAGTGGATGCATCTTCAGGACGAGAGAGATCAGATTCTCCTCCATGGGCATTGCGGTACTCTCCTTCATCACCAGACATTGTTATGTCAGGAGAAACATCATCGTAGCTCGAGTTCTTGTCCACTGCTTGACTTTTGCTACCAGGATGTCCAGCTTTGGCTCCACCAACGACAGAGTTGAGGCCTTCAGAATTGTACAACGATTTGTTTTTACTGTGTTCTTGTGCTGGATCAAGTGTATAGCCCTCCGAGTCCGAGTCTTTGGACTTTTCACCCGAGCCCTTGTTCTTTTGGCTTTTGTTGGTCTTTGAGTCCTTGGAATCGGAGTCAGACTGCTTCTTTTCAGCAGTGGTATCCGAAGAAGCAGCAGCCACCGTCTGCTCATGCTCCCTCTGTTCACGGTAGGCCGATGGTTCGGTCTTTAAGTCCGGACGGCGGTCCAATTCAGCTCGGGTGGCCTCATCACGAGCTTTCTTTTCAGCCACCGTACCAGACCCGCCGTAATAACCACCCTGGGTGTCACTTGGATCAAAGTAATAACCCTTTCCTTTTCTTGTGGTAGCATCATCAGCGTAGCTCGAGTCGTGGTTCGCATAAAGGGCTTGATTTTCCACTAAACCATCGTCAATTGGCTTCTTTTCGTTGGAAAAATCACCAGAAGCATCCTTTGGAACCGGATTATATTTGATTTTCGGAGGAGCAGTCACCACCTTTCCAACCGAGCTAGCAGCAACCACCTTAGCCGGTGTTGGTGACGATTCTACGTCGTAGGGCTCGTCAATTGGCCGGGAACTGGAAGAGTTGGTGGAACCTGGGGTCTTGGTGGGATTCAGAGAAGCCTTGGGACTCCGGGAGAAACCAAATCCGTAGTGTTTGACCTTCTTGCCAAGCTCTTGTTCAGCTTTCCGTTGACCTTCGATGTAAGCCGACTCAAGCAATTGGTGCTCGGAATCATCTGACAATTTGGCGGAAGTTGGGGAATCTGTGGGAGAGTCCGAGCTGGAAGCCAGACTCTTATGCTTTCTGAATTTGCTAAGAAAGCTTGGGGACTTAGAAGACATACTAGAGAATTAGGAGGCAAAAAATCTTCAAGCAATTGGCAGTTTTAAATACAATTGAAACAAATATGTGTGTGACTGGGACAGCAATGCAAATTTCAGGGTTTCTATCATTCTCAAATTTCAGCCTTACTCGGATTTTGAAACGACTAAAAGAACATGCAAGGTTAGGCTTTTTCGAAGGTTGCTAAGAAGGAAATAGAGGTGTGTTGCGCCCAGGTACTGTTAGTATAGGGTCCACACTTCAATTGCTGCAATTCCTCCATCCACCCAGATACACTTTTTCACACATGATGCAAGATTGCTTCGACGATTACGCAACAGAAAAGTTATTTATGGGCCGCATGTACATTTAGATTGGCTATCTAACTAGCAAGATTCAATCCATTTATCTAACAGCATGTTTTTAAGAATAGTTGAAAATCCTGCGGCACTTTTGAAATTGCAATTTTTATTGTAGATGGCCTTGCTCACGTTTTTGTTGTTGTCGACGTCGTCTCCCTTGGGGTACTCTACGTTGAAGACAGGCTTTCCTTGTTTTATGAATGGCTGGTATAGCTCACATTCCTTGTAGGCAATGCATTGCTCTTGCACGACCCATTCGACGTCGTTCACCACGGATTTTACGATGGAACCACAGTTTTTCAATCCCATCGCTAACTTCAACAGATGTGCCTCTTTGGAAAGACGTTTTATGTAGTTGATGGAATCTTTCTCTGTCAAGTGCAATCCATTGTCATTGTCGTAACCATCTAAGTTGTCGGGGTCTACTCCGTCACATCCTTTTTTGACGGCCATCTTGAGCCTGGTCTTCATAATATCAAATACTTTTGGTGAGGAGATGTTCAACCACCTCTCGCCCGGCCAACCGTCCAAGTTTTCTCCAAGATCGGCCTTGGCGAACTTTTTGGCATCTGGTCTCCAGTTTTCGTAGCTGCCTGCAGAAAAATAGCAGATCACTTTGTGTCCCCCGTCGTGCAAATCCTGAATCAAACTGGCATCGCTATCAAATAAATCAATATCGTACACTTTTGTCTTCTTGTTCACATCGGCGATTTTTGGAGGTTTTTGTAAGACATAATCCCATGTCGTACCCTTCTTGGGCTTCCACCAAGTCAGGCTTTGTGTGGACCTGCGCTCGAGTCCCAAACCCAAGCCTAAGCCTAAACCCAAACCTAAAGTGGTACAAAAACCAAGAATAACTAAAGCTACGACTTTTGTATTAAATCTAGACATAGTTATGATTAAAAAAATTACTAAAGATCTTGTGATGGAGTTTTTATATTAATTCCCCAAAGGTATGCAAACACGGCGGAGGCTTGTTGGTCACCAATAAATTCCGTGGCCGTCTAATTCCGTGGCTTATTGTGAGGTTCGGCTGAATATTTTCTTATTTATTTATAGCGACTCCGTAAATGCACGTTTACGGGGTAAAGAGCTAAAGTTCTTCGCCCAGGTCAGACGCTTCAGTGCAGGTTCTAGTTCGACAAGTCGGAAGGGGAATTTTTGTCGTTTTACATTCCACTTCATGGGGTCAAGCCTTGCCTGGCATAAACTGCAAAAAAGAGCAACTAGCACGATCAATTTTGGAGCCACACGCAAGCAACTGAGAGACTAGTGTTTGTATTCTGGTTTATACAAATGACTGCGTAAAACTAGCCTACTCCGGTAAAACTGGGCCGCCACCTACTGCCTGTTTCTGCAGCTGTTCTTCAGGTTCCGTGTCATTGCGAACAACGTGCTTGGGTTGATCGGCCACTTCTCTATAGTTGGATACATTTTCGACAAGCGAGTGGGGATCTCTTTGGGTTCCAGTGCTTAAGTCAAGATCAGTTCGAACTACGTTCATCTTGATTTGCTCTTTCGTTTCAGGCTTGTTATCTTCTGTGGATGGTTCTTCTGTTACTCGTTTGGTTCCATGGTGTTTTGGAGCTTGTGCAACATCGTCGAACTCATTCACATTCTCCACTAAAGAATGGGCATCTCTTATAGTTCCCGACATTTTATCTGCTTGTGGTTGGTTGGATCTGTGGCAGACCACTCATTTAAATATTTTTTCTGTCAATTGCTGACAGCAAATTTGCTGCCAAATTGTTTAAGTTTACAAGTGACTATCGTTTCATGTCCTATTTCTCTATATGCAAGTATTCATTACATCATCCCACATTATTTGTACTCAGGTGCTCGGTTAGGCTTATTATACACAAGCCTAGTGACTAGCCATTCAAGACTCTCTTGGATTCCTTGGTTTTCCAACACAGACACCGGCAAAAGTTTCAGATCTGTGGCCTCCAATTCACTCACCAACTGAATGAAAACCCCTGTTTTAAGGGTAACCAAGTCAATGGCTTGCGGAAGGTCTTGTTTGTTAGCCATCATGAGTATCGGCACATTCACCATATTATCATAATTGTTGGTAGCAGTTCCCCAACTCTCATCATGACTAAGACTGATGAGTGTTTCATAGCACTCCTGGAATCGTTCGGTGTCGGTTGAGTCTATAATGAAGATGATTCCATGGCAGGATGTGAAGTATCGAGACCACATGTTTCTCAAAGATTTCTGGCCTCCGAGGTCCCAGAATTTGAGATTTATGTTGTTATAGTTCAAATGGCTTTCTGAGTTGGACTCATACTTTATTGTGGTTGTGTTTTGCCCAACAGTAGGTAGAATCCTCTTGCTTTTAAGAATACTGGAAGTGTCTTGATTCTTCGATTTGGACTTCTTGGTGGAATCTGGAGTCGAATAAAGTAATTTTATGTGCTCAAGGAAAGTGGTTTTCCCCGCATTATCCAATCCCAAGATCAAAACATTGTACTGCTCCCGTTTAGTGTACTGTGTGTATAGAGACGATGCCAAATGAAACATTCTATGGGTGATGTGGCAGTGGTTTATTCGGTTTTGTTTTGGCGCTTTTCGCGGCTCCCACGGCGCACGCGCACGACGCACTTTCTCTGCGTGCTGTACGCTGCACTGGAAAATAGCGACAGGAGAAAAATTTTCTTAAACACCTTTGGAAACACGAAGAGTATGTATTCTTTAAGTGAAGGGCTACTGATGATTTCTTGATAGGGACAACTGATTATGATGAAGATACGTTGTCATTGATAGTAGAATATTTAACTGAAGTCTTTTATTTTTGTTCAATTTGACCATTCGCTAACAATTCTAGATTAAGCATTGGAGAAATCACAAGCATATTTTGGTACGGGTCGATCGTAGAATAAGACAACCGGTATGTTTTTCTCTTGTAAACGTGGATGTTTTCCAGAAAATGAGGTCGTCGTAAGGGCTTTGGAAGTACAAGCTATCCTGGTTTGTCTGTGCCCATCGGCTTTTGACATCGTCTCCATTGGGGCTCTTCAACTTTGTTTTATGGTTGATCTTGTAGAAATAAAGCACAAGTGCACTTACAACTCTCATGTATATCGACACACATCGCCAAGCCGCCGATGACTCGAAGCCTTCTCGAAACTGTTCTCTTGTGTCTCTCTATCACTTAGCTCATCGCGACTTTGTTATCTCAACAAATGTCTTCCTTACTAGAGCAGGTGTCAAAGCTAGTTAACAGATATTTGGGGATCAATGACGAGGACAGCCAAGTGGCCGGGTTTTTGGTCAGCCTCTATGATAAATCACGGGAAAAGGGGGAGAATGTAGTGGCCGATTTCACCAAATCTCTCGCAGACAATGGTGGTGAATTTCCCCAGCAATTCATTGATGCTGTGCTAGATGTACTCCACAATCCCGTTAAGGTTGAACGAGAGTCGTCCGAGACTTTTGATGCTTTGTCCATTCCAGATAAGAAGGTCGAGTTCCCTGAAGTGGACCCTTTGCCGACTGACTCTAAGAAGTCTTTCGTCAAGCAGGAGCAGCAGATAAACGACCAAGGTCTAGATGACTTCTCAGAGATTCATCTTCACGAGATCTATAATGGCATAGTGACCAGCATCACGAACTTCGGAGCATTCATAAAGATCAAATATTTGACCGGCTTGTGTCATATTTCACAGATCTCCTTCGACAATTCCGTGAGGATACGACTGCCTCACGATGTTTTGAAAGTGGGCCAGCAAGTATACGCCAAGGTGCTTCTGATTGAAGGCGAGACCAAGAGAAAAGGTCTGAGGCAGAAGCTAAGTCTTTCTTTAAGAGGAATAGACCAGGTAAGTGGTGTAGATCGGAGTGAAGAGCTCGAAAGAGGCAGAAGAACGGAGCAGGAGCAGAGGAAACCATTCAAAAGAAGGCCAACGTCACCAGAGAAATGGGAGATACGCCAGATGATTGCCAGTGGCACTGCTAAAGCCAAAGATTACCCCGAGCTCAATGCTGTGGACGATTATCAGAACACTAACTCTGATGAGAAAGAACTCGATATAGACATTGAGTTGAATCTTCAAGAGCCAAAGTTTCTCAAGGGACAGACTGATGACCTACAGCATCTCGAGCCTCCCAAGATCATAAGGAATCCGGAGGGATCCATGAGACGGGCTGCATTAAAAGGATCGAGCTTGGCAAAGGAGCTGAAAGAAAAGAGAATCAAGGAGCAGAAAGAAAAGGACCGAGAGGAAAGACTGAAGCAGTCAAAGAACTTGGAAGGTTTAGATCCATTGAAACAAAGAGGAACCGGTCCATCCAAGTCTTCTCATGAAGAGGTTGTTGAAGAGTGGAGAAACTCCCAGAAGAAAGTCAGTTATGGTAAGAGAACTAGTTTGTCGATCAAGGCACAGAGAGAATCATTGCCTGTATTTGACATGCGGGAAACTATCGTTAATAGCGTCCGAGACAACCAATTTTTGGTGGTGGTTGGTGAAACAGGATCTGGAAAAACCACTCAGATAGTTCAATACCTAGCAGAGGATGGAATGAACAAGGACTCGAACGGAAACCATAAAATTATCGGATGTACTCAGCCCAGAAGAGTGGCTGCAATGTCAGTTGCTAAAAGAGTAGCTGAAGAAAGAGGAACCAGACTTGGGGCTGATGTGGGATACACCATTAGATTCGAGGATAAAACTTCTCCAAGCACCAACATCAAGTATATGACAGACGGAATGCTCCAAAGGGAGGCCATAAATGATCCCTCTATGAGCAAATACTCAGTTATTATGCTTGACGAAGCTCACGAGAGAACCATTGCTACTGATGTTCTTTTTGCCCTCTTGAAGAAGGCAACTCTCTCCAATCCGTCATTGAAAGTCATAGTGACCTCTGCCACGTTAGACTCCAAGAAATTCTCCAAGTATTTCCACAATTGCCCTATCATCAAGATTCCTGGAAGGACTTTTCCAGTGGAAGTTCTTTACACAAAAGAACCTGAAATGGATTACTTGTCTGCTGCTTTGGACTCCATTGTACAGATTCACGTTTCCGAACCTCCAGGTGATATTCTAGTGTTTTTGACGGGCCAAGACGAGATAGACACAAGTTGTGAAATCCTTTACGAAAGGGCTAAAGTATTGGGCGATACGGTTCCCGAACTAATCATTCTTCCCGTGTATTCGTCTCTTCCCAGTGAAATGCAGAGCCGGATTTTCGAGCCTACTCCAAGTGGGTCCAGAAAAGTCATCCTTGCCACCAACATTGCCGAAACATCCATTACTATAGATGGTATTCTCTACGTGATTGATCCCGGGTTCGTTAAAATCAATGCTTACGATCCCAAATTGGGAATGGACTCTTTGGTTGTATCACCCATCTCACAAGCCCAAGCGAACCAGAGAAGTGGTCGTGCTGGAAGAACTGGCCCAGGTAAATGCTATAGGCTTTACACTGAAAAGGCCTATAACGAAGAAATGCTACCCAACACAATCCCTGAAATTCAGAGAACTAATTTGTCCAATACAATTTTACTTTTGAAAGCCATGGGAATCAACGATTTGATGAATTTCGATTTCATGGATCCCCCCAAAACACATACAATGTTGAGTGCCCTTCAAGAGCTTTACACTTTGGAAGCTCTCGATGATGAAGGATACTTAACAAGACTAGGCAAAAAGATGTCAGACTTTCCCATGGAGCCCAAGCTTGCTAAGACTGTTATCAAGTCAGTGGAGTACGAATGCTCAGAAGAGATTCTTACAATTGTATCGATGCTTTCGGTACAAAACGTCTATTACAGGCCCAAACAGAAACAAAACCTTGCAGACCAGCGCCGTGCTCGGTTCACACATTCTTCCGGTGACCACTTGACTCTTTTAAATGTGTACAGGTCTTGGGCTCTCAATGGATACAACCGGTCATGGTGTCAGGAGAACTTCATCCAAGAGCGTAGTATGCGGAGGGCCCAAGAAGTCAAGAGCCAGCTCTCGAAAATCATGCAAAAGAACCGAAGCTCCATTCTTCTGTGTGGAATGGACACTGATAGGGTGATAAGGGCCTTGTGCTCTGGTTTCTTTAAGAATGCTGCTAAGAGAGACCACCAAGAAGGGTACAAAACTTTAGTGGAGAACACTCTTGTCTATTTGCATCCATCGAGTGCCTTGCAACACAAAGACCCTGAGTATGTCGTCTACCACACGTTACTACTCACAACAAGGGAGTACATGCAGTGTGTCACTGCCATCAAACCAACACATTTGATGGAAGCTGCACCCACTTTCTTTCAGGCAGCTGATCCAAGGAAACCTAACAAGAGACACAAGATCGTTCCTCTTCACGACAAGTTCCGCCTGGGTGATGCCTGGAGACTCAGCAGCCATATAAGTCACAAGAAACAGGTATTAGGCGACCGGCCCAAGTAGCTTACTGAGGTCTTGAATGGAATTTCGTACAAGAACACTTCGATACAGAGCCTCTATAATAATAAAATTACCTGCCTATTCATGTACCCAACCTATAGCACCATGTAGCTAACGAAACAGATCTTACACATGTCTGAAACCTCTAAGATCTCCCTGAGAATAAAGAAGAGCAATAATATTGAAGTGCCAAATACTAAAATATATGAACAATAGAGGTAACAATGGATAAATATGAGACATTAAATATATATAACCGTTGAGGCTGTGATCATACACCGAGGCTGCACTAAACCAAAGCTTCACTCCTACTCCAAAACTGTACCCATTCACCAAACCTTTACCAAACCAAAGCTGTATCCGTACACCAAATCTGTACCAAAGCAAAACTGCACCATCGATCTGGCCCACACACCCATACTCACGCACAAGGATGCACCCATACACCCACAAAAATACCTACCCACAGCACCTTCTAAACAAATGAGAGCTGCACTCGCTAAACTTAAAACCCCAATACTTCCACACCCGGACAGAACATCCAACACACATCTTGGTCCCCACGTCCCCATCCTCCTTCTCCGTCACCCTCCAACTATCAGTGTCGTCCCAATCGCATTTTTTGCAGCCACTGCAAAACATTAAACGCATGCTAAAAATTTTCTCCGCGTTAGCAAATTCACAAGAGAAAGAGACTGCCAAAATTCCCATCTACATCTACTTTGTTTTTATCGAGAGTATGAAGGGATATCACTACATTAAGGGGGCACAGGATGCACTAAATGACAGAATCAGCTTATACAACTCGACCTCGAATGTGTCGCTCTCTGGTGTACGGTCGTTGCGCCATAAGTTCAGAGAGTCGGACCCAATACTTGAGGCTGTTTCCAAGTCTGACAGCATATTTGAATGTGAGCGTCTAAGCACAAACGACAAAGGATTCTTGGTTGATAAGCACGGTCGTCTGATCACCTTGAAGGGCATCAATTTGGACGGAGCTGCCAAGTTGCCTGTGACTCCATATATGCCTAGTAACAAAGGAAACTCCACCGAGTACGATAACATTTTTTTTGACGGGGACAATGTCAGCTTTGTGGGTAGACCTTTTCCTCTTGAAGAAGCAGAGCTGCATTTTCTACGAATCAAGTCTTGGGGCTATAACACCATTCGGTTCCTAATCACCTGGGAGGCTTTGGAGCACAACGGTCCAGGCATTTATGACGACGAGTTCATCGAGTACACCAGCAAAATATTGCAGATCATTCATGGTGTGGGAGGGTTGTTTGTGTTTATAGATGTGCATCAGGATGTATGGTCTCGACACTGTGGAGGAAGCGGAGCTCCTATGTGGACTTTGTATGCTGCTGGGCTCCAACCGAAGCGGTTTGCTGTAACAGAGGCAGCTATCCTCCACAACGACCCCCGTTTCCACCCCGATGAAGACACTGATACGTTTCCCAAGATGATCTGGCCAACAAACTATAATAGATTGGCGTCCTTGGTGATGTTCACGATGTTCTTTTCAGGAAAGAACTACTTTCCCCAATTCAAGATCAATGGCCAGAATATCCAAGTGTATTTACAGGGCTGTTTCTTCAAGAGTATCAGACACTTCTGGTCCTCAATTGCTAAGATGAACGGGGACATGATCGAGGATGGTACGCTCTTTGGGTTTGAGACGTTGAACGAACCTAATTGTGGTTTGATGGGCCGAAGCCATTTGGGCTTTCTTCCGGAGTCTCAGCAATTGAGAGTAGGTACAACGCCTACTGTCTACCAGTGTTTTAAATTGGGTATGGGATTGGCTTGTGAAGTAGACGTCTACCGGATTACGGTTACTGGCCCTCAAAAGTACGGTACCCAACTTGTGGACCCTAAGGGGCAGAGGGCCTGGATGTCCATAGAAGAAGTTCATGCAATAGATGCTCATTACGGGTGGGTAAGAAACCCAGAGTGGATAATAGGTGAATGTGTTTTCCAACAGATTGGTGTTTGGAGGTACGATAAAGTAGACTTCAAGTCTTTGCCAACCATGACTATAGAGGAAAAGATGCAACAGAATGCAATTTGTGAACTAGTAAAGCCGAACGTTTTCAACCAGTTCACTCCAAAACATAACTTCAAAATGTACAGTGGGGTGAAACCTAAAAAGATTGACATGGAATTCTTCGTTAACAACAATTTCATTGACTATGTACTCAAATTCAAGAAAACCATTCGTTCAATAACTCCGGATTTGTTTTTCATGTTACAACCTCCAGTATTAGAAGAGCCTCCCAATTTGAAGACCGACCCAAGAGGTATTATTGATAAGAAGACCATCTACTGTCCTCATTATTACGATGGGATGTCCTTGATGTTTAAAACTTGGAATCCCAGATACAATGTTGACACTCTTGGGATCATGAGAGGATGTTATCTCAACCCAGTTTTGGGGATAGTTTTTGGTGAAAGAGCTATAAGGAACTGCATGAAGAAGCAGTTTAATGAAATGAAGAAAGAATGTGAAGAGTATTTGGGGAGTATTCCTATTTTGATGTCAGAAACAGGAATGCCTTTTGATATGGATGATAAAAGGGCTTACTCCAATGGTAGATACTCCTCTCAAACTATGGCTTTAGATGCCATAAGCTACGCTTTAGAGGGCCTGGCTATGTCCCACACTTATTGGTGCTACACTTCGATTAATTGCCATAAGTTGGGGGACAGATGGAATAACGAAGACTTTTCCTTCTGGTCATCAGAAGATAGGAACTTGACTTTCAGTAATGACTCAACAATCAGTGACATACTTACTTCTACTGTATCGAATACCGCTTCTTTGTTTAGAAGAACTAGATCCAGACGCATCAACTCCAAGGTCAACACGTTGAAGCACAAATTGAAGGGTTCAAGCGAGGGAACCGAGACAATAGAAATAGAGCATGTGGAAGGTGATGAATTCGAAGAAGACGATGAGGAAGAAGAAGGAGAAGAAGAAGAAGATGATGATGACGATGACGACCTCCGCTCTCTTCAGGATTCTTCTTTGATTGTATGGACGGCAGACAATGTCAAATATCGGCACAACAAGAAATGCTATCCATCACCCGATGGAGTACGTGCTGTAGGAGCTGTAATCAGACCTTATGTGCTAGCTTGTTGTGGGGATCTCATTGCAACAGAGTTCGATTTGAGGACGGTCAAGTTTTCGTTGACTATATCTCTTCAAAAGGGAGACAGGAGCTCATGCCCAACAATCATTTACGTGCCTAAGTGGCACTACCCCAATTTGAATTATCACGACATCTACTTGACTTCGGGTCATATTCGCTACAACGAAAAATTAGAGTATTTGGAATGGTACCACTATAACAACTCTAAGGATGAGTCCGAGGTGTCCACCCTCGTAGGGGACGGTGAATACAAAGAGGAGACTATTATAATCAAGAACAATAGTGGAACACTAGACGATATAAACCAAAAGGACGCATCACAGAAGACAGGGAACTGTTCAATCATGTGATTTATTTATAACATTATACATGTACTATAGCAAATTCGTATACTACGTAAAATTAAGAAAAATAACTTCATATCCTTCCTCAAAAATCAATATCATCTCTTGGTCTCTTAGAAGCGGTGGACAATTCGTCTTTGATCAAATTATTGACAAATCTGGCAAAATAATTAACATAAGGTTTCAAGCTGGTCTTCTCATAATCGGCCAATCTTCTGTTCTCGTTAGCTTCGGCGTCTGAAGCATCGATTTCGGACTCAAGGGTTTGGCTAGAGTCACTTACCCTGCGAGTATCCCAAATTTCCAACTCCGTCTGTAGGGCTCTCAAATTAGGAGCATTCATAGGATTAAATCCGTAGTTGTCGTCATCCTTGTTTCCAGAGATATTTGAGTACGGGTCGAAGGGCACACAGATATTACCGGTACTTGGATGAATACAGAAGGGAGATTTCAACAAGTGGATTAATTGTTTGGACACCTCGATATCCAATCTTGGGTACAAGTAAAAGATGATGATATCCTTCTTGGCTTCATTCAACATATTCAATTGCACCTGATTCTTCAATAATTTTCTGGCCAACACATTGATGTCCTCCCACTTCTGTTTGGAACTAGTAGAGGGGTCTTTAGCCCAGAGCTTTTGTAATTCGTCCTGCAATGCCTTTTCAGGAATGAACGACAATAGCTCTTCAATCTGCTCTTTGTTATTTCTCCAAGGATCTTGGTCCTCCAAGATGACCTCGATAAAATCATTCTTCAACAAGTTGAACGATCTCTCGATATGAGGATGAAACGGCCGCTTCAAATTCAACGACTGTTTGCCCATCTTCAACTGTTTCGAACCCAATATATCGAGGTACTCTACAATCGACTTTCTGACTGTCTCATCTAGCTGACGTGCCCTCTTGTCGCTTATCCAACAATGGGCTCCTCTTCTACCGGAGAACACCCATATCAAGTGCTTGAATCCAAAATCGTCCCTCAATGCAGTATCAATGATCTTGGTGGCCACCTTGATGAACTTCCAGCACTTCTGACAAATATCCGTCCCAGAACAGCAGGTTCTGATTTCATCGTAGTCGGTCAAATCGATATCAAACACCAACTCCTTGGCCAACGGCTTTAGAGCATTCTTGGGTAAGTTCTTTCTCTCCTTCGGATTCACAGAGTAAACCGCCCCGATCTCGAATCTAGTGGGATTGGCCAGCACCACCGACCTCTTGAAGTCGTCCTGAGACGTGAACGAATTGTATCGCTGATAGGCCCCCGTACGATGCTCATAAGCAAACTCTCTCATGGTGAAATCTTTGGTGGGCTTTGGAGAGTGGTTCAACCACTGGAAAACGTAGCGAAATGGAAGCAATCTCTGGTAGTAAAACAGCATGTCCGCAGCAGATGGCCTGTACAGCACTGCCACCGAGTCCTCCGAGTTGAGAGTCATGTCTACCGTCATGCCAGAGAAAAATAATGAATCTATTAAATTATTTATGTTTTACTCAAATGAAAAATTGATACATCGCGACGCGTTTGCAAAACCGCTATTCGGTTGCAAAAACCAACGAAACACCTTCGTCACCGGCGGTGGCCACCTTGCCACCGTCCAAGATAGCGAAATCTAGAACCCCCATGTTGTGGCCAACCCCCACAAAAAGTTCCTTCATTGTCCGGGCATCCCATTTGTAGATACGTCCGTTCATGCACGACCCATACAACGTTGGAGTGTTATCGAGAAACTGCAACTTGGTGATGGTGTCGTCCAACTTCACGCTGTTCCGGACCCGCCACTGCAACGAATCGAAGAGCAATAAATCGCCCGACACTAAGCCCACCGCCAAAAGGTTGATGGAGGGTGTGTGGCACCAGCTCAATGCTTCGACCGACAACTCGGCCACATCTTCTGCGTCTTCTAACGTCTTGACCGAGTGCACTATCCGGCCGTTGTCGTAGTTTATAATGGCCAAGTTGCCGTCTCTGGCACCAATAGCAATCTTGTTCTCGTACACGCTGATAGACACCCATGGACTCTCGACTCCCTTGAACTCGTCGTGGGGCAGCAACTTGAATATCACCTGGCCCGTGAAGCAGTTCCAGCTGATGCAAGTTCCGTCCTCTGACACCGTCACCAAAAAAAGCTCCTCTGTTCCCCTATCAACGAACTCCCCAGCGTTACATTCCAATGTGTGCAGAAACCCTGACATCACCTGTACTAGCTCGGCGTCAATTTGATAGACCCACACAGATCCGTCTGTGGCTCCGAATGCAAAATATGGCAATGTTGGGTGGACCTTCACCCACAACACCTCTTCCACCTCTTGTAACTCACCAACCTTGATCCACCTTTGACCTCCTTTGTTGGACTTATGCACCTGGATGAACCCGTTCATGTCGGCCGTGATCACATACTTGCCGTCTCTCGTGAACCCTCCGGTGATGACCGACTCCTTGTGACCACCCAACTCTCCCACAAATCGGGGTGGTTGGGTATGTGTGGTCCACAAGTACGCCGTGTTGTCACCTCCGCCAGTCACCACCATCGGCAAGGTTGGGTGGCGGAAAATCGTGAAGATCGAGTCCTTGTGCTGGTCGAAATACGTCCAGGAGTTGTTCGATAAGTCTATTTCGATGTCTTGCTCCATATCCACGTCTTGGTCTTCATCGTCGTCATCTTCGGGCACAGGAAGCTGGGGGTCATCGGCAACCTCTTCACCCACTTCTTCAGCCTGAAGAAACTCTTCTTCTGGCTCCTCTTCGTTCATATACTCGTGTTCTGCTGACATGTCTCTACAGCTTATTAATGCCAATGCAAAATTTCACGATGATGTGATGAGTGAAAAGTTCGCAGTCGCAATTTTTCATTGAAAACCTGTCAGATAAAACCAGCCAGTTTACGAACACTACAACAAGGAGCAACAATAAGCAGTTGGGTTCTCAGAGTCGTTGCATTTCCCACCGGCATCTCGAATAACATTGTCTCATTTTATACTGCATCCTATCTACAAACAGCTCAAAAGTTGGACATGGCTCAGTGGATCTCCACTTTTCCAGGATACAATTGGCTTCTCACCCAAGCAAAGAAAACATTTGGGGGTGTGGTCAGACAGGGACCTATTCCTCGACATGTGGGCATCATAATGGACGGAAACCGAAGGTATGCCCGCAACCACAACATCGAATTGAAGGAGGGCCACAGTCTTGGGTTCGAGAGCATGGCCAGCGTATTGGAGCTACTCTACGAATGTGGAGTGGAGCATGCCACCGTGTATGCGTTTTCCATCGAGAACTTCAAGAGGTCCAGCTACGAAGTTAAGTGGCTTATGGACTTGGCCAAGCTGAAATTCAAACAGATCACCCAGCACGGAGAGTTGTGTGAGGAGTATGGGGTAAGAATAAGAATTTTGGGAAACACGGCCCTTCTTCCTGTTGACGTGAAAAAGGTGTTGAGGGAGACAGAACAGATGACCAGAAACAACAAACGAGCCACCTTGAACGTGTGCTTCCCGTATACTTCTCGGGATGAAATGACCCACCTGATCAAGTGCATTGTTAACGAATCGATCAAAGATAACGATTTCATAATAGATGAGTCGACCATCGACAGGTATCTCTACACACGGGACTCGCCACCATTGGACCTTGTGGTTAGAACATCTGGTACCTATAGGCTATCTGATTTCTTGCTCTGGCAGTGTGTGTCATCTGAGTGTGCTATCGTGATGGTGGACACTTTATGGCCCGAGTTCAGCCCATACCACATGGCCAAAATCTTGCTCAACTGGGGATTTAACAAGTACTGGTACGGAAGTCCCCAAGGCTACCGAGTAAGGGGCCAACCCTCCACTAGTCGGCGTGGTGAAGACGACGAAGACTTTGAAGATGACGAGGATCTTGAGGAGGAGAGCTTTGATGGCGACTCCGACAGCCTACTCAACGACGAAAACGATACAATGACATCCCAGGACTCGAGTGTCAAGGACGAAAAACGGGCCTAGTTACCTGAACTCTTGCATATGATCTCTTTCGCAGCCTCGTGCTTATTCATCTATTAATTTATATACATAATCATTACATTCTACTCATTCGCCCCTCTTCCTCTAGTGTAATCGTATGGCCTAGAGCCTTGCTTTCAGTTACCACGAAATTGACCCATGCCGCCATCTGTACACTTACAATATTTAATCATCACTTCGGTGTATGTGTGCATTGATAACAAATTGAGTCTTCGCAGTTGAAATTTTTCATTGAGTCATATCGACAGTCTTGATAAGTTACCATGGATTTAGTGAACCATTTGCCAGACCGTTTGTTGTTTGCCGTTCCCAAAAGTATGTTGAGTGCTTCTAATAGCTAGAAAGCTGTGTCTGCTTGTCGTTTTGAGAAAAGTGGGACATTGTTCCCAATATGGGGGCAATCGGACTTTTTTTCAGTGAACTCTTACTAACTTACTTATAGAGGGAAGACTATATGAAAAGTGCTGCGAGTTGTTGAAAGGTAGTGACATCCAGTTCAGACGTTCCAACAGATTGGACATTGCTTTGTCCACAAGCATGCCTATAGCCTTGATATTCTTGCCTGCGGCCGACATTCCAGTGTTTGTCGGAGAAGGTAATTGTGACTTGGGTATCACCGGTTTAGATCAGATCCAAGAAGCTGACATGTACGACCAGATCAACGATTTACTAGATTTGCAGTTCGGAAAGTGTAAGTTGCAGCTCCAGGTTCCCGCTGATGGTCCATACTCCCAGCCCGACCAGTTGATTGGCAAAAAGATTGTGTCTTCCTTTACCAAATTGGCATCTGACTTCTTCAGTGACTTAGAGTCCAAGGATGCCACCGAAAACTTGAGAACAAACATCAGATATGTTGGTGGGTCTGTAGAAGCTTCATGTGCTTTGGGGGTTGCTGATGGAATTGTGGACTTAGTTGAAAGTGGTGAAACAATGAGAGCTGCTGGATTGAAGGCTATCACTACTTTGTTAGAAACCAGTGCCCATTTGATCAGTGCTAAAAAGCCTAAGTTCCCGGAAATTGTCAACGTAGTGAAACAAAGATTCGAAGGTATTTTGGCAGCTCAAAAGTACGTTTTGTGTAACTATAACACACCAAGGAGCTTGTTGTCTGAGGTGTTGAAGATAACCCCAGGAAGAAGATCTGCGACAGTGTCAGCTTTGGAGAAGAAGGACGACGAAACTGAAGAGTGGGTTGCCGTATCCGCCATGATTGAAAAGGCTTCCATCGGAAACACAATGGATGCATTGAAGAAGATTGGTGCTTCTGATATTTTAGTATTTGAGATCAGTAACTGTAGAGTTTAGATGACGTGTGGGTGTGAAACTAATAGACGTTCAATATTGGCTATATTTGCTGGCTGCAAAACAGTGTCCATTCCGTAGGCGTAAGAGCCATTAGATTTTCCAAACGAAAACCACTAAAGAAGACCACAGCTGGTGCTGCAACAATCGCCTACAAAGCTGAAGTGAAAGAAGAGATCTGGTCAACTTCAAAGGCTCCTTGTAGGTACGTTATGTTGCACTTGCTAGTTGTAGGGTCGAGGTTGAATGTGGTGCAATTTTTGTCTACTCTTAATTACAGTTGGCTTAGTAAGACCACTACTATTAAGAGCTCATTCCAAAACTTGGAGGGCCACTATTATCAAGAGGTTATGTCATGACTCGGGAGACCACCATTAGTGCAACAGCTCGATGGTATCAGTCCATTGGATGAATATGATTTACAATGGAAATGATTTACAACGAATAACTGCATCACTATGCGTACGTTTAATTACAGTAGAGAGAACACCGGTTTTTGCAGCTCCTTTTCAAGCAACATCAAAATCCTGGGGTCAACACAATAGCCTCGAGCATCTCACGCCTCTTCCAGCTCTTTACATACGCCTCGGATCATTTCTAGTGCATCTCTTTCATTTAGAAGCAGACCGACCCAATTCAACCAGTCGATGCCCCCAGCCAGAGATCCCTTACAGGCACTCTATACTCCGACACCCAAAAGTGTCCCACATTGGGCACTACGACATTTCATGGCCACGCATGTTGAATGTCACCAGTGACACGCCAAATCATCCGTCAGGTTCAATGAAATTGAGAAAGCCGACAAACATGCAGGGACATTAATTTTATTTGTTCTCACATTTCTCGTTGAGACGATGTCAATAAGCTGGCCAACGCCTCCAGAGCTACATACCATTTAGTCTCATGCCCCTACACATGTACACTGTACCCCTACCCCACCCCTCTTTAAGATGTGCCAGCCCGGCTTTAAATGCCTCTGGTGATCTTCGCATCGTACTTGTTTGTTTACCTTAAAATTTTTTTGCTAATTTTCTTTTTCATGAGAATATTCTTTTTTTAAATATTTGTTATGGGAATCTCAAAACATTGATCTGACAAAAAACTTTTCTTTACCTTATTATACCTCTAGCAGTCGAAGGTAATTGTGTTAGATCGTTTGTTCATTCGCTATTGCCAAACACCCCAGAATTTCCGTCGGAACTTCGTCGTTTCCCGTGAGTATTCCTGTTCGTCTAAGCCCAAGGAAAACATTCCCTTGATACTTTGTTTAATACTGTTCCTGTTTTTCCCCAAAAGCAACATGGTCAGCAAATCCATTGCGTTGCTCTTGTTTGCAGCATCCGTGCAAGCCCAATTCTCAAAGTTTGGCTGCTTTCCCAAAAGTGCTGTGCTGTCGTCCTTGTCCTACGGTGACGAATTTCTCTACCAGAGTTCAGGCCATTGTGAGAGTATATGCTCGGGATCCAAATATGCTGCATTGATCGAGGGTCTGACGTGCTACTGTGGGAGCACCCAGATCGACTCCTCCGACAAGGTTGCGGACTCCCATTGTAACACACCATGCCAAGGTTATGGATCTGATAACTGTGGTGGGTCCGACTACTTCTTGATCTACGCCGATGATTCGGTCCAGGCCAGCTCAGCAGCAGTCTCGTCATCTTCGACCGCTGCCTCGACCACCTCCTCGTCAGCTTCGTCTTCCTCGAGCAAAACCACCAGTAGTTCATCATCGTCGTTGTCGTCGTCGTCGTCTGAAGCATCCAGTGCTTCTGCCAGTAGTGACAACGACAACAGTGTGACGTCGTCAGCCTCGAGTGACGCCTCCTTGATTGTGTCAACTGTTACCAATGACTCCAAGCCATCGGAAGTGACGGTGACAAAGACTAAAGATCCCAATTCATCGGCCACCTCCACATCTGGCCTGGCCAACAGTGCCGACGCCTCATCAACAGGGGATGGTGACAAGAGCGGTTCCGGCAATAAAAAGAGTCTTTCTGGCGGTGCCATTGGCGGTATCGTTGTGGGGGCTGTAGTAGGAGTGGGACTCTTGGGAGCCTTAGCATTTTTCTTCCTCTGGTACAGAAGGAGGCACGCAGACGACGACGATGAAGATGGCTTCGACAAAGAGACTGAAGGCTTCCACACGGTGCCGCCTCGCAATGGAAGTGGTGGTGGAAGTGACTACAACATTAGTCCTAATCCTTTTGTCGTCAAGAAACCTACGATAAGATCAGAACATACCAAACAGCAAAGCCTGAATAACAATTCATTTGGATCTAATGATGAATATTTCATGTTTGACAATGCCCAGCATACGAATAATACCAATGGAGAACCATACCCTCCATATCCTACGGAAGATCTCGGTAGAAGAAGACTAAGCGATGGCTCATTGCCCGATATGATCACAAAAGGATCATTGAAGGTGGTCAATACTTGAAACACAGTCAATAATGCTAATCCTGCTATAACGGAGTAACGACCTCTCAGCTATTACGAGTATGTATTTGCAAATATAAACACACTTTGGCAATCTTTATGTAAGAGGTAGGCATGTTGCCGAAATAGGGCTTATACTTACATGCAGAATGCGCACCATATAAATACAATTCTTCACTTGCAGGGCGTAGTTCACAATCGTCTCTTCCTTTATAGTGCATTTAGCTTCAGCTTTGTTAGTTTGACTGCATTCTTTATTATAGTAGACATAAAGGGACTCTTTCTTTCAGCCTGTCTTCCTTTTCTAGTATCATTTGATCAAAATCGTATCCGTCAATACGCTGTTAAGATTGCCTATCACTGTTTAGCATACAGTACCACATCAATTCTAGAAAATACTGCGCGATTTGCATTGTGCATTTACCGTTGCTATGACTCTCATCTTTGCGGCACAAGTCTAACTTGCCGCCTTATGCCACGTCGCGGTAGCTTTGCTGCTTTATTCAGGTAAAGACTGTGCAGCGTGATTTTCGAGCTGAAAAATAGGGCCAAGACACTGTGTATGTGAGGAGCTTGAAAGCTGGAATTAAAGTTCAAAAAAACCTTTTTCGACTATTTGAATGTCTCGCGCGCAATATTAATTAACTTTAATAATATTGCATGTTTTACTATCAATACTGTTTTCGACTTTGTTTACGCATTTACTGAATTGGAAGATTTCGAAGGATTTTCTGGCTGTTTCGGACTTGTTGATTTTTTAACGGGCACCGCAAGGTAAAACTGTAGAATAGCAGTGTAAAGTGATTAACTATGTAACCGGTGACGACTCACCATACTGTATGTGAGTATAAAAGCACAGAGGGACATTTTCGACACCTGATAGATCGGATGAAGATTGCGACAGTATTCTGCTAAAAGGACTCAGGTTGCTTTTGCGGACATCGCCCACAACAGATGCTCTTGCTTTGCACTGCGTTATCTAGTGGACTAGTTTCGCTGGTATGGAACCCAAAAGGTTCCAAAGGACATTAACTATGTATAACAAGATAGGAATGATGATAGTGATCACGTCGTAAAATTAACGTAGTTGAAACTTTGGGAATTTTTTTTGTACGACTGCACAGTGTGATATAATTGCAGATATTATAGACGAGTTGCTCAAGAAACATAAACATTGCGTGGACGGTGGTTTATGAATTTGACATTTGGAGATAGTTTACATGGGTGCATTTCCACAGGAGCTAGTCAATCGGGGTCTGAGTAAGTGTGTAGTAGCTAAGGAGGATTCTAAAGTGGAGGCAAAAATGATTGCACTATGGCTGCAAAAAGATTTCAATTGACATTTATAAGGTTTCGCAACCATTTCACTCCTTTGAGTAGATTGGACTTCAGTTCATTAGAATGTCATCCATACCTGGGTTTGGAAGCCGGCCGTTATTGTCTCGACTAGTTACTAATTTACCTACATATGTCTGTTTAGTGCCTCTTTATTTAAAGAGCCCAACACTTTATCGAGTTTCCTAGGATCCAACGTAGCAGAGCATTCTCCATTGAAGGTATAATACTATATGTTAATTTGGATCCTATGTCTCAAGGTACTCTGTGAATTGTCACCATTCATAGCTTTGTTCATGGATGCACTGAAGGCTAAAAATAGTATTCGTGAGAACTGATTGTATAGCTCGAAAACAGTCAGCTCCTAACTCATCAATCTCGTTGAACCAATACGTCAAGAGTTGTTCTGGCTCAATACTACGCACCCAGGCTCTTGCGGGCATCTGATACGTCCTAGTAGATGCTACAGTCCCCAGCTCTGTTAGGCGTGCAACAGTCACGGGCTCAGCTAGCTTGTGTGCGCTCATTAGGGCTTCAGCCTCGACATTAAATGTGTACGTGTCGTGCACAATTCTGATAAAATCACCTTCTCACACACGACCATGTTTTTACTGTGCGTTCAAAGTCATAGAAAAAAATTTTCATAAAGTTTTACCATACTAATTAAAGAAGTTAATCATGTCTTCAGGTAACAAATTTCGTATGAGTGTATGTATCATCCAACCCGTCCAAGAGAGTACTTGAGTTGTATTACTGCTGTAACTGCCATTCGAACTTGCAGAAAAAGCTTTGAGTTCTTATCCAGTGTTTCCCAGTTATTAGAGATGGTGGTGAAAAATTTTTGAACATCAAGAAATAAGAATTAAAACGCCATCAATGTCCCCACGAAGTCCTTTATTCTACTCGAACTTGAGCTCACAAGTCATTTTCCCTGAAATCCTCAGTCCTATTCATAAAATCGTCACCCAGGTCAGCGTAATGATTCAGTTCTTTTCGAACCCAAGAGAAACATCAAATATACTAACAGTAATTTAGTTGGGTTTGCCAGTCGGTGCCGTTTTAAACTGTTGCGACAACTCCGGTGCTAGAAACTTGTACATCTTGGCCGTTAAGGGATTCGGTGCTAGATTGAACAGATTGCCAGCTGCCTCTGCTGGTGACATGGTCATGGCCACCGTTAAGAAGGGTAAGCCAGAATTGAGAAAGAAGGTTATGCCAGCTATCGTTGTCAGACAATCTAGACCATGGAGAAGAAAGGATGGTGTCTACTTGTACTTTGAAGACAACGCTGGTGTCATTGTGAATCCTAAGGGTGAAATGAAGGGTTCTGCCATTACTGGACCTGTTGCTAAAGAATGTGCTGACTTATGGCCACGTATTGCTTCTAACTCTGGTGTTGTTGTTTAAATAAGTTTTATAAAGAAGAAATTATATAAATGTACATTTAGCATTAATTAATTTATAATAATAATCACTATTGGAAAATGAAGTACTATATGCTGAGCTGGGAGACCCCATTTTTAACTACTTCTTCGTCGCCATTCTTTTCAGGAGACTCATCGCTTTTGATTTCTTTCAACGTCTCCTCGGTGGTATTGTTCACCGGCTCCTCTGTTTGACTGTGGTTGCCATTGCTGACATTTAAGTCGTTCGTTTCACTTTCAGTAACACTTGGGTTTTGACGACTTTCATTATCTTGATCTCGGTTGTTCTCGTGATGATGAATGTCGCTTTCTGTTGGGTAAGGTAACTGACCCCCAAATCCGTAGTCACCTTTTAAGGTAGATACCGGTTGGCCTGGTTGCAGTTGAGTTTGACTACCTTGAGGCTGGATGAAAAAGTACCCTTGGTTAGGCTGAGGCGAAGATGGGAATTGGGGTTGTGGTGATGTGGGGAAATATTGAGGTTGTGGCCCTTGACTTGGTTGTTGTGTAATCGTGTAGTACTGTTGCTGAATAGGATCATAGAACTGTTGTACTTGTTGACCATTAGCATTCACATAGTAGCCCTGCTGGAAATTCACAAAGTTTGGAGGCAACACTATTGGACCATTGCTTTGGCCCTGTTGTTGAGGCTGTTGAGGTGTTGGTTGTTGAATATGCGTAACTGGGATCAGGTATTGAGCTGATTGGGATTGTCCCATTGGCTGGGACTCTTGAGGATTACCGTCAACTGCGTGTGGCTGAGAAACGACTGGTTGAACTTGGTAGAACCCTTCGTTTTGTTGCTTTAAAGAATGTTGGGGTTGTGGTTGTTGAGGATGCGATTGTATTGGTTGCTGTTGTGATGGTGGTTGTTGGCTGTAGGGAGTTGAAGTAACAGGAGTTAGGTTCTGAGTTTGCTTTTCATGGGATTCCACTGGAGTTAAGATTGTACCATCACTGTTGATCAAATGGTTTAGCTTTGGGCTTTGCACCTGGCTCGAAGCCGAGAAAGTTGAACTTATTCTCTTATTTTCAGTGGTAGTGGTAGTATTTCTTGATTTGCCGGTTTCTAAAGTCTTGATAGACTTAGCATGGGTACCGCTCGATAATACACTTGAAGTTCTTGAAATCCTGGACTGAACTCGATCCAAATTGGGGTTCAAGTTCAACGTCTTGTTCAAGAACCTTGCTCTCGAAGCAGGGGTAGGCAAACTGGTCAAGTTCTTTATATCATTGTACCACTCAATCATATTCTCATAAGTGTCGGTTCTGAGTACCCAGTTTTGGGTTCTATGCATAAGACCATTGGTCAGCTTGGAATTCAAAATGAACTTGTAAGTACCACCCGACTTACCGTCATTCTTAGAATGTTCACTTACTTGGCAACTATCCAACAGAATAGACAAAATTGGCGTTTGGTCTTTCTTTCTGTCGGGGGTTTTGAATTCATGGATGAAATTACAGGTCAAGACATACCAACCTCTCGAATAGTTCTTCAAGAACTTCGACCTTCTTTCGAGGTATCCCTCACGAACGGCCATGTTCAAAGGCGAGTTGTAGTTATTTATGGATAAATCGCTGAATTTCCTCGAATTGAAACTCAAATCGATAAAGGTACCGTTCTTGATGGCGGAATTGGAGTTACCAACAGCATTGACAGAAATCGATGGGGATGGCAAATTCTTAGCAATAAACGAGTCCCATTCAAAGGTGCTTTCTTTAGCCAAAAATCCATTGCTCAAATTGGGCAACAAAAAGTTGGAGAATGTCGAGTGTTCGGACGCCAACAAGTTCAAGAAATTTCCCCAATAATTCTGGAGTTCAATGACTATAATACTCTCCAATTTGCGGCCACTTTCTTGCAAATTCTCGTATGCTTGGTGCAAGTAGTTTTCCTCCAGCAACTGCTTCTTCAACTGTCTATCCAACTTCACCTTCACAAGATAAGGGTCATACTTGAACTGCTCGGACGAGTCGCTCGAATGGTGATGAAGCGACCCCCCGTGCTCCAACTTGTTGGAAAGATCAATCGACTGGTAGTACTGGTTCAACAAGTTCTTTGTCTCGCTCACTTCTTTCCCCAAGTTGTTCTTGAAATCGTTCTGCAAATTCTTTATCTCCTTAATCTTCATCAACAAGTCCTTTCTCAACTCTTCCAACTTAGGCACAATCACGGTGGTTATCTCCTTCAAAGTCTTGGAGGTGGCCCCCACATTCTGCTGATGGTACTTGGTCAAAATCGTGGGCAAGTCCTGAATGGACCCGTTGCCAATGGGCAAAAAGTACCGGTTTATCTCGCTGATATCAACCTCCTTGTTGCTGGAGGACACCCCAGGCCTATGCGAAGCAGATGCCCCGTGGCCGTGGCCGTGGCCGTGGCTCTCACCTCCTCCGGACGACCCCACCGATATGGAGTTGGCACTGATGCCCACCGCCTGCTGTAAGCGGATCTGCTGGCGAACAATCTCCTCCTGGACCGAGGCGTACTCTCTCAAGTAACTCACGAGATCCTTGATGATGTAACGCCAAGCCTGGAACCGGTTGGCCAACACCTCGGTGGGATAATCATCGGGCCCTGAAAATTGGTATGGTAAAGTGACTGCCAACGGATTGCTATGGTCAGTTTTCATGGCTGCCACTGGTTCAATTATTTTATATTACCTTAAAGACGTCTCAATCTCGGTCTACACTTCCACGGCTTTGTAATGTCGTCAATATAACCGCTATATGCTATATGTGTTCCCAGCTCCAGTTTTTTTGCTGAGACCTCAAGTCGCCAGCCACTCCAACAATGAGATTTGGTGGGGCACACCTTTTTGTTAGGCCGAAACTGCAACCATGTCAGGGAACCGAGAGTATGCCGAAGGGTCGGGGCGAGATGGCGACCGGCCGGGGCACAGAGATGGTGAAGAGGTTGAAGGACTATGGGTTGGGGCCGGTAGCGTGGCAGCTGTGGTCGAGGAGCCAGTGGAGCCGGTGGAGCCGGGGGAGCCTTCGCAGGTGATCGATGTGGATCACGAGGTGTCAGAGCCATACTTGATCACTCTCAGCGAAGAAGACGACGACGACGTGAAGCTCTTGGAGATCCGAAACGATACCGAGGACTTGATCAACGCATCCCATCAGCAGGTGACAAAGAACCTCAGTGACGTGCAGTGTCCCATTTGCTTTGACGATGTTACCAGGGCCACGGCGACGTCCTGTGGGCACATTTTCTGTTTGGAGTGCATTCAGAAGAGTATAGCCAGTTCGAATGCCCGGGGGCAGACTCGGGGCAAGAGAGGTGTTGGGTTGTGTCCGTTATGTCGGAAACGTGTGGTGTTTAAGGATACGGTAGTGATGCGAATGAAGGTGAGGAACCGGAAGGTAGAGGCCCCGTTGATGCGGTGAGCCCCGAGGAGCTGTGAACGGTAGTAGTGGTGATGTGTAGAGGTGTACAAGGGTGCATAAAGGGTGCACAAGTACGAGCTTTCGGATGCAGATAAGCAGATAGAGAACTGCCACACCTAGTACTGATGCAGCAGAAAGCACTGATTCAGTAGCACAGCATATACAGAACAGCACATACACAGCACAGCACAGAATAGCATATCATACACCGCATATATACCGCATATACACCGCACAGATTCAGTAACACACACCCCGAACAGCCTTGAACAAACTTTAAACTTGCACTACAAGTTGGTGAATTGGAAAGTGCATTCAAGAAGTGGAAATCTTGTACACTGGCACCGTGAATACAGCACCCCAGAGCTCTGAGCAAGAACACCACTGGCTTGCACAAATCACACCAACGAATTATATACGAATAATAAGAATAGTTATCTAGAAACGTAATAGACTTGAGATTTAAATTTCTTCAAAATCCTAATATATGTGGTCGCCCTTCTTGAATATAGCTTTCTTATGATCATACCCTTCACAGTTGCAGCCGTATAGCCCCTTTTAAGTCCCGGAATTAACTACAGCCTGGCTATGCCTTCTTACTGTGTCCCAAAATTAACTGTGTAATCACTACTACTCTTACAATCTTATCTAAAAATAGTGAAAGTTGCAATGAAAGAACCATGAATCGGGTGCCTGGCTCACAACTCAAATCCTCCTTACCTTTTCATATCTCCACACCACCACATCACCACACTCCCACCTTCCTTGCTCTCTATTCCCTGCCCCGTACTTGCCCAGTGGATTCAGTTCCCTAACGTCGTGACACGGTCGTGCACAACCATCTGCCTATATAATTCCATTCTATTCGCATCATTCGAGCCAATTCACATAAACTATGAGCTACGACCCAGTTCCAAACCAACCTCCTCCTTATGGAGATGACCCAGCTGCTCG
This sequence comes from Yamadazyma laniorum, assembly GCA_002109505.1. NCBI lineage: Eukaryota > Fungi > Ascomycota > Pichiomycetes > Serinales > Debaryomycetaceae > Yamadazyma > Yamadazyma laniorum. Next base: position 179,149 of record MVNT01000013.1, on the reverse strand, counting down.
CGTAGAAGGCGATAACATCCCCGACGACTTTAAGTACTCGGTGAACGTGGCCTCGTGTGAATTGCCCATTCGTCAGATGTTCATCAGAAAAGTGTACGCTCTTCTCACAGTACAATTAGTGGCCACTTTGATAGTGGGATTTATCATCAAGTCCAACTCTTCGATCCAGTCGTGGTGTTTGAACAACATGTGGTTGTTCTTTGTGTCGTTGGCAGGTGCCATTGGCTTTGGAATTGCTACAACTATCATGGCCCGGTCTTATCCCACCAACTTGTTTTTATTGGCAGGGTTCACGTTATGTGAAAGTTACGGAATCGGTCTCTCGTGCTCGTTAGAAACCTCTGATGTTTTGCTTGAGGCTGTGTTGTTGACGTTCGTGATCTTCATTGGCTTGACGTTGTTTGCATTCCAAACAAAGTATGACTTCACCAGCTGGCAAGGTGCTTTGTCAATGGGCTTGTGGTTTTTGATCGGATGGGGCGTTGTTTTCATGTTTTTGCCACAATCAGATACAGCCTACTTGATTTATTCTGGGTTGGGGGCCTTACTCTTTTGTATCTACATCATTGTGGATACTCAAAACATCTTGAAAAATTGTCACCTAGATGATGAGATCCCTGCAACCATGATGTTGTATTTGGATATCCTTAACTTGTTCTTGTACATCTTAAGGATCCTCAGCAGTAGACGGAATAACGATTAATAATTGGCAGGGTCCGACTTCGTGACAATCTGCTTATACTACATAGCTACCAGGCAATATATGATGATCATTATTTTACTACGTACCGTATTTATAAGTACAAACCTTCGAGGTTTTCTTCCACCTTATTTTTCAATACTCTTTCTTTGGCTTGCTTGAAGTCTTCGGCTGTCACCTGCATTCTTCTTTCTCTTAAAGCTAATAAACCCGCTTCTGTACACATAGCTTTAATGTCTGCTCCAGATAAGTCATCTTTAGTGGTGACCAACTCTTCCAAATTCACGTCACTCGATAAACTCATCTTGGACGTATGGATGGTCAAAATCTTCTTCTTGGTGTTACCATCGGGATTTTCGAATAAAATCTTACGATCAATTCTACCTGGTCTAATCAATGCTGGGTCCAACGTTTCTATTTTATTTGTGGCCATTATAACTTTGATATCGCCTCTATCGTCAAAACCATCCAATTGATTTAACAATTCCAACATGGTTCTTTGGATTTCTCTTTCCCCTCCAGACGATGATTCATATCTCTTGGTACCAATTGCATCAATTTCGTCAATGAAAACAATCGCAGGGGCATGTTCAGCTGCCACCTGGAAAATCTGCCTAACCAATCTTGGCCCGTCTCCCAAGTATTTCTGGATCAATTCAGACCCCACTATTCTCAAAAAGGTGGCACTGGTTTGGTTGGCCACCGCTTTGGCCAATAACGTTTTACCAGTACCGGGAGCTCCATATAATATGACACCCTTGGGTGGCTTGATACCCATTTCTTCGTATAACTCGGGGTGTGTCAATGGCAACTCCACTGCTTCTTTGATCTCTTGGATTTGCGATTCCAAACCCCCAATATCAGCATATGTTTCGGTGGGAGACTTGTCCAACTTCATCACCGACACCATTGGGTCGGCATCGTCTGGCAACACCCCCACAATGGCCACCGTCTTGTGATGCAATAGAACAGTGCAACCGGGCTCCAAAAGACCCTTGTCCACAAAAGACATGATGGAAACATAGTATTCGGAGCCAGCAGTCGAGGACACAATAGCATGGTCGTCGTCGATTATCTCTTCCAAATTTCCTACGCTCATAGGATATCCCCTCAACTCATCCAAATTATCTCTTTCCTCTGCTTGTTTGGCTTCGGTAGGCTGAAATGCTTCTTGGTTGGTAACAAACTCTTCTTCCAACAACAAATGATCTTTAATCCTCTCCAATTTCAACAATTTCAATCTACATCTGGTGGAGGGATGTACGGTCGGCAACTTGACGGCGGTATCAGGTCCACGTCTTCTTTTCTTACCGAATCTGGCCTCTACTGGTGGCTCATATTTGGGTTTTTCCTTCTTCTTATCGTCCTTCTTCTTATTGAAGCCATCGCCTCCCTGCATACCTGAAGGTGCTTGTCCCTATGAATTGTTAGTCACGTGTGTTCTACAAGTCCGTGTGCTTGCAATACCGGTGTCACGGCCACAAAGACGTCTTTTACATACCATTTTGAATGATGTTTCTAGTGTTCCAGGTAGTTGATTTAGAATCGCCACCGACGTTCGCGAACTTGAGCGACAAATTTGGTGAGGATGCGAGAGACGGCAACTAGACGAATGGTATAAGATGTAGGTTGGGGCGTAGGCCGCGGTGGAGGTATGTAGGAATGTAGCTGAACTGCTGCTTAGAGGCAGGGCAGTTTCGCCGAGCAAATTGGGTTCGTTTGTGCAATTAACGGTGATTTGTAGAACTACGTGAATTTTTCACTTCCTTTGTCTTCTATTTGATCTATTCATGAGCAGAAAGAAGCACAGCCAAGAGAACTACAGAAGAAGCACGCCACACTGCTGCGCTACTCAGTTTCAGCCACGTACGAGTTCTTTCATTACACTATCTACACTAAGGAGGAGGCTCCTTCCACAAGTTGGTTCCCGTATACTGCTGGATCGAATCAACAATGGCCTTCAAGTTGGCCCCCACAACGGTACTGGCAACCTGCCCGTCCTTGTAGAACTTAATGGTGGGCATGGCCGTAATGCCATATTCTTGGGCAATATCTGTTTGCTGGTCTACGTCCACCCTCAAGAAGGTGGCCTGCGGTACCTTTTCACTCAACTGCTCCATTACTGGCTCGATAGCTTTGCATGGTCCACACCACGTGGCATAGAAATCAACGATGGTGACCTTGTCTTCGGCAATAACCTCTTTGAACTGGTTCATTGACGTCACTTCTTCGACGGCTTGCAACCGGGAGCTATGGGAAAAGGCTCTTTGTGCATTTAAGGAAGTGAATAATGGAGCAGGGAAACTTCTGACTGACAGAAAAACAGTCTTGGATGCTTTGTATACGTTCATTGTCGAGTTGTTGTTCAGTAACAATGGTATTCGTGAATAGTTGGAAACCTCTTGTATGATTAGTAAAGAAAAAAACTTTGTTGCGAATGAAATGGCTGCAATTTGTGAATGCACAGTTGAAGGTTTTTGTCCGGCAATAATAGAGCACTAGGAAGTCAAAGAGATATGTGTTTGCAGAGGAGACCAAACATGATACAGTAGGAATTTTCAGACATATTTCCAGTCTGTTCTTCATATTAAGCTGATTAGTAGTCATGAACTCACAGTGTTTCACACAGCCTTTGGGATCCATAATACAGAAACAAATTGAAGACCCAACCAACTACACCTTATGAGCTTATTTCCACCAACTCTTTCAAATCAACAGCTGCTCATCCATGTATAACCTCTTCATTCGTATATGGGCACAATCAATGTCATTCTCAGTATGGGTTGTTTATACAGGACGCTCCATCTCATCAAATTTTTTTTCTGCAACTTTTCAAACCTATTCTTTCGATATTAACATGGGATTGAAAAATAGAGGAGTGAAGAGAGCTTCAGAAGCTTCTACCAAACAGAACAAGAAGTCCAAGGTTGTGGCGAGTGAAAGTGAGAGCTCATCCGAAGGTTCTAGCCAAGAAGAATCAGCCAGTGCTAGTGACAGTGAGAACTCATCTGAGTCAGAAGACGAGTTGGATCAAAGCGAAAATGACGACTTGGACCAGAGTGAAGGTGACGAGTTGGACAAAAGTGAAGATGACCAGTTAGATCAAAGTGGAAGTGATGACAGTGACGGCAGTGACGACGACGACGAAGATAAGGAAAACATCACCGATCCCAACAAGAAGAGCTCCAAAGAACAACATGCCGAGCAACGTAAAATGTTGGCAGAACGTAAATTGAAGAGAAAGTCGGGTATTCAAGTCCAGCAGATAAAGAGTTTATGGGAAAGATTGAGAGTGAATAAACCAACCCCTCCTAAAGAAATAAGAGACAAGTTAAGTAACGAAATTTGGGAATTATCAAAAGATTGCATAGCTGACTTGGTGATGAAGCACGATTCATCCCGTGTAGTTCAAACATTGGTGAAGTATTCTTCAAAGGAAAGAAGAGATCTCATTGTAAAGTCCTTGAAGGGCTCATTTTACACTTTGGCTACTTCAGCGTACGGTAAATATTTGTTGATTAAGTTGTTGCACTATGGATCTAAAGAATCCCGTGGTTTGATCGTTGATGAACTTCACGGTAAATTGCGTAAGTTAATGAGACATAGAGAAGGTGCTTACGTGGTTGAAGATTTGTTTGTGTTATACTCTAACAGTGAACAAAAGCAACAAATGATTAGAGAATTCTGGGGTGCTGAGTACGCTGTATTCAAGGAATCTGGTAAGGGAAAGAGCGTCCTTGATATCGTTAACGAATCTACTGAAAAAAAGCAATTGATTTTGGCTAACTTGAGCGGAACTATTACTGCATCGGTAGAGAAAGGTTCTACTGGTTTCCAAATTTTACATGCTGCCATGAAAGAGTATGTTTCAATTTTGGTATCTGACTTGGACCAATATGACACTCAAATCAGAGAATTTGAAGAGTTACTCGGCGAACAATTTGCTGAGTTAGTACACACAAGTGAAGGCAGTGAAGTGGCTTGTTCATTAATTGCAATTGCCAATGCTAAAGAAAGAAGAAACTTAATGAGATCTTTAAAGAAGCATGGAAAAGAGTTGATCAAGAATGAATACGGAAATTTAGTTTTGATCACCTTGTTTATGACTGTCGATGATACTGTGTCGTTGCACAAAAACTTCGACAATGAATTGTTTACTCCTGAATTATTACCTGAAGTATTACAAGAGAAATTCAGTAGAAGGCCTTTGTTGTACTTGTTGAAGGGTTTGGATGGAAAATACTTCAACCCTATCGTCAAGAAAGAGTTACTCAAATATGAAGAATTGGCATATAAGAAGACATCTAAGAAACCACAAGAGCAAAGAAGAGCTGAACTACTCGAGAAGGCCTTACCTCAAATTTACAAGAACTTGTTAGAAGTTATCAAGGTTGATGAGAACGATTTCGTCAATCAAGTTCTTTCCGCCAATTTGGGTGCCCAAACCTTGTCCGAGCTCATCTTGACTCCTACTGACAACGAAGAAGTAAACACCACTTTGAGACCTAAGTTAATAGATGTGATATTCAACAGCGTTATTAAGGGAGATGTTTTAGAAGACTACCACTTGCTCAACAAGATTCCGTTTATTTCTAGATTGGTTAAATCTTTAACCCACGGAAACGAGTTCAAATTCGACTCAGAGAAGAAAAAATTGGTTCAAACCCAACCAGAACTTCCTATACCTGGAACTGGAAAAGATTTTGCTACGAGGGCCTTAGACGAAATCGTCCAAAACAACAGATTAGCTGACTGGTGTACCGGACAGGGATCATTCATCATTCTTTCCATTTATGAAGTTCTCGAAACCCTGAAAGAAACTGAGAAATTGAAAGATTTAAAGATCCACTTGAAAAAGATCAAGAAACAATTGTCTGGAGACAAAGGTAACAAAGGTGCCCAAATTATCTTGAAAATACTTAATTAAGGTGCTATGAAATAAAACTAATTGTATAGATATTGAATGGTATAGCTGCATATATAATTTTCGTTCATAATTCCATCGCTTCATCGAGGTCATCAAACTCCTCATCCATTTCCTCAAGGCCACCGTCTTCATCGAAAACCTGATCATCATCAAACTCATCTACACTCCGAGCCTCGTCATCCTCTCCCAACAGCTCGTCATCTGAAGCAGTATCTGGCAACTCAGCTTCTCTATGCTTTTCATCGTACTCTTCTTCCGAGTCATAGTCGATTTCTTCATACTCTACCATTATCGCATCTTGGTCAATGTCCTCCTCTTCTTCTCCGTACTTTTTGAACCACTGCAACTTCGTTTTGCAACGTAGACATGATTCGTTACCATCAGATGTTTCGAATGCATTGAATGTAGTTGCTATGCAGATATAACAGTAAATATGACCACAATTAGTGACGTATGGGTTTGTCACCATGCAAGGAAGTGAAGCCATTTTCTTTTCTCCTGCCATGACGGCTCTGTCTTTCTTGTCATGGCAAATGGCACATTGGGAAATGGGTAAAGAAGCATATGGTGCAATCATAGACTCCTTCTCTTCATCTTTATATGGCATCAATAACCTTTTGGACATATGCTTAAGCTTCTTCAATTGCAACAATGGAAGAATAAACACCAAGAACTCTGTCATCACGTTCCACACCAACTGTCTGTTCTGAAATTCGAAGTTCACATTGTCCCCGTTAAACTTGAGCAAATCAGTGACAATAGGTGTGAGGCTAACTCCCAACACTCTATGCACCAACGATGGGTATCTTCCATTGATCAAGAACAACGTGAAGTTCAACAAATTCAACACTCTCAAGCTATTATTGACTTTGGATAGTATCAAATCTTTGTTACGAATAAGCAACGCCTTCAAAGCCAGGAATATCCTAAAATTTGACCCGCTTTCTGCATTTTCTTCTTCGGTCGTATACAAATATGACTGAAACTTGCTGAACAAATAATCTCCAAAAATGAGTGCTAACAATAGGCTTCGTTTAGTATAGCCTATTTTCTTTCCATTTCTGAAATTGACCAACTTGAGGTTCTGCAAAGACAATCCGTACGAAGAGCCAGTCTTCCAAATCGTCAATTTGAACACCACCACATTTAGAATCAAATCCCAAAGCTCTGGGTGCTGGTCATAAGTCCACCAGCTGTTGTTGTGGAACTGAAAAATCGACAACAAATTCTGCTTCAAAAGAGAAATAAGTTCGGAGTCCAAGATATAGGCATCTAGCTGGGACACTCTTGGGGAGGGATACGACATAGGAATCATCTCGGCCTGTTCTTAAACCAGAGAACGATGAAAAGTGCTTGTGACTTCTCCAGATTTTTGGAATGCGCGGCCGAGGAATAATGGATGCAAAAGATATGTTTCACTTACGAAGTTAGTTGCTTAATTAATTATGGAGATGATCTCATGGGCGAGCTCGTCAACTAACAACGAGTTCTTTCTGGACTCCAAGCTCATCAAAACAATCCTAAGTTTGTCGAAAGAGAGGAGATCTTTTGAAGCTTTAGATACCAACACCTTAAGGATCCGTAATAGAGTCAATTGAACTACCGAGTTTTTCATGTTGGTGGACAACTTGGTGAAGATGCCTTCGAAGATCTCTTCGCTGATAAACACTTGACAAATGTCGTTGTCTAAATTGACAAGTTTTAAGTAGTTGTCCAAGGCACTTTCCAAGTTGGAGATCTTTTTCAATGAAAACCCAGTGGTGAGACAAGTGGCTGCTTTGGAGGTAGTCAATGGAACATGACCAGGGTCTTTCTTATACCAATTCAAAATAGAGTCCAAAGAATTGGCCTGCCAGTATGGGTCTAAAAGGAGGTTAAGATAAACATCAAGGATGTTGTTTTTGATCAAGTTATTTTGTACGTATTTCCCACAGTAAACCAATTCACACATTATAGGCAACACGAACTGCCTAAAGGGTAAATTGATTCGAGAAAGTTCCTTCAAGTACGGTAAAGCACCCAATTTAATGAGCTCGGTTTCTCTCACATGATTTAAGTAGCAATAGTTGTATATAATTGGGCAAATGATGTTGATGTATTCTTTGTAATGGTCAGTGGAGGAAGTATGCTCTTTGATGAGTACGACCAAAAATTCGAGGATTTCAGCCAGCTGTAGGTGCTTTAAAATCTCCAGAATGCATGACATAGACTTGATAAATTTGAGCACTGTTAGCTTATGATTGGTTTTCAAATGAGGATAAATTTTGAACAATAATTTGAACAAGTCACTGCTTGAGATGTTGACTCTTACCTTAACTTCTGATTGACCGAAAAACTTAAGAATCTGGATAATTTTGTCCACAGTAGAGTCAAACTGGTTGGGACTCTCCATCTTGACCAATCGATTTAATAGAACAATATACCAGAATATGACTCCATAGTGGGACAACTTTCTACAAAGATCTGATTTGGAGCTAAGCAAATTGTTGTTCAAAATGGCATGCAAGCAGTCAATGGAAGTAACTGGAAAATGAGGGTTAGTCTCGAAGTCCTCTTCTGCCAACTTGGATAAGACTCTCAAACCTCCACTGGATATAAACATAGAGAGAGCTCTATCTGACTTCAATGTTAATCTTATAAACCGGTTGACTTGAAGCTTTATCGCACTATCGTAGTTGTTACTTCTGAACTGTGTAACAATAGGTATGCCTCCCAATAGACAGAAATTTTCAAACTGGTTGGTATTATTCTCAAAGATGTAGTTCAAAGTAGAGAGTGAATAGTACCAAAGTTTTGGCAAATCTGGCATATCATTTAAGTTCTCCAATAGTTCGAAGATGGACAATATTCCATGATCCCGAATCAAAGTATCGTGCAGTGACGGGTATTTTTTGACCAAGTGAGAGATCTTTCCCATGATCTTAACTAGTGATTGTGCTATTTCTTCGTTTCCACTTTGACATATGTCGACCCTACTGGAGAACTTGGTAATCAAAAATTCCATTTTGCTCTGTATTTCGAGCTCATTAGTGTCAAATATCTCAATCTCTATATCCAAAAATGGGTCGTACTCATCATCGTCTTCATTTTCTCTATTTTTGGGATCCGAAATAGTCAAGCTATGGTGGCTGAGCTTCTCGAGGTCAGTATCAAAATTGTTTTCGTGATTGGTTTCACAGAATCGGCTCAACACATCAGTTTTGGTGAGCGGAGTCATACGAAAATCTTCATCAGGGGGTTTGACCTCATTCAAATTGATAATATCTGGCGATACGTTCAAGTGAGGCCTTATCTTCATCTCACTGAAGTCATCCTCCCAATTCTCTTCCAAGTTCTCACTATAACTATTGATGCTTTTGATATGCATATTCAGATTTGAGACCGAGTATGCCTTCAGGAGTTTCTTGGTCTTCCTTAGTGAGTCATCAACTACATTGAGCCATTTGTGCTTTAGTAAAAGCTTTGCAGTGGTTCTTAAACTGGGCTGTTTCTGAAAACATTCCATCAAAAAGTCTTTTGCTACCGATGAAAGGTTCTTAGGTAAAGGTGGGTGATCATCTGTCCCAATGGCATGAAGAGTGGCCATAGGATTCAAGTCATGATAAGGTGGATTTGTCGTGAAGAGTTCGATAATTGTAGCACCCAAAGACCAAATGTCGGAAGCAGTACACAACCCTTCACCTCCCAAAACGGTCTCGGGAGCCATCCAGTTCGGGGTCCCCACAACCGATTGATGCTGTGAGGTTACTTTGGTAGCAACCCCAAAATCTGCCAACTTGATGTCCCCTGTTTCAGTTATCAAGACATTGGCAGCTTTGACGTCTCGATGCACCACACCTTGTTCATGTAAATAGTTCAAGCCATGCAATATCAGTTTTACATAAGCAATGATCTGTATTTCAGGTAACCCGCTATTCAATCTCTTGTATAGCTGCCGTAGCGACCCTCCGCCACAGAACTCGAGAAATACATTCAAGGATGTTGACGTTTTTACAAACCCATGGTACTTGACAATATTCGGATGTTTCAATATTTTCAACAAGTCAATTTCACCCATTAGTGCTTGTACGTCCTGGCCCTTTTCTAGAAGGATCTGTTTGATTGCCACTATTTGATTTGTCTTCAAATTGAGGCCCTTGTAAACGGTTGCAAATGCACCTCTTCCCACCATCTCTCCAAACTGAAAGTTCTCAAGAGCATTTGTCAGACGGAGACCGGGACGTTTCTCCATTCGTTGAGCAGGAGTCAACGAAACTTTGATGGAAGCACTTCGTATTTGTCTATGTTTAGGAGTACTTTCTTCTATAGTTGGCGTGGTAGGAGGAGGAAGCATTATACGGCTCGGAGGCTGCTTCCTCTTGGGAACATGTAGCTTTGGAGTGGATAGATCGGAGTTGATTTTCGTCACCAAGAACGGTGTGTTTTCGTCGTTTTCTATCAGGGTTTCCTTGATGGGATACATGGATGTCTTGGAAGAGATGCCCCGAGAATTCACCTTGGTTTTCAACGCATTGATGGGGGTGTTTTGGAGTTGTTGAACCTTCCGAAGAAACTCCAGTGATTCCTCGTTGCTACTGGCTTTGGAACTGCCAGAAATTCGGGAAAATTTGGAGTACGAGAAGTCGATGGCCAGGTTCTCATCGAAGTCTTCCTCGTCTTCGGAGGCCTCTTTAAATTTTTGGAGAGTTAGCTCTTTGCTCGTATGATCCGGAGGCGTATCTGCCCATGTGGATGATGTGGTGGCTAGGCGGTCATTCATCTTATCATGTCTAACTGGAAGAGAATTGTGTATACCTTTGCACAAACTCGGTTGTGTTTGTTTACATGATTTCTCGCTCTGCACGCAGTGAATATCGCATTTGGAATACGACATCGGTTGCGACATATACTGTATTGTCTGAAGGGGCTGCTTCAAAGGTGTAGACAAAGAGGCAGCCGTAGAGGTGTGATAGAGATGAGAGCATGTAGATCAGCATGTGTTCATTGTGGCTTTTGAGTGAATAAAAAGTGGTCACTTTTGCAAGTTGGTATTTCTGAGAGCCTTTCAAGAATAGTGTGCACTACTACTCATTAAAGGCAACGCTATATTGGCAGGGGAAGCAAGGATAGAGTACATAGAGCGTAGCAAGAGTTTCGACATCCTACTAGAAGACATATGACATCGTATTAGAAGACATGTGGTAACGGTTCTTCGGCTGTTCGAAGTATTTGGTTATTCTGATTCAAAGTAACTAGATTTTGCAGCCACTTCGGCCTCAGTAGAGGAGTCGACTAATGTTTAACTACTTCGCTTCTTCGTCACTACAGACCATATGATGAAAGCTAACGTACAATAACTATGACTAAACTATTTCTTCATTTACAATTTGGACAATTGTTCGGCATCGGCAATCTTGGTGATCAACTTACCGTTCTTCTTTTCTCCATTGAACAACATGTTCAATGTTTTAGGAACACTTTTAAGAGCATCTTGTTGCTTGGTCAAGTCAACCAAAGTGATGGAGTCATCCCCATGCTTGATTTTTCCATCTTTGACGGCTTGAACCAACTTTGGAATGGTTTCAGCAAATTTGGGGAAAAAGTCCAATACTAAAAATCCCTTTACAGTCAATCTTCTAGTGGTAATCAAACCCCAGGCATTGACAGATGAACCGCCTCCACCGTTATAACCGGCTATCGATCCACAGGCAAGGACTTGTCCGTGTCTCTTAGTCAACAACATCATCATATCCAAGATCTTTCCTCCTACACCATCAAAGTAAACGTCACATTCCTTCTCTTCGCCCAAAGCTTTGACCATGTTATCAAAAAGATTACTGGAATCCTTGTAGTCAACACATTCATCAGCTCCAAGAGACTTGACCCAGTCACACTTTTCTTTTCCACCGGCAATTCCAATGACCTTCTTACATCCAATGATGTTCTTGGCTATTTGGACAACCATAGATCCTGTGGCACCAGCAGCAGCCGAAACAACAAGGACGTCAGAGGCTTTTAAGTTAGCAACATCATAAAGCCCATGGTAAGCAGTCAAACCAGTGATACCAAGAAAATCCAAGTAAGCAGTCAAAGGGAAACCGGCAGTTTCGGAGATCTTGTTCCAAATCGACAGTTCCTCAAGAACATTGTAGTAAGCCCAGACAGAACTGCAGACAACCAAGTCTCCCTTAGAGTAGGAGCTGGATTTAGAGTCGATGACTTGAGCCACCGAAACCGATTGCATGATTTGTCCTTCTCTAACAGGATCAACATACATGGAAGCAGCTGGAATCCCTTTTTGGATCCAAGCTCTCTGACTTGGATCATTGGAGAAATATAAATTCTTTACCAATACCTCACCATCTTGCAACGGCTTCAAATCGACAGTCTTTTGCTTGAAAGTTGCATCTTCACTTTCAAGATCCACGTTCAATGCAGCAACTGGACTCTTATTAACGTACAAGACTTGGGATTGTTTAGGACTCATAGATGATAGTTACGTTCAGTATAATAATCTGGAGATAATAACAAAATGATTTAATCACTAGAGAGCAGCATCTTCCCCAATATTTATTGCCATGATTGGTTTTTTTACTTCCGACGGTTTAGGCAATCTCCAGCAATAAATCTGAGCGGCACACTCGAATGAGATGCACCATTTATAAGCAGAATTCTACAGCCTTCCAATCCTGTATTACATCATAACGGTTTATATATTGTATATAGGGAAATCGTGCCCATGCAGTTTGAGAGCCTACTTCGTTCATTATTGGATATCAGCAACGGCCTTTTCATCTTGTTCGGACTTCTCGCGATTCCAGCTCAATAAGCTGACATCCCCAGTTTTTCTGGGCTTTACAAGGTTGACGAACAACAAGAAAAGACTCAAGATAAAGCACAATCCTCCACAGACCATCCAGGCAATGCCAATAAAGGGGTTTTTACCCCCCATGACTGATCTTTGAGAGATGTAAATATACTTACCACCCTTGAATGGTAGGACAGGAAAGTGTAACCCAACCGAAACTTGGTAGGTTCCAGCCTTCAAGGTGTCGTCATCGTTCCGGAGCACCAACTTGTTGAAGGTAGGTAAGCCTGCTGGATGCATCCAATTTTGGAACTCTTCCCAGGTACTGACATCGGGCATGTTGGTCTCGTTGTATCCGTTGGGGAACATCTTGTACCAGTTTGGTGGAGGAACCACATCCTCCGGCTTATACTGGGTTTTCTTGAACCGGTTTTTGTCGGAGGACCAGGCGATTCCCGAGTTGGACATTTTGTAGTCGTCAGATGTGCCATTCACACCTCTTAAAGTTGATGTAAACGTATCGTTGAACAAGCTGTTGGCAATCAATCCACAGGGGTAAATGATCTTCCCGTTGTGAGTCGACATCGGTTGACAATTCTGCCCCGAAGTGTCTTTAACCGTGTGCTCACTGGCCGCATGCCCTATGATCTGTTCCTCACTGTAAGACTTGACGTATCTTCTGTGGTTAGCGTAGAACTTCTCCAACCTGTAGAAGAAGTAAATGGGACCCTTTAAGTCTTCAGGCACCATGAACTGGATCTCACACACGTTTCTCTCGTCTTCAAACGGCTGGGATTTGTCTTTCGACAACTTCCATTGGGGCTTGTCATAATTTTGTTTCAAGTGGTAGTCCAAGTACTTATCGGGCACCGGTGTCCAGAAGTCTGGGCTCGCCAATGTCTCGCAATGGGCGTAATTGATAGCAAAGTCTTGCACTTTATGAGAAGCATACCACATGCCAGCCCCAAGAGGAATGAAGATGATGGCTAGAACCAACAATATCGGAATCACATTGGATGCCGTAAACACCGGGCTATAGGCCTTTAATCTTTGCTGTCTAAACGCATTGTTTCCGGGCTTTCTTGATTTCTCCTTGGGTTCGTCCTCCTGGTCTGACCCCGAGTCACTGTCGCTGTGGTAGTCGTCGTCTTCGGGGTGACGTTGGGTCACAAAATTCCCGTCCTCGGGGCCCGTTTCGAAGGCGCGGGAAGACGTAGTAAGAGCTCCCCCGTTGTCGGAATGCTGTTCTACAGATGCCATCGGGTGTTGCAGTTGTCTTTATTATTGGGATAACCGATTGTTCCTTTGGAAATTTCCGCGTATTTGTGTACCGCACGCCAGCTCGAAGACTTGAAAATTTTTTTGGCTCAATTGGGAGCGAGCCTGCAGTACTAGCAAGACAGAACAATTTTTTCACTACAAGAACACCATTGAGCAAGTTACTAACATGGCAGACGCAGCAGAGAAGAACATTGAAATATGGAAGATCAAGAAGTTGATCAAGGCCTTGGAACAGGCCAGGGGTAACGGGACGTCGATGATCTCGTTGATCACTCCTCCAAAGGGCCAAATTTCTTTGATTCAGAAGATGTTAACAGAAGAATACGGTACTGCCTCCAACATCAAATCTCGTGTCAACAGGTTGTCTGTTTTATCGGCCATTACGTCCACCCAGCAAAAGTTGAAGTTGTATAACTCTGTGCCTAAGAATGGGTTGGTGATTTTCTGTGGTGATGTTATTACTGACGAAGGTAAGGAAAAGAAGTTGAACATTGATTTCGAGCCTTTCAAGCCAATCAACACCTCTTTGTATCTTTGTGACAACAAGTTCCACGTGGAGGCCTTGAGTGAATTGTTGGAGGATGATGACAGATTTGGGTTCATTATCATGGATGGTAATGGGGCCTTGTTCGGTGCCGTTACCGGTAACACCAGAGAAGTGTTGCATAAGTTCACAGTGGACTTGCCAAAGAAGCACGGAAGAGGTGGTCAATCTGCCGTCCGTTTCAGTCGTTTGAGAGAAGAAAAGAGACACAACTATGTCAGAAAAGTTGCTGAAGTAGCAGTGCAGAACTTCATTACTGCTGATAAGGTTAATGTCAAAGGGTTGATTTTAGCAGGTTCTGCTGATTTCAAGACGGAATTATCCAAGTCCGACTTGTTTGATGGTAGATTACAAGCCAAGGTTATCAAAATTGTGGATATATCCTATGGTGGTGAAAACGGGTTCAACCAAGCCATTGAGTTATCTGCTGAAACCTTGGCCAACGTTAAATTTGTGCAAGAAAAGAAGTTATTGAATGATTATTTCGATGAAATTTCTCAGGACACCGGTAAATATTGTTACGGTATTGAGGATACTTTGAAGGCTTTGGATTTGGGTGCTTGTGAAACTCTTATTGTCTATGAAAATTTGAACATTGTTCGTTACACCCTCAAAAATGCCGATGGTGAAGAAACCATCGTTCATGTCAACCCTGATTTACCAGACAAGTCTTATATGTTGGATAAAAACACTGGAGCTGAGTTGGAAATCGCTAAGGAAGAAGTCTTTTTGGAATGGTTAGCAGAAAATTACAAGAACTTTGGTGCTAACTTAGAGTTTGTCACTGATAGATCATCTGAAGGTGCCCAATTCGTGCAAGGGTTTGGTGGTGTTGGTGCTATGTTGAGATACAAGGTTAATTTTGAGCAATTGGCCGATGATTCTGACGAGGATGAGTATTATGATGACGACGATAGTGACGATTTCATTTAAATAGATTGAGTAATTTCTTTGTGTATTTTATTACATATATACATTTCATTTCTTATTCTTACTCTTTTGTGCTCCGTTATGTTTGGGTTTGCTAACCTTTTGATTGCTTACTTTTTTGGATTTGGCTTTGCCTCCTTTTAAATCCTGTAACGCATTAACGTTTTCATGTCCCAAAATGTCTTGATGAGTCTTCCCCGAAACCATGATATGTGCCAAGTTTTCTAATCCACTTGTCAAATACGATCTTCGGGTGATTTTTCGAAGTGGCTGACTCAAGTACTGCTTCAACTCATACTTTATACTCTTGGACTCATCTTTGCTCAATGTCTTGTTTTCGTTTCTCTTTTTCTGTTTCTTGATGAAATCGTCCTCAAAATCATCAATATCCGACAAATCATCAATACCCAAGTCTTCTGCAGCTTGCTTTACCCACGTATTCTCTTTCTTGGTTGAAGTATTTGCGGTAGTAGCATTAGCCAATTTGGAGGATAAGTGAACTCTTGGTTTGATTTGACTGACTAAATTCTCTTCGATAGGCAACAATTTAACATCACTGTGAACATTGAGCTTGGTATGTTGAGAAGTAGAAGCCACCAACTTTCTTAATTTTCTCAATGGGCCCGACGCTTCTTGAGGAGAACAGAACATGACCGACACACCTTCTTTACCAGCTCTAGCTGTTCTTCCAGACCTATGAATATAAACATCGGCTGATCTGGGTAAATGGTAATGGGCCACATGATCGATACTAGGGATATCCAAACCTCTAGCAGCCACATCCGATGCCACTAAAACTGATATCTGATTCTTCTCACTAGCCTCTCTGAATCTCTCTAATGCTCTCAATCTTTGTTTTTGGATCATGGCAGAATGAATAGCGAATGCTGGAATATTCAAGTTGTTTAGGAACGGGACCAACCGTTTTACTGAATCAATAGAGTTAGCAAATACTAACGTCGATCCCCTGTAGACTAGCAAAAAATAGTATAGATACAAGTCTCTCTCCGTGGCTCCACACTCTACCAAAGCTTCTGTGATTTGACCTGAAACTATTTCCTTAGGATTGGCATCTATCAACACAGGTTGCTTATCTTTGAAGTGCAATTTTTCGTTCAAAAGTTTAAGGATTTCGTCATTTTCAATTAATCCTGAGTCTTTCATCTTGACATGCTTGTTTAATTTCCCAAATAATTCTCTGGCAAAAGTAGCACTGAAGACCAATGTCTGCCATTTCCAATCTTTCAATTTGCCAGGTCTATGTTTTTTGAATAAAGTCAATATTTTTTCGAATTCATCAAAGTGACCGTCTTGCAATAATCTATCAGCTTCATCCAAGACAACAATATCAGTAGAGCTTAATCTTTTTACCAACTCTTCGTCTTTTTCCAACAATTCCAAACAACGCCCAGGAGTGGCAACAAGAAGACCAGGTCCGAATTTTAATAGTCTTTCTTGTTTTTGTATGGATAACCCTCCAGTAATGCTGACAATACCGTTTGGTGGCAAGGGGAAAAACTTAGAGATATTATTCAAGTGCTCAACAACCTGATGAGCTAATTCTCTTGTAGGAACAAACACTATACCAGTGGGTGGATTCACAATTCCATTTTTACGGTTAAGTTTGATGATTTCTAAGTTGGACAAGTATTTTTCAAGTATTGGTATACCATAAGCCAAAGTTTTACCAGAACCAGTGGTTGCCTTACCGATTATGTCCCTTCCTTGCAAAGCCAAAGGAATGGACTTCTTTTGGATGGGAGTAGGTGACTTAAACTTAAGCTCGTTCAATCCTGTTAACGCATAGGCACTCAATGCAAGCTCCTTCCAATGGGGCAAGCTGATATTATCGTCTGGCAACTCGACATTGAAATCGAAAGCATTTTGAACTAACTCATCTTCGACATCATCTTTGGTCTCTTGTGGTTTCGGTGTGTCCTTCTTTGGATTCCCATTTCCTCTATTTTTCAGGTTTGATTCTTGCGTAACTTCTAAGTTATCATCAAACCCAGTGAACTCTTCCTCGTCTTCATCTTCAGAATCCGAGTCCATCATATCAACAATCTGACCTCCTTTAGGTTTGACTTTCTTGTCATTTTTTACCTTAAATTGTGCTTGGCCATTAATTATCTCCACATCAACTCCATCAATTTCTTCTAAGCCATATAAACCCTCGTAACTATCCAAATTGTCGGGGATCTCTACCGTTTTCCAGTTCAAACTTTCCGCCTTTACAACCTTACTTTCTCTCAAAGTCTGATTCTTCAAACTAGGTCTGGGTTTACGGGCAAACTTCGCCTTTGGCTTGTTTTGTTTCTTAAAAGGTGGCATGCTTAAAAGGTCGATGCTCATCTCAATTTTTTTTTGATCGCACTTAATCGATGCGATAATGAGCAGAGGTAGGTTATTGAAAAGGAATAGAAGCATTACCCAGAAAAAGTTCCATCCTAAGAGCTTGAAGCCTCAACATACACGTAAACTCATACGGCGTTTCCACGTTCTTGCAAAAAATAAGGCTATTATATTAAAGAAATTGGGCTGGGATGGTGACTACAAGTTAAATTTAAAAGGGAAGCAGCAAGCAGAGTATGAAAAGGGGTTTGAAGAACCACATCCTGAAGTATTCAAGCTTGAAAATATGGGAGAATTGGACCTAGTACATTATCTAGGACTGATTGATGGAGAAATGAAGAAAAATGGCGGACTCGAAGTATATCAAGTAGCTTCGCAACAAGGCCAGAGTGGTAAAAGAGGAAGTGATTCGTCAAAGAAGCTCGTCGAATGGTTGAAAGGGGCATACCCTTTGAACCTGAACTTGAAAGCATTGGAAATTGGTTGCTTGAGTCCCGATAATTTCATCTCTACAAGCAAGATATTCAGTTCGATCTCCAGAATAGATCTCCACAGCCAGCACCACTTAATACTAGAGCAAAATTTCATGGAACGGCCCTTGCCTGAAAATGAAAGCGACAAATATAACTTGGTATCATGTTCGCTAGTGTTAAACTTTGTTCCTACTCCCAAGGAAAGAGGCGACATGCTTCGCCGTATTACCGAATTCTTGGTAGTGTCTAAATCTGAAGACACGCTATCGGCATTGTTCTTGGTACTCCCTTTGCCATGCATATTAAATTCTAGGTATCTAGACTATCATCAAATGAAGGAGATCATGGGTGTACTTGGCTTTGAAGAACGGTTTTATCACGAATCAAATAAATTAGCATACTGGCTCTTAGATTGGAAAGGAAGGACTACTCCTAAAAGTATCAAAAAGATCGAATTGCACAAAGGTGGGAACAGGAACAATTTTGCAATAGTGCTATAGATTCATTAGAACTATCTTCGTGGATGTTGAGAAGCTGTCTTGTTCCATAAATGGCAGTGAAGATGGTCGAAAAAGACTCGATGCAGCCAGAAAGAGTGAAGAGGGTTTTGGTCAACAAAAATCCTTCATGACTTTCATTAATTTTCAGTCTGACATAGTCAGAGGACCATAATAATTAAATTATATTTATTATTTTAAGTCATTCCTCTTGGTTTGGCTTCTGGTAACTTTCCGTTTGCTTCTTTATATTCCTTGACACATCTTTGTAAATTTCTAGATTCAATGTCCAATTGCCTAGCAATTGAAGCTATAGAGGATGCGAACTTTTCTATTCAGAGGTCGGAGTCGTTATCTGCGTTGAATGCCAAATTATCATACGATATGATCAGCGACTGTTCTCTATTTTTGGAACACTAGAGACGATAATTACGAGTATTTTCTTTCTTACTCTTGTTGGACTTGTTTACCTTAGATCCTGTACCCGATCCATCATACTAATCATCACCACTGACATGATTTGGGGTCAAATCTAGCACTATTCGACCTTCATATTCCATTTTAACCTGAGCACGATATTGACTCAAATATGCAAGAGTTTCAAGAGGAGCATAATCATCAATATCACCTTGATCATTAATAGGGTTCCGGGTTCATCTACCTTATTATCGTCGCTATAATCATAAACGGACGGGCATTCACTTGTCACTCCTGACATTGTGATCCATTGAAGATATCGATTCACCCCTTGATGCAATACTTAATTTCGAAGACTGAAGAGCGTACCTATGAACTTTTGATATCACAATTTAATCTTTTCAATATCGTAGCCTAAAATGTGTATCTCCTATGTATATCGAGAGTCAATATCGCCTCCTGATCCGAGTTTGTCCGATTTTCAGATTTAGAAGAAAGCTTATGCAACTCATTTTTATCCCTTCAGACAAATTGAACATCGCATGGCCCTAAAACCAATTTTTCGCCCTAACTCTGGCTACATCGTAAGGCGAGAGTTTTATAATTCGGTCAGTGTCTACAAAATCTTGATATGCGGTATTACTCAGAGGCATTTTGCCACATCTGTTATGAAGGTGCGGTATTCATCCAGAGAACATCGTAGTGTTGTTTGTAAAGGTTAGACACTGGACACTTACACTATAAAAAGTCAACCTGTTAACCGTATGATTTGTGAAATCGCATCAGATGTTTCAGCCCACCGAAGATGCCGGTCGCGGAAAACTTGAAAAGTATCCCCCTGATGGACCAAATTGCTTTTTGCACGGAAAAATAATAATCCGCAAATGAAAATCGTTGTACCGCTTTCATAAAGTTTCTCCGCCACCACAAACAATAAGCTCTGGAGAAGCATTGAGGCATGGGGTCAAAATCTCATGCGTATACAAGAACATTCTCAGCCTCCATCCCTATATACGTGTTGAAAAGTAACACTCTATGCTCTATCAACTACATCCAAGGAAGTTAGAGTACCATCGTAGCATAACATTTTCATATAGTCACGGAAAAACTATTGAATGGATAGTTATTGTTTGAGCAAACCTACTGCAGAAAAATCTCGTTATGGTTGAAAAAACTCCCATGGGGAACCAAACTGAGGTGACATTTTTCCGGAAAGCCAATAGGAACAGTGTAGGTTATGGGCGTTTAAGCACAACCTGCATATTTGGGGAAATTTCGGAGAAATTGTTGAAGCCGTTACGTGATTTTTTTTAATTTGTCCGAATAAGCTGCGACAAGTTTTTCTTATGCCGAAACAAACTATAAAAGGAACAGGAAATCCTGGTAGGTAACTTTTTCTTCATTAGTTTCACAACTTTATAAAATGTCTGAATCATCTCCTGTTCCTAGTGGAACACAAACTCCTGTCGACAACACCTCAGTTGTCGAACAAAAATATGAGAAAGAAGAACCATTACATGAAAATGTTCCAACTTTAGAAGACCAAGACAAATCTTTGAAGGATTACCTCTCTATCTCTTTCTTCTGTTTGTTGGTTGCTTTCGGTGGTTTCGTTTTTGGTTTCGATACTGGTACCATTTCTGGTTTCGTTAACATGACTGATTTCAAAGAGAGATTTGGTCAACTTAACGCCGAAGGTGAATATTACTTATCTAATGTTAGAACCGGTTTGATCGTTTCAATCTTCAATATCGGATGTGCCTTCGGTGGTATTTTCCTTTCAAAGTCTGCTGATATGTATGGAAGAAGAATTGGTTTAATGTTTGCTATGGCTATTTACGTCGTTGGAATTATTATCCAGATATCTTCCACTACTAAATGGTATCAATACTTCATTGGAAGATTGATTACTGGTTTAGCTGTTGGTACTGTTTCTGTTGTTTCTCCAATGATGATTTCAGAAACTTCTCCTAAGAAGGTGAGAGGTACCTTGGTTTGCTGCTTTCAATTATTCATTACCTTAGGTATATTCTTGGGCTACTGTACTAACTACGGTACTAAGACTTACACTGACTCTAGACAATGGAGAATCCCATTAGGTTTGTGCTTTGCCTGGGCCATTTTCATGGTTGTTGGTATGCTTTCGATGCCCGAATCCCCAAGATACTTGGTTGAAAAGGATAGAATTGATGATGCTATGAGATCTATTTCCAGAGCTAACAAGGTATCTGAGAGTGACCCAGCAGTTCAAGCTGAAGTTGATTTGATTCAAGCTGGTATCAATGTTGAAAAGTTGGCTGGAAATGCTTCTTGGAAGGAATTGTTCACTGGTCAACCCAAGATTTTCCAAAGAGTTATTATGGGTGTTATGTTACAATCCTTGCAACAATTAACCGGTAACAATTACTTTTTCTACTATGGTACTACTATTTTCCAATCTGTTGGTTTGGATGACTCTTTCCAAACCTCCATTATTTTGGGTGTCGTCAACTTCATGTCTACTTTTGCAGGTATCTGGGCCATTGAAAGATACGGTAGAAGAACCTGCTTGTTGGTCGGTTCTGTTGCCATGTTCATCTGTTTTATCATTTACGCTGTCTTGGGTTCCGTTCATTTGTACATTGATGGTTACGATGGTCCTACCAGAACATCCAGTGGTGACGCTATGATTTTCATCACTTGTTTGTTCATCTTCTTCTTTGCCTCAACCTGGGCAGGTGGTGTTTACTGTATTGTTTCTGAATCTTACCCATTGAGAATTAGATCCAAGGGTATGGCTGTTGCTACTGCTGCTAATTGGATGTGGGGTTTCTTGATTTCCTTCTTCACCCCATTCATCACTGCCGAGATTCACTTCTACTACGGTTTCGTTTTCAGTGGATGTCTTTTGTTCTCCATCTTCTACGTCTACTTCTTCGTCAGTGAAACCAAGGGTTTGACTTTGGAAGAAGTTGATGAATTGTACAGACAAAACATCGCTCCATGGAAATCTTCCGAGTGGGTTCCTCCAACTACTGCTGAAAAAATGGCTTACACCAGCGGCTACCAACAAAAGGCCGAACAGCAATTAGAAGCTTAATGACCAAAGGTTAATGATTTACCATGCATAGTATGTAAATAGACTCTCATAAAATTTAATAGAGTAAACTGTTGAAAAATGAATATAATATCAATTATTAAATATTCCGCATTTGATCTTTTTTGTTTTCTTCTCATCATGGATGAATCTACAATGAACATGAGTGCATTCTACACTCCGTTGAAACGGCTACCCGACAAGCCGGTGAACTTCACCGTAGATATGCCCCGACCTAAGCAACAAACCACAATGACTGCCGTGGATGTGACGGCCTCTGAGGAGTTGAAACCCTTGAACGAACTAGCCATCCAGCTCTCCAAGTCCAAACTCACGAATAAGCAAAACGACTTGTTCAACAGATCTGTGCCTAAAAGTCCTGTTTATTACAAGCCTCCTTCATCATCTAATGTCGACAACCAGTTTGGTATAAAGGGGTTTCTTCCTCCTGTCATCAAGAAACACTATCCGTTGATGGCCAAAACACCAGCCCAACTACTGCAAGGATATCAGGAGCACCTGCTTGGCACCGACCGTATACCGACAGGAGAGTGGGAGAATCCGTTGGTGAGAAAAGCCTTGAGTCGTCAGGTGAATCGGACCGACGAAATAAAGAAGATATTGATTGGTGTAGTAATTATACTATGGGCATTTTTGGTCAAAACGGTGGTTCCAGCTAAGCTCTTTCTGCATGCTGTCGACTTGGTGAACCTAGTTCAAGCATTGGTGCTTGCTAGAAGCATGTACCGTTTGTTCAAGGTTAGAGATCAGTGCTTGGACTTGCCTTTGAATAACAAACAGAGAGTGTTACTTGGGTTGGAACCTCTTGAAGAGGATGTAGGTGTTAGGGCCCAGGAAAAGGTTAGGTATAACAAATGGGGGGCCATCATATGATGCTTGTTGCGTGCGGTCTGTTCTTAGACTAGATCAAGGCTCTTTGTGACTTGTGTTGAAGCCTCTTCAAATGCAGAATGATGCAGATAGTAATCCTTAAATGTGCAATCGATCCAATGGGAGTTTTTAGTAGTTAGTTGTGTAAATAGAAAATAGAGCTTGCTGGAACGCACTAGTTGTGTTCACTGTATAACAAACTTTGCCAGATACTAGCAGACGTGTTGGTATGTATCAGCACAAACGTGAAAAATTATCCCAAATGACTTCTTGAGACGTGGTGAACACGGTTGTGAAAGTTGCTTTGGGTTTTCAAAGGGTTTATACGCAAAAGTAATTTCGCTTTTGATGTATGCCGTAATAGTTTGCGTACAAGCTACAGTTAACGGATTGTACAACTACACTATATATAACTTGTATGATCCCAAACCCCTCTAGCTTTACCATGAAGAGTTCTCAGGGTAATCCACTACACATTAGCCACATTTGAAAAATGATATACTCTGCAATTTGTGAAATGAACGTATAAGCACAATAATAAAACCGATTCTCCCCATTCGTTCCACGGAATTAGACACATGCGGCTACAAATACCGTCCCCGTCCAAGCCCTCACATACCTCACCCAACTTTCTCCCCGAAGCGCATCTCGTAATTCATATGATCTTCATATGCATTCGCAACATTTTCTTGTGGGGCATTATAAAGCATGCAAATTATACTCGAATCCAACACTTGAAAACATTGAAATGTCCGAAGAACCAGTAGATAACGGATACATAGAAGACTTTGAAGAGGCTTTCAAGGTCCACAAAATTGACGAAGAAACCTACGTGGGTGCCCATCCTTTACGGCTTCCTCTCGGTGCTGCTCGAGGAGTGTATGGAGGTAATACAATCGCTCAGGCACTTCTTGTGGGAATCTTGAGTGCTTCTACAGACTACTCCCCATTGGCATTCCATTCCTTCTTTATAGGCCCCGGAAAGGCCACAGTTCCCATGACTTTCAAGGTGTTTAAAATGAACGATGATGACGACATCATCAGCAGGTCCATACATGCTATACAAAAAGGAGAAATCAAGTTCACAGCATTGGTAACGTTGATTAGAAAAGACACAAAGGCTGATGAGCTGTTTGATTTCCAGAAGGATCCTCAGCCGTTTCATCACAAGTATACTGACCCAGATAGTCTAAATACTCTCCGGCACACAGACTATATCAGAAATGCTTACAGTGACGAATTTGTAGACCATAAATTAGTACCCGAAGAGAAGCTGTTAAGTCCGGCTGACAGGTGGATCAATGTTTGGAGTGGGATTCACCAAAAGGGTAATAAGCTCAAGGATCCAAGGTTTGGGTTCGTTGGCATTGGGTCTGTGAGCGATTCTGTGTTCTTGACGACTTTGGCAAGAATCTTACATGCACCTTGGAACCCAACAGAAACAAAGACTTTCCAGGAAGTAGACTTGGACAAAGATGCTCGAATGTGGATGAATATCTCCTTGAATGCATTGCATATTTTCCACTACAATGCCATGTCTTTAGACCACCATATATACTTCCATTCTACGGACCCCGGCGATTTTGATATATGTAACGACTGGCTTACTTTCAACTACCAAGCACGTCGTGTGTCTAATAACCGGACCTTGGTCAGAGGGTACTTCTACAATAAAGCCGGCAAGAAGATCGCTACTGTTTCTCAAGAAGGATTGACTTTGGCTTTCAAGGGTTTTGAAACAATCCCTGAAGAAACAACAAACTATAAGGACCTTCAGGTCAAGTTGTAATGGGCTTATGACTAGCAATTATACAGTGTGGGCCCTCAGTAGTCTATAGCTATTAAACATTTTCTCGCGCACGACTCTTTAACCAGGTGAAAATTTCGCATTGAAAATTTCAATAACCAATCCATAATGTCGGTGGTGTTGAAGAAGTTGCCCAGCAAAGAAAGACTTCTTCAAGCTAAGGAGTTGTCTGCCAAGATATTCGGCGAGATATGGAACCCAAATAGTGTGAGGAATGGTTCGAAAATTTTGAGGGCCCCTTTGAAAGGTCCTGAGGTAGTGAAGTACTATGGTGTCAACGATTCCTTACCAACATTTAAAGACTTCAAGCAATGGTTTCCTGAATTGAATTTGGTGGATCCAAGAGAAGAAACTCGTATGCGTATGGTCATCAGCAGAAAGAAGAGAAATAAGGGTGCTCCAAAGAAGAAGTCCAGTTGAACTGAAGTCCCATTTCCTTATATTTTTACTTGTACATATACACTAATAAATCATCGGTTAACATTAGTTTTTTCTTGGACGTTTGTTGATAAACGTGTCGGTACTTTCCTCTGTAAAGCTCAAGGCTGGCAGCCGGCTAGCTCCTAGCACTCTATCAAATCGTTTGCGTGGTGAGAACGGTTTACTGTGTGGTTTTTTGTCCTCTTTGCTCTTGATAGTCCACCCATCTCCTTCATCGTCGTATATTACGACTGCTGGCTGCTTAGAAAGTAAGGACTCGAAATCATGGTTCTCCAAGCCTTCGTAGATCACTTCGATGTTGTTGAAATCAAATGTGAAAACATGGTTGGGAGTCAGAACGACTAGTTGAACGTGTTCGAATACTTTCAAATCAGTGATCCTTTCGGTACAGATGTAGTGTGCTGGCTTAAAAACAATCAGACTGTTGAAGGACTCGTCATTGATCAACACTTCGTTGATTAGAATGGAATCGTGAAATTGCACCACTAGGTATTTCGATCTACCGTGCTGCATACTGAATACATTCTTTATCTTTAGTGGTTTTCGAATATCGAGTCTACTTGGAAGGTACAGAAGTTGGTGCCCGTCAAATTCTTCTCTCCAAATCGTAGCACCCACAAAGTTTCGTATTTTCTCTCTGCTGACTATCCTGAAATCTTTCACGGATACCGTAAGAACCTCTATTTCTGTGGCTTCCGATACCGTTGACACCATAATATAATCGGTAATTGAGTCTATGCTTATGTTGGTGGCAAAGTACTCGGTAGACCCGAATTCTACTGGCGAGCTGTGACCTTCCAAACCCTCCGTCAACCAGTTTAAATTTATAATAGGGTCTCCTGTCGGTATAAACTCAGGCAAGTTGAATCTCTTCTTATTGACACCAAGCGAGTTGAACACCTGTAGATTGAACCCGAACAATGTATCCACACAGTTCAAGTATATGAGCCACTTTCCCGACTCGCTCCACTGGATATTGAAGTCCTCCGAAAGTAAGGTATTGGGTAGCTTGAATCTATAGAGCAATTTGCTTACTGAACCTTCGTTGTAAAAGTGGTAAACTATGGGGTTCTGGTCATTCACCTCAGCTGATCGGCTCTCTAGCACAAGAGACCACATACTCGGGGACCGAGGGTTGAAAATGGGCTGCTTCGATATAGGCTTCGTGAGTTTCCACACTATTTGCACACAGTCTAAAGAGTATAGCTTCGCTTGCAAGTAGTTCTTCGTGTACACAATCAACTGTTTGGAGTTCGTGTATGACCCCTCTTCTTGTCCAAGCTGTTCAGGTACAGGTGGAATCCAGAAGAAGTCCTGTATTCCTTCCGATGCTTCTTGCTGAATGACGATTGGATCAGAGTAGTTGAAAACGTCATAAATAGCAACAATTGAGTAATTCTCCACCACAATCCCCACTTTCGTAGGCTGGCCGTCCAACGTGTGCTCCCATCGTATCCTGTTGATCTTTATGTCGGCTGGAAGTTTCCTAAGGACGAGATGGTCTCTCACTCCATCGCTCACATCATAGGAATTCAACAACCTCTTTGTGTCGATTTCATAGAATTTTAAGGTAAACACATTGGTCAGAAATATAGCAATGTACTTGCCACACTCAGAGACCTCCTTGAGCCGTCCACTCATAAGTTCCGTCCAATTGTGAGTATCAACAAATGCTTATCAGCCTCAGTTGATTTTTCAAAATGCGCATCAGAAATCCAAAATCAAAATAAACAAACACCTTACACTGGGAAACACTCCACAATTCGGTCTTTTCGAACTCCACTGAAATACGGGACAACCACATAGCCTCCACACTGTATTTGTGAGCCTAAGAGTGACATCATGCCTCCCAGAAAGAAACAGGCTACCGCAAAACTGCCTCGAGCCAAGCTGGCCACTAAACCCAGAAAACCCAGAACCAAAAAGACCACGGCAAAGAAACTTGACTTCCCCAATATAGATCCTCCTTCCAAGCCCAGCTCACAGCAGACAATCTCCCAGAGCATCTTTGGACGCCAAAACCGACTAGATGATATTTTTTCTTCCCAACAAACCGCAGATGTCCCCAGCAGTGGTGAATCGGACTCCTCGTTCAAAGCAAGCAACAAGCGAGCGAATTCTTCGAAGACATTCGAGGAGGATGAAGGATTCTTCTACAAGAGGACCAAGGCGAGTGGCTCGTCCAAGAAGTCTTCTCAAAAACCCAGTAAGCAGGTGAGTACACCTGTGTTGAAATTGAATCAGGCAGTGGATGAAATATCGACTAGAAACCTCGATGACATGTTTGATTCCACAGACTTTGAGAACGATGTTCCTGCGTTGACGGGTCAACGGAACCGGCCGATTTCAGATGTAAAGAAAACGGAGGATGTTGCCAAACTCTCGTCTCCTATACGACCTCGTTATGAGGGCACATACAAGGAGTCATCCCCCTCCTCTGATGACGACGAGTATATCGAACAGGTATCTCACCATACGATAAATCTCACTGGTGGAGACGACGACGATCACTTCGACACGAGCAAACCCAAGAGCAAACTGAGAAAGGGAGACCGTAGGACATCTTATCTTAATAGAGGTAAACGAATACTGTCGATCGGAAATGGCCTTGTAGGTTTACCTCATGATGACGTTCAAGCCAAAGACTATTACAAGCATCTCGATTCGTCGCTACCAGAGCCTCATCGCATGAAACAGCTTTTGATCTGGTGCATCAATAAGAAAATGAGGGAAGATGACCGGAAACAACAAGATAAAAGATTGAGCACCGATGACCAAACCATTGTTAATATCGCCAAGGTGATAAAAGAAGAGGTACTTCAAGACTTACGGGATGGTACAGTTTCAACGAGCTGGTATTACAATTTGGGTCTGAATAATGATTCGGGTGATACAAGTGACATTGCCAATCAAGAGATTGTTCTTCCCAACCCCCTTAATCTCACCACGGAGCAGAACATCAAGAAATTCACGAAACAATTGAATAAACTCAAAAGAGAAAAGGAGCAATGGAAAGATCTATATAAGAGAAACATCAACAACCTTGACAAAACATTCATCAGCATGGACGAAGTTACTATAGATATCACTAAACAAAACGACATGGATGTGTTACGCAAACATTGCAGCACCAAAGAAGTGGATTTGAACAAATCAGTTCTTGAGCATCAATCGTTAGACCATATTGAATCCATCTATAACGATGTAACAAGCAACTTCCTGGATAATGTGGAGAACTCAATTGATAAGTTGTATAATCTCACTCATAAACTCACCAAGATTAACCAACTCATTGAAAACTATAAGCAAACGAAATTGATTCCCAAAATCAATGAATCCACGAAGAGTTTCATCAATAAGAGCAAGTTTCAAAACTTTCAAAATACCGAAACGCTCTGGCCTACATCGTCGAAACCATTGGGTGTCAAACAAATACTTAGGGGCATCACTAAATTGGACGCAAACATTGCCCCAGCTAGCGACACCAACAAAGACGCTGCCATTGAGCCCGTTTAAGTGCCTCTACTTAGAGTTATCAGGACCTTGTACATTAGTCATCCACCCGCTAGCTATTCTTTAATATTGTATTATAGAGGTGATAATAATATTACACCCAAAGGACTCTTTAATTAGCTTATAGCTACTGTAAGAATAAATCAACATATGAAAGTTCCGTGCTCAATTGTCTGTATGACAAGCCCTGCAATATGCTTGATTGTCTCGCAACCAATAGTTATTTTTCGAAGATTGTTTCTCCGAGATCCACTGAAGTTTAATAATAGGGTATTATTCCGAGGATTCCATGCACCAAACTTAAATTCAATCCGTCCAATTACATCACCCCACATCAAAGCTCAGCGATTCTCCACTGTCAATGATATGATTGAATACATCCTCACAGTAGAAGGAGCCTGGGAACAAACTGTCCAAATTTGACTGCTGCGGCATGAAATTACGGGCAGCCTCAACCCCGACCGGCACACCACAAAAATGTCTTGCCATCCAGAGACAGACTCGTCCGCTAGGCCCATCGTTCTGCACAGTTCCGCCCCATTTTTTGCGATCGGCATTCCCTTCAATTTTTTAACCTTTGAAGCAGCCAAGTATGTAATGCAAAATTGCTAATTCCAATTCTTCGTCTTTGCAAATAAGGTCACACGCAACATCCCTACAGCTGTGCAATTGAACAGCCCATCTTGTCACAGGCTAGGATGGCGGTGGCCTGACTGAACTCTCGGCAGGGGATTTTGTTTCAAGTTACAGGATATAAATAACTTGCTTATTGGTATCTGCACTATAGTCCAGTTTGGGTGCGTTTCTGGGGTATTTGGAATAATTCTCGCAGACACTTTCCGCTTCCAGGCCCAAATTGTTTAAAACATAGCTACATTAGTCTTGGGCACTCATAACTGCGTCATAACTGCGGAACATATCTGTTAGGAACACTTGTTACCCCGAGTAATTCAATTTTCTGCAGAAATTCGTTGCTGTAGAAGGATAGAATAATTGGTTTGAAGCTGTCGTATAAATAATGACCTACTCCCCAGCATGAGAGTTGTTCCGGCTATAATCACAATGCTACTTGTTCATATTTCATTTGTGAGTTTAGTCTATTTCTATATTTGGCTGGTAGGAAATGCCCTTCGCTTCCACAGTGACTACAACTCATCGGTCACCAGAAGTTCGGTGACTCAATCGACCAACTCACTTTTGGAATTCATTAATAGCCAAGATAACAAACGCCTTTTCGTTCAATTGTCCAATGCCGACTACTCCTTTTACGATAAAGAATCCAATATCGTGGGAACAGCAAAGTTTCCCGAAGCAAACAAATATCAGCAACAACCGTATGTTGCCAATGGATACATTGGTAGCAGAATCCCCAATTTAGGACAGGGGTTCACCTATGACCAACTTGGTGACGGTGGTGTAGAGGAAGATTTGAGCAACGGTTGGCCATTGTTCAACGATAGATATGCTGGTGCATTTATTGCGGGGTTCTTCGATATCCAACATAATACCACCAAAACTAACTTTCCAGAGTTGATTGCTGATGGCTACGAGAGTGTGATAGCTGCTGTTCCCCAATGGACTAGTCTTGAATTATCTGCAAAGGTAGGTAATGCTACCTTTACCTTGGACCCTGCTCTTTCTAATAAGCAACAGGGTGCAGTGACTGACTATGTGCAAACCATGTCATTGGACAATGGAGTGGTGTCTACTGAATTTACATGGCTCAATACTTTCAGGGTCAAATATGATGTTGTTGCTCATAGAAAGAATGTCAATTTGGGTATGGTGCATTTGCAAGTTCTGAATTTGAACCATACGAAAGCGGAATTAACCGTTCAAGACAGACTCGACTTTGGAAGTGCTCAAAGATCTCAATTGGTGGGTGTGGACAGTGATGATGACGGAATCTTCATCAATTTTCAACCCCATCAAATCAACTACATAAATGGTACTATCTACTCAAAATTGGAATCCAGCACAAAGTCCAAGCTCGCTAAGAACAAGAACGAAACCTCTGTTCACCAAGAAATGAAATTGGATTTTCAAAACAGAACTTCTGTGACAGTTACCAAATATGTGGGTCTTGTAACTACTGACTTCGATCCAGAATCACTTGAGTCTTTTGATGACTTACTTGACTTTGCTAAAGATGTAGCTTTGAAGAGCGGAAGTTACCAACAATTGTTGAAGGAGCACAAAACTGAGTGGGACAATACTTTGAAGAAGTCTCTTTCGATTGAGTTTCCAGACGAGCCACTATTGACCATGACCAGTAAAGCTTCCATTTTCCATTTGGCTGCTAACACTCGTCCAAATGCGCAGGGTGTTACTGGAGCTCTCGGAGTTGGAGGATTGTCCTCTGACTCTTATGCCGGAATGGTCTTCTGGGATGCCGATTTGTGGATGATGAATGCTCTTTTACCCTTCCTTCCTGACCATGCCAAGAGTATTGTCAATTATAGGCTACACACTCATGAGCAGGCCATAGAAAATGTTCCTGAGGGTTCGCAAGGTGCAGTATATCCATGGACTAGTGGAAGATTCGGAAACTGTACCTCCACAGGTCCATGCTTGGACTATGAATACCATATCAACATGGCAGTTGCTTTTGCAGCTTGGGAAGTATACTTGAGTGGAGCAGGAGACGAAGGCTACTTGAGAGAAGTGGCTTATCCATTGATCAACGATGCTGCTACTTTTATGGCTGATTACGTGAAGTACAATTCCACCTTGAAAGAGTACACTACGTCCAACTTGACAGACCCAGATGAATACGCAAATCACGTGGACAACGGTGCTTATACGAATGCTGCTATTTCAGCCTTGATGAAGTTTGCCGTTGCTATAGGTAAGCACTTGGATGAAGATGTACCTCTGAACTTTTCCAAAATTACTGGAAACATGAATATTCCATTCTCTGATGGTGATGACGATATCACGTTAGAGTACACAGGAATGAATTCGAGTGTGGGAATCAAGCAGGCGGACGTAGTGATGATTACCTACCCCTTGAACAATGAACTCATCTCTGAAGACCAAGCTTATACGAACATGCAATTTTATGCCATGAAACAAGTGAGCTACGGACCAGCAATGACATTCCCTATTTTCTCGATTGTCTCTTCAGCTTTATCTTTGTCTGGATGTTCATCTCAGTCTTACCTTTATAAAGCAATGGGACCTTATCTTAGGGCTCCCTTCGCTCAGTTCTCCGAGCAAAATAATGATGACTTCACCACCAATGGTGGTACCCACCCAGCATTCCCATTCTTGACTGCCCACGGTGGCTTCTTGCAAGCAACACTCCAAGGTTTTACTGGTTTGAGGTATGATTTTGAATTAAAAGATGGTAAAATTGAAAGAGCTATCGTTTTCGACCCTGTTGCAGTTCCTCTTTTCGGTAAGCAAGGTGTTTCATTCGATGGTGTGAAATATATGAATACATCTTTATCTTTAAAGACAAATGAAACCTATTTCATAATCACCAATCAAGGCCCGATCGACTCCCTGCTGATTTCTCCTGAATCTGTTAGCATCAAGATAGCTGATAGAAACATCAAGTCAGGAAAGTACGAACTTCAAAAAGGCGACTCTTTGGAGATACCTTTAACAGCTGCTAAATCATCTTCCGCTGATTCTCTTTGTGAATGTGCATCTGCTACATTTTACAATATCACCGAGGGTGCTTTTGGAGACAGCTCTTTCCTGATCAATGATGGTGACAACTTTACTCATTGGCAAGCCAAATATAATGATACCACAGCCAAAATTTTAATTGACTTAAAAGAGTTCAAGAATGTTACTGGAGGTGAAATCAACTGGGGTGAACTACCTCCCAAAAATTGGTCACTTTCGGTTTTCGAAATGCAAAGAGATTGGGATTCCCATGAACTTTTAGCATCTGTTGACTTCGGGGATGATGTTACGAACCAGTACCGTTTCTTTAAGCCAGATCATCCTAAAATTGTCAAGCAGGAGGATGCTTTTACTCCAATCATTCAAGATGAGGTAGAAATCACCGTTCCTTTTAACAAAACTCAATTTATGAGTGTAGAGGTTCCTGACTTCTTCAACACCACCAGCTTCAACCTAGATGACCCGGTATTCGCCAAATATCTTCTTTTAGAGTTTTCTGACGTCCACAATGAAGACCCAGTGGATCCATCATCTACAGGAGGAGCTAAGGTTTATGAAGTTGTCTTATTTTAGTGATGTTTATTAGATCTGTAGAGTAAATGAACAATAACGATCTATACAACAGTAGCCATTATTGAAGGGCTTCAGCCATGTTGACCAAACGTTTAACACCTGCATGCCAGTGGCCGATTTCGTCTGGATAAGTGGATGCAAATGAAAGCACCAATCCACTGGCAGTCTGATACTCTTTGGCTTCAAGATTGGTAGCAATTTCCTTCAACATACTGATACCTTCAGGAGATAACAATTCACTGTTGTTTAAGTGATCGTAAAGGAAATTCAACCTCTTCTCCATATCCTCGCCGTGTCTGGCATATTTCTCTGGAATATTAGGTTTGAGAGCCTCGTATGCCGAGCTGAAAATTTGGTAGATTGGTAAAGACTCAGCTGGAATATGGGATCTATCACCAACGGGGTACTTTTCAACGGCCGGAGGTTCTGATGCAGGAGTTGGTACTGCAGGAGGTTGTGCAAGAGAGGCAGGCCCAGGCGGTGGTGGACCCAGGAAACTAGAGGCAGCAGATGGTGGGGCCATTGAGCTTAGCGAAGGACGTGAACTCATGCTGTGAGAAGGCGATTGGATTGATGGCCTTGGAGGGATCATACCTCCACTTGGGATCCTACTAGGAGGTGCGCCCACTGGTTCAGTTGCATTTCCGACAGGGGCATATGGGTTCTTTGTAGCAGGTTGGGTGTACGAAGTCCTTGGAGAGGTCAACTTCAGAACTGGAGCTGAGGGTGGAACTGAAGATGTCGGTGGCACGTAGGTTGAAGGTGGAGGGGCATACGGGTTGGCTTTAGGAGGTTGGCTTGGAGAAGCCAACAGAGGACCGGTAGCCACTGGAGTCTGGCTTGGAGAAGCGAAGGCAGAAACACCTGGAGGTGGGGCATACCTATTAGCTTGAACTGGTGCCAGAGGAGATGCAACAGTAGGAATCGAAGCTTTCGAAGCAGAACGAGATGGAGCTTTAGGAGGACCTGATGGTGGCAATCCTGGTGATACGACTGAAGCTCTTGGGGGGCCTTGCGATTCTCCGGGCGAAACTACTGGAACCCTTGGAGGCCCTTGTGGTGCCTGCGGGTTCTGATTGAAAGGGATTGGAGCTGGAGATACCGCAGCAGCAGCAGCCCGACGTGACTCAGGTTTCAGCTTGAAAGTTTCGGGGAGATCGTTCCATCCATCAGTGACTTCTTTGTATTTTGGTTGAGAAGCCATTGGTGGTGGTGCGATAGGTTGAGCTTCACCAGGAGAACCAATGGAGCCTTGGGACCTCATATATGGGTTCGGAGCAGCGTACGGGTTAGCCGTAGGCTTTATATATGGATTAGTAGGCGCTGCTGCTGGCTTGATGTATGGATTCGTATGAGCAGCTACTGGAGGAACCTTGGATGAGGCTAAAACGGGTGGTACAATTGGACCGGGATTGAGCTGAGGAGCAGCTTGTGGTTGAACGTACTTATCCATTGGAGAAGCAACTGGTTTAAATTGTTGGGAGGAAGCTCCGTACTTACCCGAACTTTTGGAACTGCTGTTCACAGGGCGGGCAGTAACACCATTGGAAGCTTTGCCTGTGGATTTCGAAATGCGGTCCTTATAAGCTTTGAATCCATCAAACTCCTCAGGTAATAACTGAGAAAACTTTTCAGCCATTTCGAACTCACCGTAGTTGGCGAGAAGATTTGAATATTCAAGAATGGCCTGGCAAACTGGTTCAATCGATGGTCCTGAGAAGACACCAGAAATTTTAGAGATAGCTCTATAGGCAGCAATCTTTCCAGCAAAGTTATTCAATGATTCGAAATGAGCATCGAACGGGGTGGTGATATCAGAACGTACGTCTCCCTTCAACAACTTCGCTTCGAAATCTGACAATTCCAGTAACCAAATGTTGGCAATCTTGTCGAGAGCTCCTCCACTTAAGTAACATAAAATAGCATCATCTCTATTGGAAGAGCTTTGTTCCAAGATCTTGTCACCTAACTCGGTGATCTTCAGGTTAAAGTCCTCGGTATCGACGCAATAAGCAGAAATACTATTGGCGATGTGTTTCCAGTCACTGACATCAGCATTGGCAACTATATCGGTGATGTTCTTGGAGGAGGCACCATAAATGATTCTAGCAAGGCCTAAATCCTTGTTCTTGCGGAAGAACGCATTTTTGACCTTATCCTTCACGTCAGGTGAGCCGTCTAACGCTAACACCAATGCTTCGATCAATCTGTCGCTCTCAAGACACTTTTCAACAGCACCTTCGATTTTATTACCCAAAATCAATTTGATCAACTCCTTATCAGAGTCGGACGCATTGTCACCGAATAATTTGAAAGATCCTGATGAAAAAAAGCTTGAATCTTTGCTTCCATTGCTTTCCTTG
Source organism: Yamadazyma laniorum (assembly GCA_002109505.1). Classification (NCBI taxonomy): domain Eukaryota; kingdom Fungi; phylum Ascomycota; class Pichiomycetes; order Serinales; family Debaryomycetaceae; genus Yamadazyma; species Yamadazyma laniorum. The sequence continues at coordinate 143,941 of MVNT01000013.1, read as the reverse complement.
CCTAACTTATCGAAGAAGGAATCTTCTTCTTTATCAGCAATATCCTCTTTGGTTTTGAATCCACCATTCAACTCTGGAGATTCTGATAACTTAGCAGACTCATCCTTAATGGCATCTGTGAAAAGACTCTTTTTGTCAGTTGATGATAACTTCTTCAAAAGCTCCCAATCAGCTTTGTCGTGCTCGTCGATAAAGTTACCATCGAGTTTTTTGTTTATGATGGATTCAAAGTCATTTGAAGTTAAAGCAGTGCCGAGCTCATCTGACGAGTGTTTCAAGAAGTTTTCAGGAACAAACTTTTTGATTTCAACCACTGATTTACCACTTGATTCAGTTTTCACGGTAACCAATTTAGAGCCAAAACCAAAGAACACTGAGGAACGGGGCGTTAACCAAGCAGGTGCCTGTTTCACCTCGAAAACAGGTTGCTGTGTATCAGTGGTAGCTATTTCATTCCAGAACTCGTCTTCATTTTTGGCCGATTTGGCGGCAATTGGTGGAGAGGTATCTTGCAAAGTCTGCACAGTAATTTTACCATCGTAGGAGGCAGTTGCAAAGATATCAGGAGCACTAGGAGCAAACTTGGTCAAGAAAGCCCAGTTGGCGGTAGTTGGGTATTCGCCCAACTTTTGGCCGGTTATTGGGTTCCATACCATGGTGCTATTGTCCTTTCCACTCGAAATCAATAAGTTGGGATCTTGTTTACACCAATCCAACGATAAAACCCCTTTTTTGTGGCCTTGCATGATCTTTTCAGGAGCATTGGAGTTTCTCAAGTCCCAAGTCAAGATCACTGGACAGCCATCGTTGTCACTAGCAGTGATCAATTTGGTAGATTGGGTTGGATGCCACGCTACGTAGGAGAAGTTTGCTCTTCCCAAGTCTCCGTTATAAGCCAAATGCAACACCTCCCGCTTGGACTTCAAGTCCCAAATGGAGGTATATCCACCGTTTCCAGCACTGGCAAAAATATGCGATACGGAGTTGTTCCAAGCAACGCACGATACTTCGTCCATTGGGGTCATGGCCTTTCCTGGAGAAGTAGGCTCGGCAAACGACTTACAATCCCAGATAAAGATCTGGCCCTTGGAGCCTCCCGACACCAAAATATGGTCTTCAGTGGGGTTGAATGCCAAAGTTCTAACGTCTCCGGCGTGGTTGGCCGATTTATGGACCGAAGCCTTTTCCAAGTCCTTGGATCTGATCAAAACATCGACGTCCCAGAACTCAATTACGCCGTTTTCAAACGCCCCAGCCAAAACCCCTTTTGGTTTGCCTTCAAACGGCTTGGACCATGCCAACGCATGGAATCTGTTGTCGACTGAAGCCTTGAAGATGGGATCTTTGTTGCCTGTGGCAGAGAAAATGTCCCACAATTCCAAGCTGGAGGACGAATTGAAGTTGAGGTCCACGGCCCCCGCAACAGTGCCGGTGGCCAACAACGGCAAACCGTCATGGCTCCAGGCAAATGTCGAGGTTCTGTCGATTTCCTCAATTTTAACCATTATATGACAGCAAGTCTTATTAACTAGCACAAGAGATCAATTAATTCCAAACACTAACGGTGTCAACAGCTAGTCTCCCCGGTTCTTATGTGTGTCGAATGTAATTGGTTGATCGCTACTTGGAGCTTATGTTTCCAAATGTGTCGATCGATTCGCCTATGACAGGTTGATTTGGAGGTTTTTCGGCCACCGCACCAGCAAAACACTGAAAAAAAAACACGGTAGGTCCACTCCACAGGTTCAAAATACATCCGAGCTACAAGATTTTTGAGTTGATAACAGACATGGCCGGCTCGATCTCGTTGACCCACCGAAACAATAAGAACGTGGTGAGGGCCTTGGTGCAGTTCATGAACATCAAGGTGGCTCGGCCCTCTTTGAAGGCGTTTATATTTGCCTACTTGTACATTACGCTTCCCAAGGTTATCAGCCATATAAGGGCAGCCATTCGCAAGAAAGACTACGGGCTGATATTGCCCCGGATTGTCAAGGTGGTGACCAAGGCGTTCCACCCGTTCAAGTTCCCGGCGTTTGCGGCGTCGTTGATCGCTATAATCAATATTCTCGAGCCTATTGTTGCCAGGGTCCTCATGGCCAGTAGACGGTTTAGAAATCCAACTAAAATTGTGTTTGTATCAACCTTCATCTCGTCGTTTATTGCTTCGAGTATCTCGTTTCCTCAGTTCCAAAACCACATCATAGGCTATGGCCGCTTCTTGTCGTTGGACTTGACGCTTTTGGTGCTAAGCAGAGCCATCGATACCACGCTTTCTTCCACTTTGGCAGCCATTTTACCTCCATTTGCCCAACAGTTTGGTGATGGGGCCCTCTTTATTGCGTCTTGTACGCCCATAATGTACTCGTGGTTCTTTCGCCCCGACAGACTTCCTCCAGCCTATCGAAACTGGATCACCTCGGCTGCAAACATGGATGACGATATCGTGGGGGCTCTCAAGGGCTTGCACGACAGAGACATCGTGTACGGACAGAAGAACGACTACTTGAAAGAGTATTGTGAAAGGTACGGCCAGGACCCCATAGTGGGTCAGTTTTCCCACGCGGTGCCTTTGGATTGTAATACGGTGCATGCGTTTAAAACTCCCAACTGTGAGTTGCACGCTCTTTGGAGGTTTGTCAGAGGATTTAAGTTTGCTTTCAAGTTGTACGGAAGCATCAATGCCTTCATGCTATTGATACCCAAGAAACACCTCGCCATGACTCTCAGGCTCAGAAGAGCACTCCAGCTGTCGATCCGATCTTCGTGCTTCTTGGGTGCGTTTATTGCTTTGGACTGGTACGGAGTGTGTCTCACTCGTACCCGTCTTTTCCCCAAATTATTCCCCCTGGTACCCAAAGAAACCTGGGATGTGACGTGGGGCCCGGCGGTGGGAGCGTTCCTTTGCGGCTTCAGCAGTTTTATCGAGACCCCTCAAAGAAGAAAAGAGTTGGCCCTTTTCGTGTTTCCTCGAGCCATCGGTACGTTGGTCCCCACTGAGGCTTCAGACAAGAACTTGCTCCTCGAGAGACTCACCTTCTCAATAAGCATGGCCACCCTTGTTGCCTACTGTAAGAAGAACCCCCACTCGGTCAGAGGAATCTTTGGTAAAGGTCTCAAGGCCGTGATGTCTATCAACTAGCTAATATATAATGTAATGGAAATATTTCAATGCCATCTCAAAAACTGCGAACCTAAAACAATCAACTGCAATGAAAGATGAATGAGGTGCAACTACCGCATAGTATCTCAGACGTGGTGGACCGTCAAGCTGTGTCATTCGAGTCCACGGCTGAGGCAATGCTAGACAATATCAATCCGTTGACAGGAGAACAATTCAGCTCTCCGGGAGGTGTTTCTCATGAGGTTCTCTTGGATGCCTTGAAGGTTGAACCCGAAGATAGGTTCAGCTTCATAGCGTGTTTGTGTTTGTGCGATCTCAGAACGCAGCCTAGTGGGAGTGACGATTGCATTCTTAGTCTCGACAGGTTGACAGACGTTTACATTGGGATTCTTTACCTGAAAGAGGTCCAAGAAGGTGCTGAAAAAGTGCCATTGAATTCCATCAAGTTTAAATTTTCTGTACAGTTGTACAAACTCCTATTGAACATCCTTGAGTTTCTTGGTCCCATGAGTGAGGAAGAATTGGATCTCATGGGAATATGCTGTGATGACTTGTGGTTTCAAAAATTAAGCATGTGGACTCCTAAACCCCCACTCGATGAGAACACTTACGAATTATGTTATGTAAGTGTGTGTTTATTGATCAACAGTCTACGGAAACTCTTCTCAAATGAATATGGGGAACCCAATCTTGCAATGAATCCATATATGCCCAAATTCATTGAATTGTGGAAGGTCTATAGTGTGATAATTCTCAACTGTTTGCAGATTGATCGAAAACTCGAAGTAGCCCATCCCCCTTCGACCCCTCCCGACATAGTCAAGGATACTTTGAGAGGTGCTTCGCTTGTGCGATATGTTTTGGCTTATAGCTTGAACTACTCGGTGTCCAAGAACCCTTTGTCTGGCCCAGATTTGGTGGACCCCGATTATCATTACGATTTACATTGCCAGAGCCTCTTGGACTTGTACGATCCAATGGCCAGAAAAAAAATTAACGGGGGTGCTGTGTCCAAGGATCCTCGTTATTACAGCATTTGTAGATTTCTTATCAATGCGGGCATGTCCTTCGATGGCTACGAAAGCATTCATGATCACAGCATAGTAATGAATGACCAATACGATGAAGACATTCGATATATCTACAGCTACGAAAAATACATGTATGGTGATTATTCAGAAAGGGAGGAAGGGGATTCTGATGAACTGGAAGACGACGAAGAAGACAATGATATAGAGGACGCTAACAGTGACTTGGGGGATGGTGACGACTTGAGCATCGAAGGGCTTGTAGGAAGGAACATGTCACGTTCTTTGAGTCAAGAGAAACTTTCCCCTTACGTGCTTGAGACCATAGAAATGATGGAGAGGAATGAAGACAATGGTTATATACTACGAACAGAAAAGGAGTACGTGACACTTCTCTATCAAATGCTCGATATGCCACAAGATTCAGATGAGTATATTGTACAAGGTCAACGGATCTTGGCAACTGTTGCAGTAAAATGCTTAAGGCCTGAATTGTTTGAAGACAAGTACAATCTCACAAGTCATCTCTTTGATGCTGAAGTCCCAGAGAACATAATAACAGATTTCTGTTCTAGAAATCTAGTGATTCCTATTTTAAGAGTTCGGCTCTTTGAGCTCCTCTTAGTGCAACATGCAGACTTTTCTATGATGCTTTTCAACGAGATATTCACAACATGTGATGACCGCAACTATCTAATATGGATCCTTTGTCACGAATTCAACTTATCGTCACACTTGATTGAGTACATCTACATCCTCTTGACTGATTTGCCTGTACCGAAACTGTTCAAATTCAGCAGATCATATGACCACATGCTTATACTGATGGAAGAAAAGTCTCTTATCATCCACGAGTTTTTCGAAGGAGCCAGTGAATTCTTGTCTGCAAGTGAGGGCATTGATATTGAAGATGGTCTTGAGGTACGCTTGTCAAAGTCTGTCACCAAAAAGATAGTTTTTTACATTTGCTTAGTCGTTGACCACTCCATGGATAACGAGGATCTCACCGATTTGATCGTGGATAACTACGAGGTAATCTCTATGTGTTTGTTCCCACATATAGGACAACTGGGAGCTGCTAGAAAACTCTATTTCCGGCTCAAAGAACTTTCCCAAAAGGCTGAAGACAGAAAGGGACTGAAATTGAAAGAGTATGTTGCAAAGATGATAGCTGACAAGATGGGTAACGATCAGGATCCTGAAACAGCATACCAGTCATTCTGTGAAAGTGTAATTCTGCACATTGCCAACATCAGAAGCTACATGAATGGTGAAACATCCACTCTATCAGCGGACTTTCTCAAGTCACTCAATGTGCTCATTGACACTTTCCCTATACTATCAAGCCACGACTTGTTGATGAGCAAAGCCTGGGACCAGCTTCCAATAGAACCTCTAGACGACCATGAACAACAAAACGGTGACAACACCATAGATGACGGTAATATTGATGGAGACGACGAAGACGACGAGAGAGAAGACGAAGAGGATCCCAACGCAAGAAAGAAAAAGAAAAAGAAGAAGAAGAAGACTAAAAGCAAAAGACACTAGACACTAGACGTCCTTCTCTATCCTTATCCTGTAATATACACGTGTACGAAACTGCCCCTAAAAACTCTGGCATTATGTAAGATTGCACACGGAATTCGCCCAAAATTCCATTTATCAAGCTCACTGAAATGTTCAGACGTAACTTTGCAAGAACCTTCAAGACCACCACCAGAAACATGTCCTCCAAATTAGAAGCTGTATGTATCAGTGGCTCTATGCGGCCCTGCCAGTCATAATTGACCTGCTTGTACTAACATATCACATCAGGTTAGAACCGAAAACGCTCCACCTCCAGCTGCCTCCTATTCTCAGGCCATTAAGGCCAACGGTACGCAATTATCCCTTTGAAAAGACCACCAGCTCTTCGAATACTAACAATCTAGGATTCGTGTACGTATCTGGACAAATTCCTTACACTCCTGACATGAAGCCATTGGAAAATGCTACTACTGCTGACGAAGCTGAAAGAGTTATCCAAAATGTCAAAGCAGTGTTGGAAGCCTCCAACTCCGGCTTGGAATGTGTCGTCAAGAACACCGTGTTTTTGACCGACATGGCCCAATTCGCCGAGTTCAACCTGGTCTACAGTAAGTACTTCTCTGACTGCAAGCCCGCAAGATCCTGTGTTGCAGTTAAGCAATTGCCATTAGGATGCAAGTTGGAAATGGAGTCGATTGCAGTTGAAAAAGACTCCTCCAAGTTGTAAGTAACTATGTACTGTCCTAGAATATACACACCTACAATCCGTCGTACCACCAATTGCTGCTTCGTCTCGATGTGCTATGGGCCCTACCAAACTGGCCTTGACTCTGACCCCCACCCGTCTCCCAAAGGAGTCAAAGGAGGTCGCTCGCACTAGGTGTACAGCCCTAGTTCACATTCGTGACTGCTGTGCGCTTGCCTGCATACATTCTCACTCCCACCTTTTAGTTTTTGTGTAACTCCACCTGGTTTCACTGTCGCTGCGCTCTCACACTCTTGAAAAATTCTCATTCTGATTAAGTGAAAATTTTAACTGTACTAATCACATCTTCATAATGGCCGGACGTGTTACTTTCAGAAGAAGAAATCCATGTATGTTTCAATCACCTTGTTCAATATCATGAAAGCTTGTTGTTGAGTTTATCATCTCTTTGGAACGAGTCCAATCTATCCGTTTACAATCCCTTTGGACACCGCCGAAAGAAAATTTTTCATTTCCATTACCCAACTGTACTGCCCGATTTTTGAGCTGCAATGGTAACCAGGAAGAACTTATAATGTTATAAGCAGCTGTTTGAATCCAGGTTGAATAACGATGATCCATATTCCTTACACTAGTGAAATGAGCAAGCGGACACAGACTCGTTCCCAACAACAAAACAGCGATCATTGAAACCAATGTAAAACGCAAAATACTAACAATATCTAGACAACACCAAATCCAACAAGATTAAGGTCGTTAAGACCCCAGGTGGAAAGTTGGTTGCCCACCACTTGAAAAAGCTCACTGCTAGACCAAAGTGTGGTGACTGTGGATCTGCTTTGGCTGGTGTTTCTACTTTGAGACCAAGAGAATACGCCCAAGTTTCCAAGACTCACAAGACTGTCCAAAGAGCTTACGGTGGTTCCAGATGTGCTAACTGTACTAAGGAAAGAGTCGTCAGAGCTTTCTTGATTGAAGAACAAAAAATAGTTAAGAGAGTCTTGAAGGAAAAAGAAGAAAAGGAAAAGAAGGCTGCTGCTAAGAAGTCTAGCAAGTAAATTTGCAACCCGTTTCATTCCATGTATAACAGATAATATTTAATCGTCCATCGATATATACATAACGCTTAATATATTTGTAGACGCACAGGTTGTGTAACACAAGCTCTGTCTGTTTCAACTCACGTGATCTCGGGCTGCCCGTCCCATGGTCCGCCAAGCTCAATAGAATTAATTGCAGAGTAAGACTGCCAGTTTATAGAGCAGGGCAAAGCGTGAGGGTGTACACAAGTAGTTGTCGTACATCACCAGGCGTCATACGGCTCTGGTGCCCTTCCAAGTTCACTTGTTTGGAATCAAATCATGTTCTTGTGACTGATGACACAACCATAAAGGGCTGCGGCACCCAGAAAAAGGAATTTCTTATCAGTTCCGCTTCATAACATCGCCTTATCAATATAAATATACCCAAATCCTAATCGCTCTCCTTCGTTGCACCTCTTAGACCTTTGAATAGAAATAGACATTACTATAATTTTGAGATTGATAGTCAAAATTGCAATAATCACGAATCACCATGGATAAAGGTAGATTGTCCCATCTTCTCGAAAACACTTACATTCCACCTAAGCTAAACGCTTTATCACCACAAGTGCCTCCTTACCATCCTTGTTTGATTGTTCAGGATAAACAAACAGATGTCACTAAGATCAAGCCTTGTGGATGTGCAGACAGTTATTGTGTCAAAAATGCACCTGCGTGGATCCCGAAGCCCAAGTGATAGTGGTGTTCTTTTTCGATTTAAGTGATTTATTTGTGAATGTGAATAACTGTGAGAGAGATTGAATTTAGTATTTATTTATAATTTTTAATATAGCATGAAGACAAGGCGGGTGTGCCAGGAGTATACAGACGGAAATGTATGATTAAGTATTTTTGAAGGGAAAAAGAGGCCTCTTGAATACGATTCAGTAGACTGGCTATGGGGTGCTGCACCACCTGACCCTTGACCAGTTAAAAGGAGGTAAGTTTAACACTGAAAGCTACGTGTGAATGAGGTGAACAGACGTGGGACTTTCTGCATCTAATTGGTCGTCCATTAAAAGAAGGGTACGTATAATGCAAATGCTATGAAAGAATAAACGTAAAGGAATTTAATTGAGCTTCTACCTTAAGACGGAGCTATTTTAGTGTCTATGTTTCGACTTCTATCAAAGTTGTTCCAAAAGTCATACTTTTCAAATTGGTGTTTGTTGGGCTTGAGGTTGAACTTTGTCGTTAGAGTTATTGTTTTGCTGGTTGGGATGCTGAGGCCCCTGACCTTGGGAATGCGATACAGAGTCTTGATTCGAACTAGTGGTATTATTTACCAATTCGTTAGTAATCTGCTCACGCTTCCAGAATCTCAAAAGAAGGTCACCGTAGTTTTGTAAGTCTTCAACGGAAATCATGAGCTTGAAGTCGAGAAGTAATAAGAATTGTAACTCCAAGTAATTCAACTCTTCAAGAGGCAACCCCCCAACCTTTGCGTACCTGAGATTCTTATAAAAGATGTCAGAAAAGAACTTGGAAGAAACAGTGATTCCTGAAATAATCAACCGATGGATGTTGTAAGAGTCCATAACGAATAGTTGTTCTGATTCGGGGTCTCCTTCTCTCTTCAAGTTATTGGCTTTCTTGGCAATACGATCAAAATACACCAAAAGGGAGAGAAACACTTCATTTGTAACGGGACAGTACTTGAGAACTCTGGCAAGATAAGCGTGAAGCGATATACCGGGTACGTTTGTCCCATGGAAAGCAAGGACATTCGCCAAATACCTGTTCTTCATTTCGTCTTCTTCGTCCCCATCGGAGCTGTCCTCATCTATTATCGTCTCATTAACGTTTATGCCATGGGAGTCCAGAGGTTTTTGTTGTGAAAATTCGTATTGATGCTGTTGACTACGGAGCTTTCTTTGACGTCTTTCTTCCTTCAACTTCTGACGTATAGCTATGGTGTTGTCAAAGTGGTTAGGGTGAAGTTTATCGTTAGCTTCAATAATTTTCGTTAATAAGCAAGAAAGCATCATAATCAAATCGTTCACAGGATACTCGACAATATTGATATGGTCCTCGTCATTGGCATCACCCAATGACAAGTTACCGAAGAATTCACCGTACGTCATATAGTGATCTGGTTCTGTTACGTAATTGATGGCTTGGGGAGGCGTAGGCACTATATTAGTCAACAGGTTGTCGCTGGTTGTGAAGGAATGTTGGTGCAATACCAGGGGCCTTTGCTGTTGTTGCTGTTGTTGCTGTTGTTGCTGTTGTTGTTGTTGGGATGGTGCTGGTATGTTCTGGTGGCCCCCAAACAGACCATGTGTGTAGCTGAACAGACCTGAGTTCCTCTGGAAGTTGGGGGTGAAGTTATCGACGTTCAAGTTCGTGGTGGGAATCGAGTGTGAGGGCCTAAAGTTATACTTATTGTAGGAGTTGTTCGACGAATAAGAAGAACTCACCATATTGGGAGTATTGTGGGACGAAGGAATATAGCTCAACGAGTCTCTTTTGAAAGGATCCGACGTAAAACTAGCTTGGTATGAATTGTGGAGCGAGGAGGGATGAGGCTGGAACGATGACTGGGGGATTTGAGGTGGGTGCATGGAGCTTGTGCCTAGGCCCGAGGCAGTGGACGATGAAGGTGCCTGGCCCTGGAACCTGCTGACTGAAGAGTAGTAGCTGGGAGGATTATTGGGAGCCGACTGCGATATCATATGACTGGAGAAAGGCACGGTGTTCGACACGTGGGATGAGACTGAGGTTGGCGATAACGTCTGCTCTATGTTCTGGGTATGGTGGTGGTGATTTTGGTCATGTTGCCGTTGGCTGGTTGCAGAAACGTAGTTGCTAGCACTTATGGATCCAGGAACACTACTAGCGTTAGAGTTGAATCCTTGGCTTTGGAGGTTTTTGGTTAAGTTGGATACCTTGGGTTTGTGGAACTCGAGCGACTCGGACGAGTCCAAGTTCATCATGTTACTGTCAGAATTCTAGTGGATAGTTAGTACGATGTGGTGCAAACAGGGAGGCCCGTCTCATTGAGGAATGATTCAGGCCCCGAAGCAGTGGTGCCACTGTCAATGATACATACTGCCATCTAACACAAACAGCCCGGTTGATAACAGAAAGTGCTTTGGTGACAAGGGTATTGAAACTGATGATTAAACCGGGATTGTTTTTAAATTTTCCTATCCAATTTGCGGTGAGGAATAAATCGGAGCGTCGAGGAGAAACAGAGGATCACGATTGGAATACAAGCTAGCGGAGGCTCGGGGTCGGGATATCTGTGGAGGTGGATATCCAGATGAAAATACAATAAAAAAACTACAAGGGACGTCTTTTAGATTTGAAACAAAGGAAAAGCCTCTGTGTGACAGAGTCAAGAAAAATATTGTTTTATTGGCAATACGTCCGGGGCGAGGGCCTCGAGGTAGCCGCGCGCCAGAACCGGGGACGGCTGGGACAGTCGTTGACCGTTGCCACACTCATATACAGTGGACAACATTGATTGTTGGAGGCCGGGTACATCACCATGTGTCTTACCCAGAGTCACAACTTCCTGCGTCACCTCATGACCAGGTGATGTTTGCCTCTACGACTAGACTAAAAAATAATTTCATACCAAGAAGTCACGTGGAAGTCTCTAACAGCTGCCGTCGCAAGACACTTTGGACGACTGGGAGCCCAGATGGGTCTGTGTAGTTCTCTATCTGGTACTGGAACGAGGCAACATAGTAGTGCCGCCTCTGCCCACTGCTCGCTAGGGTAGTGGTACGACAACCGTCTTGGACTCTCCAGGTCTTCCCGTTAAAGTTCTCAAAAAAATCACTGAGAATGATTTTTCGGTGAAAAACATGTCTACATTATCTAAAGTCACCCTTGGTACGTCCATTGCCTTTGCCGTTGGGTCGTTCGTGTTCATCAACTACTCGCAACAAACCGAGCGTGAATCCTTGAGAGAAGGCCCCATCAAAGATGCTAAACGATTAGAACAACGGTTTCAAAATAATCAGAAGCTCATGAGAAACGACCTTGAGCACAGAGAACAAATTAAGTTGAAAGAGCAGTTCGAAAAGGTCCAACCCTTGACAAGCGAAGTGATCAGAGGTGAACCGCAAATAGAAGAGGAGTAGGCAAACTAGCATGTAACCCTGTAAATACGAGCTTGTAAATAGGATCCTGTCAATATACATAAGAGATGATTAAAAAATGTCTGTGTTCTTGGAGACACCAAAAGGTATGGAAATATACTCTTGATGTACTATGATGCACTTTTACTTGTTGTACAACAACGCCAGCCGTGTTCTGCCTCAAGCAACCCGCCAAAACGACGGCTTAAAGAGAGGATATCAAAGTCGTTGGAGACTTTAGCCAAATCAATGGTGGGCATTGTAATGATATAGAAGAAAAAAAAACTGCGATTTTTTTGGGTGCGCTTAAACGCAAAATAATTACTGGATGTGTGAAGTGATACTTTTGAAAGAATATATACAAGTCCGTCACTCCATCTTGCCAATGATTTCTTCGTCTTCAGTTGATTCACGGAAGCGTCTAGGAGAATCCGTAGAAGAGTAAACTGACGGTGACTTATTGCTGGAGCTCGTTGGAGCGAGCAAGTGAGAAACTGAATTGGACCGAGACTGAGGACGAGAGCTGGAACGAGATTTGGTGTCCAAGTAGCCGCCAGCGACAAACAGGACAGAAGGAATTGAAGCTTCGTCTTTGACTAGTGAATCCAGTGGTGCTATGGGTGGAGAGGTGACCAGTTTGGCTGGTGCTGACGTTGTTATAGATGATGGGGGATAGTGGGAAATGGAGTTTTTGCGGCCAGAAACGGCCTCTTCATCGTTAAATACGCTGTTTCTTCTCGAAGAAGTGTCGAACACTCCCGGGGTCGGGGAGTCGTCTTTGTCGTTCATTCCCACCAAAATGCTGGCTGCTTCAAGCAACTGCACTTGCTGATGCTTTGATATTAGAAGCTTTTTGGTCACGTTCCACTCGGGAGTGTGTTCCCATAAGTGCTTGGCAAGCGACAGGATGTGCTTGTATCCCTTGCCACAGGCTTCACATTTCAATTCTTCTTTTAAACGGCCTGTTTCTCCTTCACTGATGCGACGAACAACAAACTCTCGAGAGAGGGTCGGCACCGAAGACGACATCATCATGTCGTCTCCAGTGTCGTCTATGGCCTCTCCATTTTCTGGCCGAAACACCGGCCTGACTTGCTGGCCATGGCTGAAGCTTCGATGGTGCTGAGGGTAATGAGGTACACTGGCACTCATATCTGCACCGTAGTGGTGCTGATGCTGGTGTTTCACGGGCACCGTGTACGGAGAGGACGCTGAGCTGCGTCGGTTATAGTTGAACTGGCTGTGAGCCGAAGTCATGGCCCTCTGGGGTAAAGTTGATAGGAGTAACTGAGTCCGGCAGGTGGAGAAGCTTGGTGGTAAGAATGCTTGTACGAGATATGAATAACCTGAAACTCTTTGTAAACGGGTATCTCTTGGATCTTTTCTCTGCTGTAATCCTGGTGTGACTGGAACGTAACAATCAGTATCTACTCCAGGGTTTCGATGCTATTCTTGTCAATGGTTTTTGGGTTAAAAATTTTTTTTGCACAGTTTAGAAGTTTTCGCATCTGAGACATAAGTGTGCAGGATTCATTCGATGAGGCGGATGAGGTGATAGCACACAGTAGGACCCTTAGGAACTCCTCGGGGTGTGGATGAGGCCGGGGGACCGTAGACTAGCGATTTTAGACAAGATGCCGTAGACAGGGGCCTCTAGGACTGTAGAAATTTACAATAGTGGGATATATGGCTCTTATTTCTCGTTTATTACTATGCAAGTACCTAAAAGGTTTCGGTTTCAAGATTGAACTTCTCTGCTTCTACAGACATATTGACATCGGCAGCAATAACACCGTTATCTTCATCTCCATTACTGATCTCAAACCCCTCCTGGGTGGCACAAAGAATCGCGTACACCTCGTCTATGAGGTCCATCGCTCCAGCACCAATAGTTCGATCTCCCAATAGCACTGTTGTCTCGTCTTTGGCCAATGCCTCTCTCGTGAGGTTGACGAGCTCCTCGATGCTGATGAGCTTGTTGTAGAAGAAATTCCGCTCGATCTCCAACGGATCTCTTTCTTCTCTGACTTGTTGCAATTCCATCGTCAACTCGTCAATGTGGCTCCTGGCTTCGGCCAACTGCTTGGTCAATTGCCCTACCCGTATGTTTGTACTTGCTGCCGAAGATGAAGATGAGGCTCCGACAGAGTTGCCCCCCGTTGAGGGGGCTGGCCCGCTGATACTACGGGGCCCGCTGATTCCACGACTTCCCACGCCTGATGTCCTAGAATTCGTCAGCATTGGACGTGATCCGCCGGCACTTGATGGCCTGCTGATGATACCGGCCCCAGACCCGCTCACCACACGACTCGCACCAGGGGTAGCCGAAATAACCTTGCCCTTTCTTCTGCCAGCTGCGTCGTACTCTATGTTGAAATCCTTCTTGTCCATCCAGTACTTCTTGAACCATTGCAACAACTCCAAGTTGTCCTGCAAACGGCACTTGATAATCCTTTGCACGTCGATGTTCCGTGTCACGCCGTGTTTCTGGAACGAAGCTTGAAGTATCTTCATGTTGGTTGTGCAGTCGTACTCGGTGTGGGCATCAAACTTGACTCTGGCCATTGGCACATCCTGGTAAATTGAGTCCATGAGCTGGCAGTAAACTGCCCCGTTCCCACACTGCTCCACCTTGGTGTACGAAAGCTCGAACGTATTATTGAGCCACTTGAGTAGCTCTGTTCTTGATTCACCGGCCATGTTGTTTATATTTTCAGAGCGCGATTAGATGGAGAATGTTGATCTATGAGATGTGAAGCGAGTTATAAGTCAGGTGAGATGTGAGGTACAAGAGGACCATTTGGAATGCAGGCAGCGACGTTCTATTACAGGGAGGGTGTTCTACTTCAGGAAGGTACAACTGTCGTTGCATTTTGCCTCATGTTCATTACTATCGTTATTTACTTCTTTAATAGTTGCTTCAATTTTTCACGCTTTTTCTTCTTCTCTTTGTTCTCTTTGCTGCCCTCCGGCTTCGAGGCCTCAGTGGTATCACGAGGGCCTTTACTACTAGTCGATAGCGACTTTCTCAAGCGGTCCACATTACTATGGGATGATCCACTTGAAATCGTCACCGTCTCTTCACTCGCCTCTGGCTTTAGGTCTGTGTTCAGGGTTTCGCTAGTAAACTGCTGCACCTTTGAGTCAACTTCTTGGAGGAACTTTGATTTTTCGCTCTCTAGAAGAGGATCCAATGCCTGGCCCTGGTCTTGTTGCTCTGCCAACTCACTGGATGGTGACTCCGACTTAGAGCAGAGCTCCTCCACCTGTCTGTTTACGTTGTCGGCTATCTGTTTCTTAGCATTATTGTAGTCGACTTCCTCATCGACCAATTTAAGAGACTTTTGTTTCGAATGCTTAATCTCATCCACCTTATCGATGAACTCTTGAGTCACTTGCTTACCGACATTTTTTATGATATGGGTGGTGTCTTCCATATCAGGACCTTCATTACTTTGCAACTCGATGTAAGACTCTTCCACCTCATTCTCTACTACACTTGGTCCCAGTTTGAAACCACCAGGATCACGGGCTCCTTCGTAAAACGTTCCGTACTTCCAGATTGTATACTGGGCAAAACTCTCGAATGCAGCTTTATCGTGGCGGAACAAGTTAGCCAGATCAATGTTCAATGGAGAATCGGGTTCTGCATCGTCAAGAAGCACAAGAATGGCAACCACGAGGTGTTCTAGATTCCAAGCAGGCGACCAGCTTCCTGGCTTCAAGATATCCAAGCAGATTTCGCCAGTGTCGATATTTATATTCGGATGGAAAATAGGAGTCTTGCTGTCGAAGGTTATTTTTGGAGGTGCAAGAGGATATTGGTCTGTGACCTCGATATTCAATGTCCACTGGCCATTATAGTAAAACAGTGAGTCGGACTTGGAGGGCTTGCATATGACTGCCTGCCACTCAAAGATGCTGCTTTCTGCATCGCTTGGAACAAGGCTTAGTATCTGGTGATTACTGTAGTTGGGAGCTACTTTGCTTAGCTGGCTAAACTCTTTGAAAAGCCTCTTTTCTGCCATGTTAAACTGTTATATCGATGCTCGCAGCTGATTGTCAAGACTGTGCTTTTTAATTATAGAGCTGAGCTACCGAGCATGACTTTTGGCGTCGTGTGCATTCAAACCGCGGGAGGGGCTCGTCTGGGGCTGGGCCGGTACTAAATGCCAGCTCTGGCGCAGCTTTCGCGACACAGAAATATCTACGGCGTAGATCACCGCGAACGAAAACTAAAATGGTAGCAATTGCATGGCCATCGGACGGACGGAGACGGTCGAAGTGTAACGTCCCTGAGTAACAGTCTCCGACCTAGATCATAGGTTCCGCTGAAGTTGGGTTGATAGCTTTCGAGCGAAGTCACTCATGCTCGTTTCAACCCATGCGATCAAGCACTTCCTTCAAATGTAGTAATAACCTTCCTCGACTACTGACATATACGATCTATTTAATTGGGCGCATCCAAGCTAAGTTTGGTGCGACTGTATACAGCATCAGCGAAGACTGAAAAAAAATTGATTGACTCACTGAAAAACTATCAAACGCTAAAACTCTCCATTAGATCAAGACTATAATGAAACAGTTTGTGAGAGCGTTTACTCAGACTGCCCTCAGGCTGCTGAAGAAGCTTAACAAGTTCTCGTCAATAGTGACCGAAGATGTCAGTCAAGGTGCCTCGCAAGCTATGTTATACGCTACAGGCTTCTCTGATGAAGACATGAGTAAAGCTCAAGTGGGAGTTGGGTCCGTGTGGTGGACCGGTAACCCTTGTAACATGCATTTGATGGACTTGAACCACCTTTGTACTGCCAGTGTCGACAAGGCTGGCTTGAAGGGAATGCAGTTCAATTCCATAGGTGTTTCAGATGGTATCACCAATGGTACTGAAGGTATGAAATATTCTTTACAATCGAGAGAAATCATTGCTGATTCTTTTGAAACTATGACATTGGCTCAGATGTATGATGCCAACATTGCTATTCCTTCTTGTGATAAGAATATGCCAGGTGTTTTGATGGCTATGGGAAGACATAACAGACCTTCCATTATGGTTTATGGAGGTACCATCATGCCTGGTGAAACTTCTTGTGGTCAAAACAATCCTAATATGCCAAAGAAGGTGGATATTGTCTCTGCTTTCCAGAGTTTTGGTCAATATTTGTCGAAACAAATTGACAATGAAGAAAGAATGGACATCATCAAACATTCGTGTCCAGGACCAGGTGCTTGTGGTGGTATGTACACTGCCAACACCATGTCGAGTGCTGCTGAAGTTATGGGTTTGTCTTTGCCATACTCTTCCTCCGCTCCTGCTGTTTCTGAAAAGAAAAAAGAAGAATGTGAAAACATCGGTTATGCTATCAAAAATTTGCTCGAACTTGACTTGAAACCAAGAGACATCATCACCAAGAAATCTTTTGAAAATGCTATCACATATGTAATTGCTACTGGTGGATCTACCAATGCTGTTTTACATATTATAGCCATTGCCTCTTCCTTTGATATTGAAATTACCATTGATGATTTCCAAAGACTCAGTGATGCTACTCCTTTGATATGTGACTTCAGACCAAGTGGTAAGTACGTCATGGCCGATTTGCACAACTTCGGTGGTACTCCTGCTGTGATGAAGCTTTTGGTGGAAGAAGGTTTCATAGATGGTTCTCAATTGACTGTCACTGGTAAAACTATTGCTGAAAACTTGAAAGACTTACCAGGGTTGCCAGAAGGACAAGATATCGTCATGCCTGTTACCAGCCCTTTGAAGCCAACAGGACACTTGCAAATCTTGAAAGGTTCTTTGGCTCCAGGTGGTGCCGTTGGTAAGATTACTGGTAAAGAAGGTACTTACTTCAAGGGTACTGCTAGAGTATTTGACAAAGAAGAAGGTTTCATTGCTGCTTTGGGTGAAGGACAAATCAAGAAGGGTGAAAAGACTGTCTGTGTTATCAAGAACGAAGGACCTAAAGGTGGACCAGGTATGCCTGAAATGTTAAAACCAAGTAGTGCCATTATGGGTTACGGTTTAGGTAAGGATGTTGCATTGTTGACTGATGGTAGATTCTCCGGTGGTTCTCATGGTTTCTTAATTGGACATGTTACCCCTGAGGCTGCTGTTGGTGGACCTATTGGCTTGGTTGAGGATGGTGATGAAATCATCATCGATTCTGAGAACAATAAGTTGGACTTGTTGGTTAGTGAAGAAGTCTTAGCCGAGAGAAGAAAGGCTTGGACCGCCCCAGAACCAAAATACAAGAGAGGCACTTTACACAAGTACCGTATGTTAGTGACTGATGCCTCTAAGGGTTGTGTCACTGATTTGTGAGAGGTGTTTGATTGAAACTTTTTTGCCTTGAAGGCATCTGATCATTTAAAACTCGTTTATTCATCTTTTTCACTTCTAAAGTCGTCGAATGACTAGAAATTATGTACATAGTCCATAGAAGGATTTAATATCACGATATTTATACACATCGCCTCCCCTTGTTATATCACAGACAAAGCTTGGTGAAAAGATTGAGAAGCCATTCTTTATCATCATGAAGGTTTGGATAGTTATAAGCTTCCTTTAATGCAAAATAGGGTATCCGAAGCAGGTATAATCTTTTCATTGATTCCTGCTGTAAGCGGTCACATTCTTCGATAATTTTGTCGTCGAAGCTATTCAATTCATCATGGTTTCCTGACTTTTCGAGTTTGGCTCTTTCAAGCAGACTCAATCTCTGGAAATCAACATGCTTTCGTATCAAAGACTCGAGTTGTGCTTTCGTAGCCAGGTTTCTGAGTACACTTCGAGCGTACTTCTCAACTAGGAATCTTTCTGTGAGTACAGTAGGATCTAAGTCATCCACCTGCATATCCTCATCTTTTGTTTCTCGTATACTGGTGCTGTTCAAGAGCTTGAGAATCTTTTGGGTGTAATATGTCTTCTTTGAAGCCAATTGTGCTAGCTCTTCATGGTTGACCAGTTTAGCTATTTGGCCAGCATACTGAGGTTTCAAGTTTCTTAGTGATTTAGACTTCGATATTAGCCTATATTGTCTGATCTCTTCCTTCACCAATTCCTCCATTATGCAATCGAGAGGAATGCGAGTCGTTTTTTTTAGCGGTTCTTTTATTGATGTATAATCTATGAAAATGTGTTAGAATTTATCTACTTGGTTCTGATGGTGTAATCTTCCCCAGACTGGGTTATATACCTTACCCAAGGATAACTTTGATACTGTAACTTGGGCTCATTAATTCTCAAATACCTCACTTGGATTCCTGAAGTGGTGAAATAAGGAATCGAGAAATTCACTTTGATAGGTTTCTTTAAAACGTAGTTATCGTCATTATCAACAGCTGGTAATCCCAATTCTGCCTTCATGTGAAACTGTTTACCTCCTGGAAACGTCTTGAGTTTCCAAACGATACAAGATTTCTCAGGAATCCATTTGACAGTTCCATATTCGGGAATGAATTTAGGAGTATCAGCGTCATCGGGAATTGGTATAATCACTTCGACGTTATTGGCAGTTGACTTCTTCTTGATTTGTGTTTTCACCGAGCATAAGATTTCTATCCTGGAGTGTTTGTGTACCTTTGTTTTGCAGTTAACTGCAATCAATGGCTTCATCAAAAATTGAGTAGACGACAACCGGTACGACATCAATGTGAATTCTCCATCTGGAGGGATGAAAGTGATGATTCTCTCGTTTTCAAACTTGGACAATCTGACACACTGATGAAACTTAATGTCTTCCATTTCGATTCCCTTGGAGTTAGTAGGAGCCCCACTATCTTCATTTGTGTTGAATATACCTTTATCGTTCAAGCCCAATCTCAAATCAGGCATTCCACTCAAGTGGGATTTAATTTTGACTTCCCCCAAGATTTCGCTATTCAAGACCAGACCGTTGGCATTGATCAACATATTAATAGATTCGATGACGTCCAAAAATGCTTCGTTCTTCTTGTAGAAAATACCTTCTTTTCTCCAACTAACAGAGTTGGTAACAGCATTGGGAGGCTGGACGATTCTTGAAGGAGTATTTCTGATCAACTTGTAGTAATCTTGGGTGATGTACTCTTTCAAAATCTTTGTGTCTGTGGTCTGAGCCAAGCCGAAATCCATCATTTCATCTAGTAATTCATAGATAATCACGAAGTTGTCTCTAATAGATTCTTCCTCCAAGTGCTTGAAATATTGAGTCAAAACCTCCACAAGCTTCGACAAAAATATTATGATGGCCATGATGTTTTCATTCTTCAATGTTAATGCACAGATATAAAGATTATTGTGGTTTATAAACACATAGTTGATTCCCTGATAATGTATGAATGGCCTATAATTGGAATCATCAGTTGCTGAGCCAGTGGAGCTCGACGAGTTTTCCAAATCCAACAACAATAGAGGAAACTTCTCTATGGCGTGAGTATCTATGTCTCCTTTGTAGTCTCTTGATAACAAAGACTTGCCCTTGATATCTAAAAAATGAATCTGGGAGGCCATCTTTTCACTGAAACTTGGTCGTTTCGTTGTTGATTTTGATTTTGATCAATCGTGCGCGTACATCAAACCTTTGACAATAGCTCACAGAAAGAGATACTCCATGGTACCTGGACTACCGACCTTTGGAATGCTTCGAGGTATGTCCGACATAACGTCAATTCGGTTAAAGGTGCAAGGTTGCATCCTGTAATGTTTACGTAGAGATTCTATTTGTGTGGAGTGGTAAATCTACTTGGCTGAGCATCAAAATCAGCTTCTGTAACTGTTCGTATAGTAGGCTGGGTGGTGCAGTGTCGGGCATCGATAGTAAGTATTCAGGGCCACACTGGGGATCACGTAGCCTGCTTCTGTCACTTTTTTAAACCCTCATTCTTAATACTCGCTAGGACATTTTGTAAGAAATTTTGCTTAAGCCGATAATTGGTAATGCCACCAACCAGACTCCGAGCTAAGCCCTTGGTTTAGAGGTTTGCCTAGTAATCGGGTGCTTATAGGGCTTAGAGGAACTACTGCAGGCTGTTGGCTTGCTCTTGCCAAACCTCCACTATTACTGGCGTTCTACAACCGAAAACTAAAATGGCCTCTAACCTTATCATGAGCCTCCACATTTGCGAGAACTCTCGCATTCCCCAGACCAACGTCCTTACGCATTGGTGTTTCTACCTTATAGAGTTACACTGGAGTAGAGCTAGTACGGTCGTTGACTGTGAATACACATTTATGAATGCACATACGTAAACACGCTCGAAAGAAATAGGCTGAGTTTCCAAGATTTACAAAGTCTTGGTCGATGCTTGGCTTCATATTGAGTGAGACTCACAGATTTACCAAGAAAATATACATATAGCGGTTTTGTAAATAGCGTGTTTCTCCATTACATACGCCTACTGTTATGGGAAAGAGCAACCTCGTGTACTGTCGATATTATGTAACCGAAACCCACTTTTCACGGCCTCTAGTCTCGTGTGTTTTGTTTTCTTTTTGTGGTGTTATAAGCTCTTTCTTGATTATCTCATAACATTCGCAACCATATAAAGGATCTTTGATTAATATATAGGAATAGTTTATTGAGTAATTACTTGTTTCCATTTTTATTTAGCAAACAACAAGTGAGTTTCAGGTTACTTCTGTTAACGATTTGGGTTATATTAACGTTAACTAGCGAAATTTCTTGACCGAAGATTTTATTTATTTATTTATTTTTATTCAGGATTAGAGTCAACACTCCCGTGGTTTATATATATTTATACTTCCCAAAGCTTTTTTTCCTTGTCCCTTTAGTTTAGTTTGGTTCAGCTTTATCGATTTGTTTGTATCTTATCTGTTGTCGCTCTCTTAAACACAGCTGCTAAAATGAAGTTTTTGATCCCATTCTTGATCCTTGCCCAAACGGTGCTTTCCATAGCTCCCATCGAAGCAAGAGGTAACGCTCTTTTTGATTCAGAAACTGGCGAGAGGTTCTACATCAGAGGGTTGGACTACCAACCTGGTGGTTCCTCCAACTTGGAGGATCCCATCGCTGACCCAGACACTTGCGAACGTGATATTCCTTACTTCAAAGAATTAGGTATCAACACCGTCAGAATCTACTCCATCGACAACACTAAAACCCACAAAGAGTGTATGAATAAGTTGGCTGATGCCGGCATCTACGTTCTCTTTGATGTCAATACCCCATATGCTTCCATAACTAGAGGAAACGATTCTGAGTGCTCCTACAACACCATGTACTTGAATGAAGTTTTCGCATCCATCTTAAAGGTGGCCGATTACAACAACACATTAGGTTTCTTTGCTGCCAATGAAGTCATCAATGATGATGAGTCTACTGCAGCTGCCACATATGTGAAAGCCGTTGTGAGAGACATGAAGACTTTTATCAAAAACAGAGGTCTTAGACAAATTCCTGTTGGTTACTCCGCTGCCGATGTAGAAGAAAACAGATTAGAAACTGCCCAATACTTCAATTGTGGAGACGATGAATTGGCTAGAGTTGATATGTTTGGTTTCAACGATTATTCTTGGTGTGGGTCATCCAGTTTCACCAAGTCTGGTTACGATCAAAAAGTCGAGAGTTACTCCAACTACTCTATTCCTTTGTTCTTATCTGAATACGGTTGTAACAGAGTTACCCCAAGAGAGTTTTCTGAAGTAAAGGCCATCTATTCGGAACAAATGACACATGTTTTCTCTGGTGGTTTAGTTTATGAATACTCTGAGGAAGATAACAAGTACGGTTTAGTCAAGCTCAGTGGTGACAAAGTCACTCCCAATACTGATTTCGACAACTTAAAGTCTATGTTTTCTCAAGTCAAGAACCCAGAAGGTGATGGTGACTACCAAGAAGACTTGAAATATTCTACTTGTCCTTCCAAGTCTTCTAGCTGGCAAGCTTCTAACAAGATCCCAGATACTCCAAAGGGTGCTTTGAAATATATCATTGCTGATGCCAAACCTTCAGGAAGTGGTTTCAATGCCAGTACCCAATGGGCGTGTGTTGCCGACGGTAATGATGAAGATGATTCTGACGATCATAGCTCTGTTGCTGCGAGACCCACTGGATCCTCTTCCAGCTCTGGTTCTAGCTCTGGTTCTAGCTCTGGTTCTAGCTCTGGTTCAAGTGGTAGCAGTGATGACGACAGTGACAGCAAATCCTCGTCTTCCAAAGATGGTGCCTCAATTCAAAATATTGGATGGTTACCATTATTAGCTATTGCTGCTAGCGTCTTCACTATTTAACTGTATAATATAATACATGATGTATATTCTTTACAATAATCTGTATTCATCTATTCACCAAGCTTATATTTAACTTAGCTCTTCTGCTTGATTCCATGCATCATTTCCTCCTTATTGATCAAATGTCCAATTTGATCTATCTCATCCAACAACTTCTCGACGTCGTAACACCAATCATTTAATAATGAATTAACAGAATCATTGGTCTTTCCAACTTTGTCAAATTTGATTATTCCCTTTGGTCTGTTTATCTTGGCACTGATCATACCTATGTTTACCAAGTCACTGACATACTTTTCAGCTTCATCGTTAGACAATTGTAACAAATACGACAATCTGTCAATTTTGATAAAATTGTAGTAGTTGTTGACTATTCTCAAGTTGTGCTCAATAGTTCTCTTCTGAAGATTCTTGTAGTTTGTGGTGTCTTGAAATATTTTGGATGCTTTGAATTCTTTAGAGTACAAATTTTCAATGTTAGACCAGTGAATCAATTCGTCAGTTGTGAAGATTTCCAACAAATTAAAAGTATTAGCCTCAACGTTTTTACTGAAAACAGGATTCAACTTGATTTTGGAGATCAAATCCAGTTGCAAATTGTCAAATGGTGACAAAATTATATAGTAGACAGTAGATACCAAGATATTCTTGAAGGCATCCAGGTTCTGAACCACTTCCAATTCAATCAATTTCAAAGAATTTTCAACAATGGAAATGTAGTCATAGTCACTTTCACCGATTTCAATCAAGTAGTTCAAGTACGTCGACTTGTATTCTTCTGCTTTATCGAATCCCTTTAAAGTTTTTAACAAAATCTTTCTTGATAATATCTTAGCTTGGTTGTAATCCTTCTTTATCAAAACCAAGTGGATCTGCTGTAATATATACTCGATCTTCGTGGAAAACGGCATCAAAGAGTACGTTTCGACTTGGAGGTCACACAATATCTCAACTGCCTTGTCCAAATCATTGAGTTTATTCAAGTAGATTTCACTCAATTGCTTGGATACAACAGCTCTTTCTACTTCAATGAAAATCTTCTTGTCGGCCACGGTCCTAATAGTTTCAATTATTTTGATCTTGGTGTCCAATTGGGGTTTTTGGTTTTCATCCAACTTGTCCAAGTGTTCGATAATATGGGCAAAAAACGTCTGAATACTCGTCTTTAACTGGCCGTGTTTCTTGGACAAAATAGTGATCAACTCATTCAAATAGTCCCAGTCATTATTATCAACAAGTTTGTTTACAATAGCTGACAAAACCCTCTTACTGGACGCTAAGTCTGACGACTGTCTGGTTTGCTTTTCCAACACCAAATACTTATCGATGGCAGTTTTGTATTCGAGCTTTTCGATCTCAGGAAGCTGTTCATCCAATATGGATGAAAAATCCTTCTCGGCTTTGATTGGGTCTTCCCTTGACATCGCTTATAGAGGCTGACTTGTTAAACCAATGCGTTGAAGTGGCAAAGGTATTCGATTCAGTCGTCGCGAATTGGGTGTGCACGATCGTGCCTGCCACACAAATTGGCCAGAAGGTACGAGTAGGGTCGAAATGCAACTGGAGTGGCAGGGGCTTGTGTGGGCGTGGTTTGGAAGTTCCAGGTCTTTATTCATAACACAGCTGCAGCTGCCAGAGATTTTAGTGTTGGAAACTTGGTTTCAGCAATGCACTAAAATGGTCTGTTTTGCACCCAATCGTTACTCCTTTATATCTAGGCTAGTTGTCTACTTCTTTGACATAATGGCAGACTAAGAAAGTACACAGAAACCGGGTGAATGTCTCCAAAATCCCACGAGCTTAACTGCTAATATGTAGAAAGTCACACTTCACCTACTCATACTTGACGTTGTGTATGCCTCTTCTCGCACGAGGCACACTTATACAGATCGAAGCAAACCGATGTTCAAGGACGACCATTCCACAAGTGTAAATGCCTCCCCTCTCCATCAGGGGTGGTCGTAGATTCTCTTTCGTCAAATATGACGACCCTAATCATGAATGCAACCAAGAAGCTTCAATACATCGTTTAATCCGAAGGAAAACAAGGCTACTTTTGTACGTACACGACTCTTTGGTGTACTTTAAGTGAATACCGCTAACCTGCTTACTTTCTTTATGAATACGCTAGAACGCTCAAATTGGCTACAATATCTCTACCCTTCTATGTTTTCTCTTTGAAGTGGAAATAGACAATGACAGGTTCTCTGTTTCATTATAAAAAGTTGTATGATTTACTAAAGTTTCGTGAATTTTGCAATCCGTAGAAGTATGAGGGACTTTTTCTAGCAAAATACCATTGGGTTAGAAAAGATTTATAGCCTTTTTTGTCTCTACCGCCAATAGTTAACTTGTCAATTCAGCTTCCATCAACCACAGCCCAGCCCCAATTTCTTGTCCCAATTAACTGATCGAACTTTAAAGTTACTCATAAAAGATATAAATTGACTATAAACAAAACTCATGATCGGCCTATTTAATCACAGACTAAACTATTTGGACAAGATCTGCTTTACTGCATCACTTCTTTCACTTCTTTGTCTTTCATCCAAAGACTTTCTGTTTAACATAGCTTCCAAGGCATCAGAGTATGGTGCCTTGTAGTTGAATGGGTTGTTTTCTTGGTTAACAACCTTGAAGTAGTTTTCGTAGATGTCACCATTGTAGTTTCCAATTGGTGCATTGAGAGCCATATCAGGTTGTTGGAATGCATCAGTGTAGTTGATAGCCAATGGTCTGACTTCAAGACACAACTTTGGAATGTAGACTTGGTTGATTTGTCCCATGAATTTAGGAGAAATAACGGAGTAAGTCAAGAAGTCACCAGAGAACTTTTCCAATACCATGGAAGCACAGTACAATCTGGCAATCAAAGTTAAGTATGGTTTCAATGAAGCATCAGCAGACTCCAATCTATTTAAGAACTCGTTCAACAAGTAGTGGTGTGCCTTCAACTTAGAGATGGTAACCATGGAACCAGAGACAACTTCATATTGTCCATCGCTCTTCTTAATGGTGTCCAAAGAATCCTTACACAATCTTATGATCAAGACTTCGATGGCAAGCAAAACCTTCTTGAGGTCATCGACATCACCAAATGACTGAAGGATGTTTTCTTCGTTCAAATGATCCTTGACGTTGTTCAAGAAAGAAATAGAACCCAGGGCCTTTTTGCCCTTGTTCAAAATATCGTCGATAGTTCTAATCAATGGCTTACCAACACTCATGGCCAACACATTGTTGTCACCTTCCCAGGTACATTGAACGACCCAGTCGTTGTAAGCCTTACCGAAACCGTTGTAACCAGAGTAACCATGTCCACCACAAGCTTGTCTGGATTGGTCAATCAAATCAGCAGCCAACCAAGTACAAGTGGACTTCAAAGAAGCGGAGTCAATAAATAAGGA
Organism: Yamadazyma laniorum; assembly: GCA_002109505.1. Taxonomy (NCBI): domain Eukaryota; kingdom Fungi; phylum Ascomycota; class Pichiomycetes; order Serinales; family Debaryomycetaceae; genus Yamadazyma; species Yamadazyma laniorum. The sequence goes on along the minus strand of MVNT01000013.1, from coordinate 117,737 downwards.
TTTCATGGCAGTGATAGACTTCATGATAACCTTCATGTCATTCTTGTCAACAGCTTCGTCCAAGCCATCCAAGACCTCTTCAATAGTCTCCTCCAATTTCAAAGCACCGCATGAAATCAAGTAAGAAGAAGCCAAAAATGGCAACAATCTTCTTTGATGCAATGGGTAGTCCAACAATTGAGTTTCAAGCTGGTTCTTACCAGACTTAAATTGTCTTCTACCAATAGCATATCTCAAAGCAATGGTTGAGAATCTAGCACCAACTCTGTATGAATCCATCACCATGGTGACTCTACCACCCAACAAAGCTGAGTAAGATAATTGCTCTAAAGGAGGTAAAGTAACTTCACCTTCTCTGCTAACTTTACAGAACTTTTGCAACATGAAAAATCTTGGAATCTTCACGTTGGAGAATTGAATCCAACCATTATCGATACCTTCTCTACCCATCTTTGCACCAATATCACCAACCGCGATACCTGGCATCAACTTGTGACCGGCATCTCTCAATGGAACCACGAAGGTCTTGACACCGTAATCCTTACCGTCAACGATTAATCTGGCATAAGCAGTGGTGTGAGTGGCAGAATGAGCAGCACCTCCGATCCACCACTTGGTGGCACCAAGGTGTGGAGTGTTAATAATGAATTGGTCATTTTCTTTGTCGAAAGTAGCAGTGGTTTCCAAACCGGCAACATTAGAACCGTGGGCCAATTCAGTCATAGAAAAACAACCGTACATGTGCTTTAAAATATTGGTTTCCTTATCAGCAGACCAGTATTTCAATTGTTCTGCAGTACCGTTACCTCTGATACACAGCAAAAACAAACCCAAGTTGACACCGATTCTGGTATTCAACTGAGGATCGAAAACCGAGATCAAACTAGCTCTTCTGAGGTATTCGGCATGGGTATCAGTCTCCAAGTACTGAGACATTCTGTCGATTCTCAAAGCAGTCAACTCTCTTTCCTCTTCCTTGCTCAAGTCGTAGTAATGAGGGTTGGCTTTGAGGATTGGGTCTCTTTCCATTTGCTGGTACATGATTTTGTTCAAGTCACTGGCTTCTTTGGAACCCTCCAAAAAGTGGTTCATTAATTCGGGGTCGAACTTTTGGTTGTTGATTCTTTCATTTTGAATAGAGGTCTTTGGATCTGGTCCTTTGGCAGACTCGACGGTGTTTTTGACACTTATTGACATAGCTTCGTGGGTGTTGATAAATTTCAAATTTTCAGATGGCTCTGGGGAAAGATTGCCTATTTATAATGAGGTCGCTCCCCACAAAAACAATTCTCGCATTAACCGAGGTACAAGGTTGAATCATCCATGTTTTCGGACTAACCGTACGAGGTGCCTTTTAGTGGATGTTTGTATACAGTAGACCTGGGGAAGAATAAACTTCATGATTAAGCAAGGTGGTACGATAATTTGATTCGGACTATACGTTATGTTATCATGTGAAGAGGGACTGCAAATGATCGTTTGATTTTCTGCAAGATAGATTACGAAATTCGGCTTTTTTCTGGGGTAAGAATAGCATAGTTGCCACGGACCCCACGTCCCGAGGCTACTACTACAGTATTGTGAAACAAGGCATGGTGCTGTGTATCCGACAGCTGGGACTCCAGCATTAGGAGCTCCTAAGGTTGCAAACTCGCACAAGCACCGTGGTAGCCTCGGTTACAAAAGTCGTACCGATGCCTCTGCGACTCAGTACCAGAAGAGACTCGTGGAGAGTCTTGTTGCAACATGCCAACAGTAATCGTTGGCACATGCCTGAGAAGACGCCTGAAACCCGGGATCTGGTTGTACCTATAGTAGTGGCACTCATGTGGTTTCCTTACGTAAAATTGTAGGTTTTGCAAGTCTGAGGAGTGGATGCAAAACAGGCTAGAGTTGTGCTGTAGAAAGTATGTTTGGCCAATACTCCGCAATTCTCTGTTAGACCATCAGGTGATTATTAACACACGGTATTTGAGGAGGAACAGTTTGGTTGTAAGGGGATTCACTTGGCTATGTTGCACTACCGTTCAGGACTCGAGCCAAAAAACTGACTAGTTTTGTAAGTCAGCAACCGACTAAGAAGCGTAAGTCCAGGACATATTGTTGGCCTTTATTGTACCCCAGATAACACAGACATAGTCAAAGCTAATACTGACACAGAGAACAAATCGGCTCTGAAATTATGGCAGTTACTCACGTTTGGTGAATTCCAGCACATCCATCACGAGTCAAAGACAACTAGCACAAAAGAAGAATAGATCAAGCAGGCAAGTCATCTGGAAAATACACGTTCGCAAGTAATATCAGCTATATAACTATTGAGTTTCAACAGGCCCGGTTGTGGGAGTTTTATCTCTGATAACCTAATACAAACCTTAGAAGTCCCGAACCTTTTAACGGTGCTCACCTCTTAAGGGCTTCTGCCTCCCACCTCTGTTAGAATTGGTACAACAAAAGAGAGAAGCCAGTTTTCGTTCAGTCTTCCACTACAGTTCCTCTTACTTAACATTAAATTAGCAACAACCACACCGCAGGCCCACATTTAGAATGGTTCAGAAATAACCACTTGAGCACAAACCAATTATAGTATCCTACACTTTCTCAGGCTCATTCATTGATGTTTATTTCATGCTATGTACAAATATTCTGGATCAACTTCGAGCAGTTGTCAGCAGCCTTACAATTGAGGAACCAACATGTCCATCAAAGGAGATTGCACAAAGGACACACCAGCAACAAATAACACCAAGTTCAATCCCAAGGTAAAAGCTGGCAACTTGGTAACTCCTTCAATGAATGAAGGCTCTTTCTGTTCGACTCTTCCTGCCATGTTTAATATATGATTAGTTTCGATAAAATTTTTCTCTTGCCCAAATTCATGAAGGTTTCGTCATTTCGCGCGCAGCCTTTTCTGGTGCTAAGCTGCCGGGAGCTTGGTCACGGATGGCGGTGGAAACAGGGCCACGGTTGTGCACCTACCACTTGTCCTGATCGATGAGAGAATCACTTAGATGTTTTGAAGCAAACACGATTGTAGTACAAATGTCAGACAAAGTATACTCTATTGCTGGAAAGCAGTTGAAGTTGGACACAGCCGAGGATGTGGAGTTTATTGCCAAGGACTTAGCCTCCTTGACTGGTGTGGAAAAAATTGATTTATCTGGTAATACCATTGGCATTGAATCAAGCAAAAAGATCAGTGAAGTGTTAAAGAAGTTCCAAGATTCCTTGGTAGAGATCAATTTGAGTGACATCTTCACCGGAAGATTGAACACAGAGGTTCCAAAATGCTTAGAACATTTGTTGCCTACCTTATTGAACTTCCCCAAGTTGGTAACCATCAATTTGAGCGATAATGCCTTGGGTTTGCAGACCATTGAACCGATCGAAAGCTACTTGGCTAAGGCGTATACTTTAGAGCACTTGATCTTGTCCAACAATGGAATGGGTCCATTTGCGGGTGAAAGAATCGGTAAGGCTTTGTACAAGTTGTCTAACTTGAAAAGGCAGAAGAAGTATCCCAGTTTGAAAACGTTCATCTGTGGTAGAAACAGATTGGAAAATGGATCGATGAAGTACTTGACTTTGGGTTTGATCAACCACGAAGACTTACAAGAGTTGAGATTATACCAAAATGGTATCAGGCCTGTGGGAATAGCCACTTTGGTGAATGGGTTGAAACAAAACAAGAAGTTGAAAGTGTTGGACTTGCAAGACAATACTTTGACTTACTTGGGGGCTGACTCAATTGCTTCGAACTTGAGTGCTTGGTCCGAATTAGAAGAGTTGAATTTGAATGACTGCTTATCCAAGTCCAAGGGTTTCGCCCACATCTTGTCCAATTTACACCATGCCAAGGGTTTGAAGATCTTGAAATTGCAATACAATGAGTTGGATAAATCCGTGTTAACTAAGTTATACGAGCTGATTGAGTCCGGCAACATCAAGGTGCACAAGTTGGAGATCAATGGTAACAAGTTGGACGAAGAGGACACGTTGATCGGCCAATTCTTAGAGTTGTTCAAGGATAAAGAAATCGATGAGTTCGATGAAATGGAAGGTGAAGACAGCGATGAGGAAGATGAGGAAGACGATGAAGAGGGCGAAGAAGACGTGGAAATCATAGACTTTGTCTCATTGGGTAAGGAGTTGGACGGCACTGATGAAGACCAGGATCTGTCTGTCGACAACATAGCCGAAGAATTGGAGAAGGCCCACATTAAGTAGAGAATATAGTGTTAATAGTATTAAAATCATCTTATATATTCTTCGCGTGAGATTCACCAGGTTTGAGCCATGTCAAGCATCAAGAAGCTTTCAATTCAGGGAGTTAGATCCTTCACGTGCGAGAAGCCCGAAAGCATAGCGTTCGGGACTCCCTTGACTTTGATATGTGGTGCCAATGGTAGCGGGAAAACCACCATTATCGAGTGTTTAAAGTATGCTACCACCGGCTTCTTACCACCAAATTCCAAAGGTGGTGCCTTCATAAATGACCCTAATATTACCCAGAGAAATTCGGTGTCGGCACAAATCAAGTTATTCTTTACAAGTGTCAATGGAGAAGCATACATTATCACCCGTACCATGCAGTTGGTGAAAAAAGGCAAAGATAAGTACACATTCAAGACGTTGGAAAATCAGCTCGAAAAAAGCGTCAGAGGAGAAAGAACTTCGGTGAGCGGAAAGAGCAGTGACATTGATAACGAATTGCCCAATTACTTGGGAATAACAAAGCCCATTTTGGACTATGTGATATTCTGTCACCAAGATGAGAGTTTATGGCCCTTAAGCGAGCCTAGTCTTTTGAAGAAGAAATTTGATGATATCTTTCAGGCATCCAAGTTTACGAAAATTTTGGATAATTTGAAAGTTATCAACAAGGATTTGTCGGTAGACATAAAGATCTTAGAGAAATCAGTGGAGCATTTGAAAATTGATAAGAAAAGGTCGACGAAGATAGTGGATAATCTAACTAACTTGAAAGCCCAAATCGAAGCTCTCAATGAAGAAATAGGAAATTTATCCATTGAAATAGATGAGAACGAAACAAAGTTGGAGAAGTTGTTTAACTCCAATCAAGAGTTCCAACTGGTTTTGAGTAAGCATGAACAGATGAGTTTCAACAAAACAACGTTGTCTCAACAGTTTGAAAGATTACACAAATCCATCGAATTCTTACCTGATGATATAAGTACGCTAATGGACAAATTGAGCAACTTTGACAGGGTAATTTCTGAATATAATGAACAAGTGAACAAAATGACAAAGGACAACCAGCTGTTGAAGTCAGTAGTATCTGAAAATCAACTGAGATTGAATGAACTAAATAAGCTTCAAGGTAGCTTGGTATTCAAAGAGAAGCAGTACAAGGAGAATTTACTGAAACTCACCAGTATTATCGACGAAGGCTCTAATAGACTAGTGTTCCGAAATCAGCTTGAGTCAGAATTGAGCAATATGATACGGGAGCTTACTGAATTACAACAAGAAAACAACATCAAGAAGCAAAATAAAATTAAAAGAATTCAATCAATAAATGAATTGATATCTAACCAGACGCATTTGAAGCAAATGAAGTTGGACTCCATAAAGGAATTCAAGACTAGGATTGATGACCTTGATCACAAGATCAGTTCTTCCAATTTGGGTGATGATAGCTTGAAGGAGTGCCAAATTGAATTGGACAAGCTTCAGAAAAAGTATGACAGTTCGAAAAACTCTAAGTTCTTGACGAATCTCGATCAAGAAATCGACCAAAATCAAGACAAATTAAACCATTTGGAGAAAGAGTTCGATGATTTGAACAAGAAGATTCAGAATTACAACAACCAAAGCGAGTTGATGAATAAGTTAAATAACACCCAAGATCTAATCCATCAGCAAGAAGGCGTTAATGTGGCAAATATAAAAAAGCTACTGGAGTTAGTAAAAGATTTGAATATTGATAATTTTGAGGCAAAGTTCAGCGAGTCATATGAACAGTTAAAGGCCAAGTTGAGGAATCTAAAGGAAAACCACGAAAAGAATTTGAATACGAAGAACTCGATCACAACGCAAATTCAGTTGAATGAAAGTAATATTTTCGAGTTGTCTGCTGAATTAGAGCTGGCAAAATCAAGAATTCTTATGGTAATTACCGAAGAAGAAATTGAAAGTTACGATCAAATCATCAAAGAAGCTGAAGATGATTTGAATAATTCCATCGAGACTATGAAAACTTTTGAGGTCTCAAAGAATTACAGAATAAAGGCTGTGGAGATCAGCCAGCAAACGCATAACTGCTTACTTTGCCAGAGATCCTTCACCGACGACGAGATCAAGAAGTTCATCACGTATTTGAATAATGAAATAAAGAACATGAGCAAAGAACAAGTGGATCAAGAATATGAGGAAGCAAAAAAGGATTATGAAGCATTGAAATCTATACGGCTGGATATCGTCTCCTTCAAATCTTTGACTCAGGACCTTAAACAGATTCAGAATAGCAAGCAAAAAAATCTCGAAAGGCAGCTCAAAGACGTTAGTGTAACTTGCAAGGAAAGTGAAGATCTATTAAACGCTCAGCAAGATACGTTCAACTTGCTCAATGATCACAAGCATCTTGTAGATGAGACTAAGCGAGTCAAGAATCAAATCAGAATAAGTAAGGAAAAGTTGAAGACTTTCGAAAGCGACTTGGCTGATTCAGGAATTAACGAGGCATTTTCGATTGATGAGTTGAACAAATCAGTTAACGATGTGAGCTTTGAAATCAAAAGTTTAAGAAACAAAATCAACAATGATAAAGAGTTAAAAATTACCAAGGAGAGGGAGTACAACAAGTTGTCCGGAAATATCAAAGATATGGAAATCAAAATTAAAAGCATAGAAGGCGAACTTAGTGACATAAAGAATTTCAAAAACTTGATTGCTGACCACCAGACATCTATTTCCAAGCTAAAAATAGAGATAAATGTTATTGAAGATAAGTTGACTGAATTGAACAAGGAGAAGGAGGTTCAAGTTGAGTACAACGAGAAGTTTATTGCACAGTTTTCGAAAGAAGAAAAAGAAAAGCAGAAACAAGTGGAATATATACAACAGAAGTACGATACCTTAAGTGGACTAGTGAAAAATTGTCAATGTTTCGAAGAAACTGACAAACCTCTTTTGGAGAAGAATAAAAGTGACATTGCACAATTGTCAGAACACCAAGACTCTTTACAGAAAAGCATCAACGACAACCAGGAAAAGATAAAGGATAGCGAGAAGAAAATTAATGAATCGTCCAACTTGAAGTCTATCTTCAGAGATAATATCGACTATAAGAACCTCCAAAATGAAATCTCCCAATTGGAAACAGAGATACTGAAATTGGACATCCAAGAAGCCGAGAAACAAAAGGACCAATATCAAGCCAAATCCAAGGCTCTTCGTGATCTTATTACAAGTTTGAATTCAGAAAACTCCTACAAAATTGGTCAAGTGAAGCAAATAAAGGAGCAAATAAAATCCTTGCAAAGTGAATTGAACTCTGAGTATAAAGACGTCGATTCCCATTACCACGAGGAGTGGATAAAGTTGCAGACCAACATGTTGATCTCTAATGACTTAGTGACGTATTCGAAATCCGTTGATAACGCTATCATGAAATACCACAGTATAAAGATGGAGGAAATCAATAAAATGTTGAAGTATCTATGGTCTAGCACTTATCAAGGTACAGACATTGATTCAATTGCTATCAAATCGGATATGAATAGCCAGAGCAAGGGAAATCGTTCCTACAACTATAGAGTAGTGATGCAGAAGGGTAAAGTAGAGCTTGACATGAGAGGTAGATGTTCAGCTGGACAAAGGGTTTTGACAAGTATATTGATCAGATTAACTTTAGCTGAATGCTTTGGATCAAATTGTGGCATGATTACATTGGACGAACCAACGACTAATTTAGATGAAGAGAATGCTAGATCGCTAGCTGAGTCTTTGAACCGAATCGTGCAACTGAGAAGGGAACAAGACAACTTTCAGATAATCATTATCACTCACGACCAAAAGTTTTTGAGCCACATAAATGCTGATTCCTGTGAATACTTCTACAAGATACAAAGGGACAATAATCAAGCATCTGAAATACGGGCAGTCCCAATATTCCAACTTCAAGATGAATAGGCAGCGGTCAAGTGACGATCTTTTTCAAGCCAGTTCTTTTCCAACCACTTTTCTAACTTGTTTCTATTGTGGGATAACTTATTGATGTTTTTGCAAGTCACATGGATGTTTATATAGATGGGTTCATGGCTTGCAAAAATTTCCAACATTGATGGAGAGAAGAAAACCTTCTCTTTAAACTCATTCAACTTGTAATAATAAACGGTCAAATCGTATAATCTGGTAAACTTAGAATCGTGCTGGTTTACCATGGAAACCACATTATGGAAACTCGAAAACCGTGGATACAAGAGGTTCACAAATTGTGGTAAGTAAAACTTTTCACACTGAAGTTTTTGTAACTTGGATGACTCCTCGGTGAAAATGTTGACTTCTGGAAATAACACCACCCAATCGACCCTTTTGCTGGCTAACAACTTCTCGAAAAAAACTTCGTTCAATTTACCGTCTAACTCCCAATTCTCGTCACACTTGACTAAGTTCCATATGATTTTTATGCTTGGTACCTTCCACAATAAAAACCAAGTGAAAAAGTTGACATTTGGAGCATCCAGAAGCCTTTGGGAGTAAGTATATCTTGACAAGTAGTTGACAGCGAGATGGTCTACTAAAGAACCATGATTACAAACGAATACTGAAGATTCATCTTCTATGGCATCACCTGTAACATTATACTGCACCCCGTTCAAATCCATGAAACTAATCACTGAGTCCCAGTAAAGAGTGCATGCTCTTTTTTTAATATTTATTGATGCTTCGGGTAATGAATAACGCAGTAACGAGCATATAACCGAAATCACTTGATACCACAACGTGAAATTTAGTAGAATAAACCACACCATGAACCCTCTTATTTTGTAGTAAGTAGACTTTAATGTTGGATCTTTTTCGGGTATCAACCCCAAATGCTTTAAGAGTTCAACCATGTTGCAAACTTACGGTTGCAAAAAGTAAACCACAAACAACTTTTGATGTCGCATTTTTGGAGATGCTCATCTCGAATTTAATTTTTTGAACACTTCCAATATCATGTCACGTTTGATTGTTAAGGGATTGCCTCAATATTTGACGGAGGAAAAGTTGAAACAACATTTCGACAAGAAAGGGAATGTGTCTGATGTTAAGTTGATGAAAAAAAGAAATGGTGAGTCGAGAAGGTTTGCATTCATTGGGTATAAGTCCACGAGCGATGCCGAATCAGCTGTGTCGTACTTCAATAATTCCTTTATAGATACTGCCAGGATCAGTGTGGAGCTTGCTAAGTCATTTGCAGATCCAACTGTGCCCATGTCGATGAGAGACCAAAGAAAACAACAATACGACAGATTAAAGGCCAGGGAAGAAAGATTACTTCAACATGAAGAAGATAGAAGATTCAAGAAACAAAAATCGTCAAAATCTCGAGTCGATGAAGAGATAGAAAGCAACCCTCAGTTGAAAGAGTTTGTTCAAGCAATGAGGCCTTCAAACCAGAATAAATCATGGGCTAATGATGATTTGGCAGACGGTTCAGGGGGTCCATCTTCTAAGGCTTTGGAGGAAGCCTTGTCTAAACAGGACCAGAACAACGGCACTGGAACCCAACCTCAAGATACTGTGGCTGATGTTAAAGTCAAGGAAAACGAAAGTGATGACGAATATGACGATTATAAACCAAACGGAGATGCTGATGAAGACGACGAAGAGATGGTACCTTTGGGTACCTTCAACAAGAATGCCAACGAAGAAGAAGGAAAACAGATGGCTCCTTTGAATGAGGAAGGCGACAATATTTCCAAAGATGAAAATGTAACTGATCTTGAGTGGCTCCAGCAAAGAAGAATTCGTATGATCGAAAATGAGAAGCAAAACTACCCAGCTTCTGAACAGAGTGCCTCCACAGAAAATGCTACCCCAATGAAGCCAAAGCCCTGGGTGGATCCTGAAATAGAGAATCAGAGAAAGAGTGTTCGGATAATCACTGAGACGGGTCGTTTATTTATAAGGAATATTTCATACACTTCTACTGAAGAAGAGTTTTCTGAATTGTTTGCTGCGTACGGTAGCCTCGAAGAGGTGCACATTGCAATCGATACCAGAACAGGAAAATCAAAGGGGTTCGTTTATATCCAATTCACTAATCCAGAAGATGCAGTCAGAGCTTACAGTGCTTTAGACAAGCTGATTTTCCAGGGAAGATTATTGCATATTTTACCAGGGGAGAAGAAAAAAAACCATAGAATGGACGATTTTGACTTACAAAATTTGCCCTTGAAGAAGCAGAGAGAATTGAAGAAGAAGGCTCAAGCAGCAAAGACTCAATTTAGTTGGAATTCCTTATACATGAACCAAGATGCTATTTTGGAGTCTGTGGCTGCCAAAATGGGTGTCGCAAAGAGCCTGTTGATCGATGCACAAAGCTCTGATTCTGCTGTGAAACAAGCTTTAGCCGAAGCCCATGTCATCGGAGACGTCAGAAAATACTTTGAGAATAAAGGAGTGGACTTAACGAGTTTCAACAAAAAAGAGAGAGATGATAAAGTGATTTTGGTGAAGAATTTCTCTTATGGGACAACAATGGAAGAGCTTGGGGAAATGTTCTCTCACCACGGAGAGATAAAAAGAATGCTCATGCCTCCAGCTGGTACCATTGCCATTGTAGAGTTCCGCGATGCTCCTAGTGCCAGAAGTGCTTTTACCAAATTAGCTTATAAAAGATCTGGGAAGAGTATATTATACTTAGAGAAAGGACCTAAAGACTTATTCACCAGAGAGCCAATCCTTGAAGAAGCAGTTGAAGTTAAAGAGGAACCCGAGGCGGTGGTGGCGAAAGCAAGTGTTAAAGATGTTCTTATTGAAGGAACGAAGCAGGAAGATGAAGATGAAGATTCTGCAGATATTGATGGCCCTACCGTATCAGTGTTTGTAAAGAACTTAAATTTCACCACTACTACCCAACAACTCATAGATACTTTCAAATCATTGCCTGGCTTCGCCGTTGCGGTTGTGAAGACTAAGCCAGATGCTAAGAACCCCGATTCAACATTGAGTATGGGTTTTGGGTTTGTGGAGTTCAGAACAAAAGACGATGCCAACAAAGCGATTTCTCTCATGGATGGTCATATATTAGATGGTCATAAATTACAACTCAAGCTATCCAACAGAACCAGTGCAACCACTGGAAAAAAGGCAAAGGGAGGAAAGAAGTCCACCAAGATTATCATCAAAAATTTACCATTCGAGGCAACAAGAAAAGATATTGTCGAGTTGTTTGGTGCATTTGGTCAAATCAAATCTGCCAGAGTGCCGAAGAAGTTCGACAGGTCTGCTAGAGGGTTTGCATTTGTTGAGTACAGTTTATTGAAGGAAGCAGAGAATGCAATGAAACAATTAGAAGGAGTTCATTTACTTGGAAGAAGATTGGTCATGGACTTTGCAGAGAAAGAAGCTGAAGATGCAGATGCAGAGATCGAAAGAATGACTAACAAGGTCAAACAACAATACGCTACACAGCAATTGGCTGCCCAGAGATTAGCAGGAAAGGGAAAAAAATTGGACCTTGAAGAGGACGACACTGCTGAATTTTAAGCATATACAAAGAAGATAACTTATTTAAGCTGGCTTTTTGTAACTTTTATAAGAAATAATAGTAAAACTTAACAATTATTTAATACCCAATTTGGTTCGCAAATTCTCCGAATTCTGAAAACTGTACATATATCTTCATGAATAGATTAATACTCTTGAAGCCGTTCAACGGTGCTTCAGGACTTTTCCTGGGTAACAGAGTCGTTGGTGGTGCTTTACAGAGTCTCATAAGACAAAATTACCGCACTTCTTCTAAGTCAAAGGCAGGAGTAGACAGAGACGACATTCCAATCTTGCAATCTGGGATATTTCCTTTGAAAAAGAAAAGAACATTCAAAACATTCAGGGGATACTACGGATCCAAGTACTTGAGGGCCCATGATATTTTCTGGGCCAATAAAGACTTCAAAGGTAATGATGACTTTTGGTCCAACAAGGATTTGAATTTCGAGAAGAAAGGCCACGAAGAGTCGTGGAGTTACACCGGGCCAAATGGCCACTTCATTGGCTTCAGGAAATTTGGCAGAATTTATGGGGAACCCTGGTCCAATGGCTCTGATAAGTTCTTTGTCCGTGGATATAGGACTTATAGAAAGAGCTTTGGGAAGTCCCAGATTGGGAAAGTGTCACAAATCAATGGTGCCCGTGCTTTTGATTATATCAAAGCTAGAAGCCACCAATGGAGCCAAATAAGAGATTCCAGCACCTGGAAGAATTACAACAGGCATTATGGGAACTCCAACTGGGATAGGCTCAAGGGACCTGCTCTTTTTACTCTCGCTTTCTGCATTGGTACCACATTTGCCGTTCCTTTTTTGATGAACTACACACCTTTGGGAATGATTAAGAGGAACCCTCAAGTATTGGTGTACTCTATTATTGCAGCCAACGGTATAGTGTTTTTGATGTGGAAGAATCCGAGCTTCATATCATTCTTGTCGAGATACGGTTTGCTTGTCAAGGACAAAGTCTACTCGAATTGGTCTTTATTGGGATCAGCTTTTTCTCATCAAAGTTTCATGCATATATTTGTGAATATGTTCGTCCTTCAGTCGTTTGGAACCACTTTGTGTGCCATGGTTGGTGCTACTAACTTCCTCGTTATGTACCTTAATTCTGCTGTTATAGCCTCTTTCGTGTCAGTTCTTATACCTACATTGACAAGGACAGCATTATCAGTGGGTTCATTGGGTGCCTCGGGTGCAGTTTTCAGCGTGGTCGGTGCATTTTCTTACTTGATCCCCAAAGCTCCAATCGCTCTCTTCTTCATTCCCGTTCCGGGTGGGGCATGGTTTGCATTCTTGGGTGCCGTTGCTTACAATGTCGCCGGTCTCTTCTTCAGATGGGGGGCGTATGACTATGCAGCCCATTTGGGTGGCTCGATGGCAGGTGTTGCATACGGTTACTATTACAGTAGAAAGATGAGAGAGCAAAGAGCAAGAGTGACCCGTTCTCGTAGATTTTGAATCTCAAAGTCCGATATGGATCACACCCTGTACATAGTTCAGTCGACACATTGTCGTCTTCTTGTTTAGAGCTTGAAACGTTATTTATTAGTCTAATATATGCTGAATGTCTAGTGTACAGAGTCGTAGATAATGATCTTAGGCGAAGGAGACACTCTTCTTTACCTTTTTGTTTGATCCTCTTGAATCGTCATTCTCAGATTCTTTGGCTGCCTTTGCATTCTTTCTTCTGTTGGCTCTTGCAACGTTAGATTTATTCTTGATTTCGTCCTTTTTGGACTCCAACTTACTCTTCTTTTCTTGCTCCTTTTTGTCCATCTCCTTTCTCTTCAACTCTCTTATTTCCTCCAATCTTCTGGCCTTTTCCAATTTACTTTCATTCACAATATCGTGTTTGTCGTTAATAGATTTGACCAACAAATTAAGCACATTTGAGTTCTTCTCATCTATAAACTTCTTTCCTTTCTTACCTGATTTCTTCTGAACGCCTGGCATAATGGCTTTATTCAAAATAGGTATATCCAACTGTCGTTCGTTATATTCTTTCCCATTATTGGCACCATAAAGCCTTATTTTAGCCTGCTGCTTCTTGATGGCCTGCTTTGATAACTGCCTCTTGGCTGATTTTGGAGTCAATTTGGGTTGAGACTCCAAGAGATTTCTAGCAAGGGAGTCCGTGGTAACTTCAGAATCCACGGTTCTTGTTTTGTTCTGGGCATTTGCCCTCTTCACTCTTTTGGTTTGACTTTTCACCATTGTTGAATAATCGAGATGAGATATGAAAAGATGAGATAAAAAAAATTCTACGCGCAGTGGATGCAAATTCGGCCCTCAAAGGAAGATTGACTTAGAGAGTCTGAACGTTTTCTTCATATGAGACGTTGAGAGTAGCTGCTACAAATGTGTTCGTGGCCAGGTTTTTTGATTATAAATAGGCTATTTTCTAAAAGGCACGATTCCCTCCATAAATAACGATTTTGACAACATATATTTAGATCTCAATTGGTTCTCACTTCTTTCAAGCTAACCGGTTTTCATCTTCCTTGTTCAAATCTTTGAGGTCAGCTGCAGGTCTTTCGGCTTGTAAATCATGAGAGTTGCTGATATGATCGTAAAGAAATTGCAAAAGGGCCCTTGACTCCTGTTCCTTGAAGCCAACAATCTTCCTAGAAAATTGGGAGTTCACATATATAGTTTTCTTTCCTGTGACTGGGTGGACTTTGACTAAAGGATGTACGTTTTTCACTGGTGCTCTTTTATGTTTTATGACTCCATTCTTCAAAGCACCGTTGGATTGTTCGACCGAAGAGTGCTCAACATACAAACCCTCCAAAATGTTTCTGAACTCCGGGGAAAGTCTCTCATAGGCTTCGACTGAATCTGTAAAAACTGTGTCTACTCCTTTTTCTGGTCCATCTAATACAGTGAAAAAAGTAATACCTGGAGGTTGCAATTTATAACTGATATCGGTGTGCCAATCAACTAAGTTGGTTTTTTCTTCAAGTGTATGATTTCCGTATTTGGTTTTGTTGTTTTTGAAAATAACATCCAGTTCAGGATATCTAATAGGAGAGCCAGACACAGGATGAATATGAAGGGGTCCAAAGTATTTTTCCAAAGTCTACAGCAAACTTGGGTCCATGGCTCATGAAATCCTGGTTTCTGAAAATCAACAAACCTCTCTGAGCTGCCAAAAGAGCCAATTCATCCTTTCCTTCGTCGGTCAATTGGGAAAGTTGAACACCATCAATGTCAGTTCCCAACTTGGGTGTAATACTTTTTGCTTTATGCATTCCATCTTTTGGTAGTAAATTTGGAAGTTCAGGGTTGGAAAACGTACCCCTATCATGATGTTCAAAAATTTCTATTGGGGGATAAGTCTTATCTCTTTCCCACGCTGAAATGTACTCTTTGAACGGAGTCTTGTCAATTTCATCTTGAGGCAAGGCAATGTAGTACTTTTGTTTTTGGATATCCTCTTCTGAAGCAACGGCAGCCACGATTAGAAAGTATCTGTTTGTAACTGATTTGTTTTCTGCAGCTTCCAACGGTCTATTCTGAATACCTATACCTCCACATTATGCAATCAAACTGTGAATCCATATTTTTTCGCAGCCACCATAATTACTAAAATCGCTTAGCGATAGTTGGCTCTTTTGCGTCTTGAGGGATATACAGTTATGATTATAGCACCTACAGCAATAATTTACACGGAGATCTGGAACATACGACACTTGTTGGGGTGCTTCTCCGGCCACTAGCGGAGATTTTAGTGATAATTCCGCTTACAATGATAATTTTGGATTTCTTGCTCAATTGTCGTTATTAGGAAGTGACTTCGCGTGATTCATAGTACTACTAGTCGTTTTTTTACTATGACTGTCACTCGGTGTCACCTGTCGAGTGGTTTAGTGTCAATCTACTAATAGG
Organism: Yamadazyma laniorum; assembly: GCA_002109505.1. Lineage (NCBI taxonomy): Eukaryota > Fungi > Ascomycota > Pichiomycetes > Serinales > Debaryomycetaceae > Yamadazyma > Yamadazyma laniorum. The sequence continues at coordinate 102,120 of MVNT01000013.1, read as the reverse complement.
AAACTAGGGTGATAAATCTCTTGGCGAACTTTACTATGGTTATAGGAGGAAGAACTGGAGGATGTATGGTGCACCTGGCTTTCCTTTGATCATAAGCTTATCATTTATGGAGTTGTAGTTTCGAGAACATTAACCCCCTTCACGTCTTGACTAGAATCAGGACACAATGCTCGTGATAGTAGCCCCTCAATACCTTTTGAATTGTAGATAACGGCTTGTTCCGAAAATAGAGTTTTGAGATGCGATAAGCTCAAAAAAAGAGATTCGTCTTTAATCGTTGAACTACCTTCAAATGAAAGAGGAATACCTTACTTCGGGATTGACTGATGGGGTTCAGTTCAATTGGAATGTTTTTCCATCCACACGCTTGGAAGCAAAACAACTCCTGACTCCAATCGGCTGTATTTATACTCCATTGCATCAAAGATCACCAGATTTGCTCCAGATTCCAACTATATCCAACTCTAAAAGGGTAATCAGATGTGATGATTGTGATAGTGTAATAAACCCTTTTGTGAAGATTGACAGAGTCAATAAGATGTGGTGGTGTCCCTACTGTGAACTGAAAAGCTACTTACCAGAGGACTATGTTCTTCCCCACGCTAATTCGAAGCAGAATGAATGGCCTCTTGAGCTCCGTCAAAATTCTTCGACAGTTGAGTATGAATTGCCTCATGATATAACTACAGACATAGACGTTTTTCATCGGAATTATGTGTTCGTCATTGACTCCTATCTCCATATTGACGAGCTTGAGAAGCCGGTCAATTCGTTCAAAAGCTTGAAAAATGCCTTATGTGATGCTATTGAAAAGCTTCCTGAGGGATCATGCATAACTATCGTGTCTTTTGACGATAGTGTGTATTTTCATCAACCAAGCCGGGGTTCTTTCGTTGCTGTAACGGTCGATGATGTTTTGGCTGAGAATCGAAGGACAGGTATGAAGAAGGTTTCATTATTCAGAAGAATAATGGCCATCATGATTTTGCAACGTTTAAAGTTGGTTGACTCGAACTTGGGCAGAAGTGCACAAGAGTGTCAGCTAGTAACGAACCAGTATCTTACCCAGTTGACTGAGTCAAATAAAACGGATGTAATTGAGTACATAAAAGGGATCAAACCAAAACTTACTGATTCGTACAAACCATCAAGAGTAACAGGCTTGGCCATTTATCTCGTTACAGTAATGTTGTCAATGGCTTCATATAGAGGCTTTTCTGGAAGAGTCATGTTATTTGCAAGTGGGCCTTGCACAACTTTCCCTGGAAATATAATCGATACATCTAAAACTAAACATATCAGAAGCCATCATGATATCGCCAACTTCAATGACGAAGAGTTCTTACCGTCTCTGAAGTTCTACAAAACTTTATCACTAGTAGCCGGGGGGCTTTCTTTTGAAACAGCAGATTCTATTATAACCTCTGCCTCCAAGAAAGAGTCTGAATTTCCATTCGCTGAAAGTCTGCCCCGATGGAGTATAGATTTATACTCTGGCTCTTTGGACCAGGTCGGACTCTATGAAATGAAATCCTTGTCCCTGCATTCTATGGGAGGTGTTTATTTATTTGAAAGTTTTGATAGCAAGCAGTTCCACGAAGAATTATTGAACTCTTTTGGAGGTCTAAAAGTGTTCACTAGCACTTTGACAATAAAAACTTCTCCCAAATTAAAGGTTTCTAGACTAGTTGGTCCAGGACACTGTCTTCCATCTTCCTATCAGTCAGAAAAAAAGTCAGCATTGCATTTTAAGAAGATATCAGATCATTTGACTAACTTTGACTCGGGGTCAAATAAGAAGAACTTCACAAACAGATGGTTTTTCAATGAGTTGAGCCCACAAAACTCTCTCGCTATACTATTTGATCCGGAAACCGTTAGGTCTTCAAGTGATCTAAGCGAGGATGGTGCTCGAGATGCATTGATTCAATTCCAATTGAAGTACTGGGATACTACTAAACAAGTTTGGAAACTAAGAGTGACTAACGTTACCAAACGCACAACACTACATTATTTGGCTGTAAACAAAACTAAGTTGAGTAATGGCACGTACAGATTGACCAACACGAAGAGCTCTATAATCAAGGAGAGTGAACTACTTTCAAGTTTCAACCAACAAGTATTCATGGTAATATTGACGAGATTGATCTTGGATAAAATAGACACAGTTTTGGGCTATGAAGAATTCGATAATGTTATAGGAAGCATTGACAAAGTATTGGTTAAACTATTCCACTATTTTGGGGGGATCTCATTGAATGAGAACTATACGTCTGGGCCGAATCCTTATATGAACCTTCTTGACGATATTGTTCAGAAGTACACCATAAACGAAAATTTCAAGGAATTGCCATCTTTGGCATACTATTTGAGAAGAAGTCCTCAGTTGATCAGGATTTTCAACTCACTGCCAGACGAAACTGCATTTTACCATCATTGGTTCATGACATTAAACAGTGACACCTGCTTAACTATGATACGCCCCAAGCTATACAACATCACGAAAGAGAAAGTATCTTCTATTTCATTGGACGTACAGAACGTTTTAAATTCACCTCCAGATTCGTTCATCATAATGGATACGGTGTTCAATATTATTATCTACAATAACGGCTCAGCCTTAAATCTACACCATTCAAACAATGTGGACTTGATAGACAATCAAGATGAGTCGATAAAAAGTGCCCTCAACTTCATAAAGACACTAGGCAAAAGGCTGTTGCAGCCAAAGTGTGTCATTACTCAGAAGAACCATTCCCAATCGAGGTACTTACTAGCCAGATTGAATCCAGCAGATAATTTAGAGAGCAAATTCGATGAGATGAACTTCAAAGATGCTGGTCAAAATGGCTTCTTTTCTAGGCTTTTCGGAGCCAGAAACGATTCAAGTCCACGGTCATACACCTTCTTATTGACAGATGATATCAGCTTGAACTCTTACTACGCAGGGCTAGTCCAAGCAACAGGGAAATTCATGTCAGAAGAGGACTATTAATTGACTAAAACAATAACTTACAAAGATTTTATAAATTTGCATACGGTTTGTATCAACTCTTCACAGGCAACCGGGTCCTCCACAGCATGGTTTGCACCATCCAAAACTTTACTCAATGGACTCCATACTTTGGGATCAGTGGCTTTCTTCCATCTGTTCACTAGCCCTTCTCTGTCAAACTCTGGTGGAACACATTCATCTTCGGCCCCGTATATACTCAACAAAGGTTTCTTCACTTTACCGAAGGTTTTGGAAAAACCCTCATCGTCAATGTACGACGAGAAGAAATCATCATCACCGTACCTCAGATACAAAGAGTTGAACCTGTAAGCAGTAATCAGTGTATTGAAAGTAAATTCGTTGAACTTCAAGGGCAAGACTTGCTGCTCTAATCCCTTTGCTATGTAATCATCATAACACTCTTTCACTAATGCATCAAGTAACTCTCTCCCGTGCCAAGCTTCCAAGGCTTCTCTATCAGATACTGGTGCTTGAAGAATCCCCCCGTCGACTTCCTTCGACTCATCAAATTCGTCTGAATAGGAGTAATCACACAAATACCGCAAGGTGTCCTGGCACCCAGTGGAATGGCCCATCAAAACAACCTTCTGTCTGTTTCCCCCTTTTTTAGACCTCAAATAAGAGACAATCTTTCCCATCTCTTCATTGTCAGTTTGCAAGGAAGTTTGGCCCCAGCCGCTCCAAGCAGAAGACAACACTCCATGTACCAAAACCCAGTCGCCTTCGTGGTCAATGGTTCTTATTCTCTCGGAAAGTTTAGGAAGATAATGGACTCCAAGCAATCCGTTGGTAAGGCCTGAAATGAAGAGCACGACATTTTTGGCCAAGTGGGAGGGATTGGGTCCATTGAATTCAAAGGCGATCTTGTTATCGTCGTACTGGTGCACTGTTCCTCTTTCTGGCATCTTAATTGAGACTTTAGCGTAGTTGTACTATAAACTGCTGATTCAGTTCATGGTGGTTTGGTGCACTCGGCAGTGCGCAGGAGCTTTCAACACGATTGAGAGGAATTCGAATCTTGATAACGGAATCCGCTGAAACACCTCAATTCCAACGAACCAGGTGTCAGGATCTATGCACCATTCCTTGAACATATTCTCCCATCCGGTCCACCAAAGAATAAACTCATAAATCTCTTTTTCACTCGTTTAGATCCCCATGTCGGTAGTCCACTCAACGAACGATTCGTTTTTACAATGGGACCCGGCCCAGGTGTCGATCTATATCAACTCGCTCAACGCAGAAGGCTCCAACCCCATAGGAGAATACTTCTTGCAGAACAATATCGAGGGCTCCTTGTTGCCTTTCATCACTACTGAACACCTTAAAGAGCTCGGAATTGAAAGACTAGCCACTCGTCTTGTTATAAAGAACAAGATCAGTGAACTTATCAATGGCCATTATGAAAAGAATCCTCCCAAGTCGTACAACGATCCCGAATACAAGTTGAGCAATATCAACATCAACAACAACTTTGTGCACTTTGAGAGCTTGACGTTGTCAACGGTGTTGATGAAAGACATGATGAAAAAGCTCTCGGTGACAGTCCAACAGCATCATTCGGCCATGTCATCCCCAACAGCAGAGCAAGACGTCAAGAAACTCAATGATAACTTCATGAGATTGAAGAGTGACTTGATCCCTGTGATACGCTTATTGAAAGATTCTAAGCCTTTGCCTACACCAACTTTGGATCCTGGCCCTGTAGGACACCAGAACTTGGACTCGCCCACCTACTCCATATCGAGTGCCCATTCCACCAACAGCAATACATTGATAGAGTCATTGCAAGACGCAGGCTTTGTTAGCAATAGTCAACTGAGCTCCAATCGGAATTCCAATCCAATTCCAAGTCCGACCCAGTCCAATCGGTTTTCTTCTGGGTCATTGCTATCTCTAGGCACCGGCAAGATTGCCCAGTCTGGCTCGGCTGTTGGATCGAGTGCCGATGTGTCTAAGCAGACCATATCGAGACCTCGCCTTGTTGAAAGCAAATCAACGAGCTCTGCTTCCGTGTACTCTTCAACTTCCACATTACAGAATGTCCCAAAGGTGCTTCGGAAGCATTCAGCACTGACCAGCTCTGCAAATGGATCGACCCCGTCTATGCCAACCATAAGTGGGTCACAAGTACAACAACTGCAGCAGCTGCTGCAACAACAACAACCCTCGCTCACGAATAATGAACCTTTAAAGCAGTTGAGAGCATCCTCGGAAGACTCTTGTCTTAAAATTCTTCAGCAAGCCATGAAAAGACATCATATTCCTCGAGGAGACTGGTCCAAGTATGTACTTGTAATCTGTTACGGTGATAAGGAACGGATCTTGAAGCTAGCAGAAAAGCCAGTTCCTATATTCAAAGAGCTTCAAGAACTAGGAAAGCACCCAGCTATTATGTTAAGACAATTAGCCGAAACAAAGACCGCAGATACAGACTCGAATGAGTTGTATGAAGATTCAAGAATCGGTGACGATATACCCGGAGGAACTCTATGATGTGTAAGACCAATATACATAAACGATGAATTTGCAACCAGAGTGTACGTTGCCAGGGCGCGCGCCCTAAAAGTACCGAGTGACTGTGAAAATCCCCATCACAGACATTTTGTGTAATGGAGATTTTTTTTTCTCTCTGCGAGATAGTAATTTTTCAAAAAGGGAATAAAAAAAATTTCCAATCTTCATATTAAGCCTAACCAATTAATTCAAGATGCCTCCAAAATTTGACCCAAATGAAGTTAAGTACCTTTACTTGAGAGCCGTTGGTGGTGAAGTCGGTGCCTCCTCCGCTTTGGCCCCAAAGATCGGTCCATTAGGTTTGTCTCCAAAGAAGGTTGGTGAAGATATCGCCAAGGCCACCAAGGACTTCAAAGGTATCAAAGTTACTGTTCAATTAAAGATCCAAAACAGACAAGCTACTGCCTCCGTTGTCCCAGCTGCCTCCTCTTTGGTTATTACTGCCTTGAAGGAAGCTCCAAGAGACAGAAAAAAGGTGAAGAATGTCAAGCACTCTGGTAACATTCCATTGGAACAGATCTTTGAAATTGCTAGAACCATGAGAGAAAAGTCTTTCGGTAAAACTTTGGCCTCTGTTTCCAAGGAAATCTTGGGTACTGCTCAATCTGTTGGTTGCCGTGTTGAAGGTAAGAACCCTCACGACATCATTGAAGCCATCGACGCTGGTGAAATTGATGTTCCAGAAAACTAAACCGGATGAAATTACTGTAAGAATAGATTGACTACACAACATTTTCAAAAAGTGACATGTTTTCTTAATTACAACGTGAACCTGTTATCTTTTTTGGAGCTTGTAATAAAGAACTAAAATATAGGGTTACTTTTTATTATAAATATCATGATGAGACCAACACTCTAATCAAAATAAATATAATTTGAATTATTGGTTACCATTGGGTTTCTCGTGGGATTTCCTCATCTATTACTCCTCCCTTCTCCTTCCATTCTGAACAAAGATCACATATATATTCCGTTGTTTGCCGACACTCTGGTGCTAAATGATACATCTGTATTTGGTTCCTATTTTGGTGCAAACTAGATTAATTTTCAAGCCGACTACTCACCATTATATTCCTTCTCATGATTATAATAGGTCCATTTCAGTGGCTTACAAAAACCTTGTCCTGTAACTTCTCTTGATCTTTGCCACGGAGACGGGCCTCTGTTTCGGAATCCCACCTGAAACCTTTCGTAGCTTCTCTTTTCTCTATTGTAAAACTGCTAACTAACAATTCATGTGCGTGCGGTTCTGTTGCCCCAGTTTTTTTTTCAAACAAAACAACCATCGGTGTTTTGAAAGGAGTTACAGAGTTATTAGTTGAGGCACATTTGTCTTGTAGTCAACTCACACAACCGTTCCACTCCCAGTGTCGTCAAACATGTCGGACTCAATTGGTTTGTAAACATGTTTATATCTCGGATCATCCGAACTTCGTACTAACTGCCTTAGATCGGGTTTTTGTTAAAGCAATTACAACTATAAGGGCGTTATCTTCACGTTCCAACCATGGAACCTTGCCCCGTCCTCCAGCTGAAAACAGAATGAGGTTGTACGGGCTCTACAAACAGGCTACAGAAGGAGACGTAGAGGGAATTATGGCCAGACCTGTGGGGTTCACTTTGGAAGACGAAGGGGCCAAGACGAAGTGGGATGCTTGGAAGCGTGAAGAAGGATTGAGTAAAACAGAAGCGAAAAGAAGATACATCTCGTATCTCATAGACACAATGAAGGTGTATGCCAGTGGAACATTGGAGGCCAGGGAGTTGTTGAGTGAATTAGAGTATCTTTGGGATCAAATCAAGGATTTGGAGTTCAGCCCGGAGGAAGAGTTGGAGCATATCCCCAATATCCCCTTTCCCACACACTCTCCGCTGTTTTCCCAAGCCGACCAATCAGATAGGTATTCAACTGGCACACCTTTACCCTTGCCCAGTAACTATTCCAACACTGCAAAGAGCAACCTCCACAAAATATACTCCCACTCTCGAAGATCCACCGTGTTAAACATTAATGATTATGTTCAGCAACAGAGACATCAACAACAGTTGCAGCTGCAGACCCCAGCATCTGGAGATAAAAAAGTAACTACCACTGCCTCGGTCTATTCTTTGACTCGGGACCCTTTGACGCAGTCCAGCCGTTTGGGACACTCAATCCAGTCGTTGCCGAATAATCCAGCGAACTACAACATGACACCTGGATCATTGGAGGAATTCAAAACCTGGCAAGGTGAGATCAATCTCATCATTAACAAACTATCACGAGAATTCATGAACAGCAGAAGATCACGCAACCGCTCGTCCAGTGACTCGGATACGAGTGACTATCTGTTGGACACCCAAGCTAGGTTGAAGAGAAAAGTCGTTCAGTTGCTCAGGATTATTGGAAGTAGTCTTTTTAGGGTTCTCAAGAGCTTTTCAATCAGTTTATTGGCGAGTTTATTTATTGTTTGGTGCTTCAAAAGAAACGTGGTGGTTGAAAGAACACTAGTTCGCAAGCCCCTGTCCAATTCTTCCAAACAGACGGAGGAGTTGGTCATCAATATGATATTGAACACTAATGAAAATAAATGGTTTATTAGAATGCTATCATTTATTAACAGCTTTGTGGGATTTGTTTAGTTTTTAAACCTAAAATCTCCAATTCCACTTCTCTGACATATCTTATCTCACGAATCAGCACAAATACACGTCTTAGACCGTCTTCATTGATTACCTCCAGCTATCATTAGTGAAACTATTCTCCGCACACGACCTGCTTTTTGCGACAGACTGAAAAATTTCGAGATGAGATGATTATTGCAATACCATACATACAAATGAACATTCATCGTTGCAGGTTTGTGGACTATACGCCGCATACCATTACGGCTATTGCATTCTCGCATTCTTCTGCTCCCAACAGCATTGCTTCCGGTGATCTAAGATTGGCTGTTGGAAGAAGTAATGGTGACATTGAGATTTGGAATCCCAAATTCAACTGGACTCACGAAATCACGTTATTTGGGTCAAGAGGAAGATCCATAGAGGGTTTGTGTTGGGCTGTCAATGAAGAAGATAAATCTCCGAGATTATTTTCTATGGGAGGTTCCACGTATATCACCGAATGGAACCTACAAACTGGATTACCCAAAGTCAACTACGATTGCAATGTGGGAGTCATTTGGTCGATGGCCGTGAACAAATCAGCAACCCGTTTAGCAGTAGGAAGTGATGATGGAAGCGTATGCATAGTGGATATTTCTGGTGGTCCAGGTTCTTTGGAACATGAGATGATTTGCCAAAGACAGGATCTGAGAGTATTGAACATCAAATGGTACGAAAATGAATTGATTGTGGGAGGATGTGCGGATGCCAGAATCAGATGTTGGTCGGCCGATAAAGAAACTAAGGGTCGGATTATGGGAACCATGAGAGTTGACAAGTCAAAGACTGAAAGCACTTTGGTATGGTCTGTCAATGTTTTGAGCAAGAGAAAACAAATAGTAAGTGGAGACTCCACTGGCTCTGTTAAGATATGGGATTTGAACAGCTTTACTCTATTACAGAGCTTCAACAACCACGATGCGGACGTCTTGTGCATTGCTAACGACTTCAACGAGGAGAAACTTTTCACCGCAGGTGTTGATAGAAAACTTCACCAATTTAATTTAATAAATCCAACCTCATCCAACAAGTCTAAAAACTTCAAGTGGGTACACAGTTACAATAGACTATTGCATTCCAATGATGTCAGATCGATAGCCGTCTTTGAGAGCAAAGGTTATAATTTTTTGGTCAGTGGAGGAGTTGAAAAATCTATTGTCATTCAATCTATTAATCAATTTCACGACGGAAAGTATAGAAAATTGGCATTAACACAACAGCATAAGAATTCCTCTTTTCATAAAGACAAGGAGTTGGTGGTTATGTGGCAAGATCAAACAGTCAAGATATGGAAGATCTTGGGATCTGACGAAGATATCGAGAGTAATGTTCAGTATAAGTTAGTTGCAAAATTGACACTCAGTGATGATGAGAATATCACGGGGGTTTCTTTGAATAGACAGGGTAATCTTTTGGTAGTTGGAACAATGGAAAACGTCAAAGTTTTCGAACTCGAAATGAGTTCAGATGGTAGGAAATTGATAGTTAAGAAGTTCAGAGATAAGACTTTTGATGCCCTTTTAAGTGGATGCAAAAAGAGTTGCATTTATGGAGACAATAAATTATTGATCTTGACCCCACAAGAAGAATTATACTACTTCATCATCAATATAGATGCTAAGACCATTGAATTGGATAACGAAATCCAATTCGGTGACCCCAATGAAACAAAATCCAACATCACCTATATCAACAATATCAAAAACATGGTCATTAATCGTGAGGAAGATACTTTGGTTGTATCCAGATTCAATGGAGTAATCGAAGTCGTCTCCTTAGAAGACTTCGGCGTTTTCCAACTAGCCAACTTACCCACCTCTCCTCACTTGATTGAATTTTCAAATCAAAATACATTGGTAGTTTTGACTGACGACAACAAAATCCTTGAATTCCACATCAAGCAGAATTCGAAGTTGGAGTCTTTGTTGACACCTTGGTCCAAGAGAAACAGTGAATTTCTTCCAAGACAGTTTTTGACCTTAGAAGAAAAGCCAGAAAGACTCTTCATCGACAAAAGTAACAGAATTTGGTTATATGGTAAGAACTGGTTATGTCACTTCAATTTGACCATTAACATTCCTTTGAATAAAACCTACAAGAACTTGGGTGCTTCGAAAAAGAGAAGCAGAGACGGTTTGACAATCGATGAAGAAGATGAGGACGAAGATGATGATGAAGAGTCAAATATAAATATGATGGAGTTATCTTTGAGACAATCACAAATCAACAAGTTCAGAGAACAAGATAAGGAAACTAATGAAAACAATGAAAATGAAAAGCCATTCTGGATATCTTTCAAGTACAGGCCGATTTTATTTGTGGACCTGTTCGATGGAGAAGATTTAATCATGGTGGAGAGAAATCCAACGCTGGTAGTCTCGTCCCCAGCATTTAACTTACCAAAGATAAAGGTATAAAAGACCAGTTGATCATTCATTGAACATACTTATATAGAAATACAAACTCATTCGATTTTGGGAACCACTCTAGCTCCTTGAAAGAATACTCTAGCTGCTGATGCACATCCCATTAAACACTTCAATGGCGTGTCCTTGTCTCCATCTTTGTCATCCTTCTTTAATCCCCATCCCTTTCTGTCACCGAAGGTCGGCTTATACTTCTTGTCATACACATCCTTGTAGGTTAAATGTGGCTCAAAACTCTGGATATATAAGCCATCTTCAGGGTCTCTCATATACTCATAAAACATCACCATGTGCCTACGAACTTCTTCCTCGATCCTTTTGGGTAAATCACCTGGGGCTTCTTCTCCAACAAACAAAAGATAATCAGCCAATCCCTCTATTAACAATTGGACAAAATAAGAGGGATCTCTCCAGTATCTCTTGCCCATATCGTAGTCACGATCATAGAAGAATACATTTCTATTGATACCAGCTTCAGCTAACTCGTCAGCTATCTTCTTCCAGTGTTCGTCTTTGGTGTAGTGGTACAAATGGGCTGCTGCTGACAAGGTTGTTCCCAAATTGTAAGTCCACTTGGTGTCATTGGGCTTCTCAGAAGTATCTTGTACACCATCCTTGATCAACTTGTCACCAGGGTCTTGTAACACTTTGATTTGCCAATCAACACATTTGGCCGCAAAGTCAATGTATACCTTCGATTCATTAGGAATAAACTTGGCTATTTGAAGACAACATTTTGCCACTTCTGCAGTAGTACAGGAATTCAAGTAAGCATTGGAGATATGCCACTTCATACCACCTTTGGTCTTTGCATCAGGATTGTCGTTCCATCCACCCATCAAAAAACGGGTCAATTCCCTCCCCTGGTCCAAGAATTTAGTGTCACCAGTTACTTCGTAGGCTGTTAACATTGCACTACAGACCTGAGCATCATCATCATAATAGATATCTTTGTCATTACCATTATTTTCGGCAGCTGAGTATCCTTTCAAATGGTCGTTTTTATACTTTTGAAAAATCATGATGGCCGGGTCCACCAAAGGAACCAATTCCTTGTAGATTCTAGCACCATCTACCACGGCTTGAGCTGCCACTGACACAGCCCACACAACAAACTTCTTATCGTTGTAGCAACCAGAGCATCTTTGAGGAGCAATGAATGTCTTTTCGCTTTTGTTATAGTACTTAATCCACATGTTGCGGACAACATTGTAGGCCTCTAGGTTCGGGTTATTAAGAGTCATGGCTTCACAATTGAATCAGAAAAAGAAGGTGTTTCGGTATCGAAATTTCAGTGGTTGCTAATTTTATCGCAAGCATCGTGCAGCAACATTGGGGTCGTGCAGCGATCGCACAGCCGATTATACTATAATATATTAAAGATAGGGTCTATCAAATTATTACTTAGAGTCCAATGGCTTCTTACACACAAATAACATCATTGGAGTGAACAATTTCTGTTTTCCACCAGCTACCAAATTCAATGCAGCGTCTTCCAAAGCAATAGTTACTTGTCTCGAACCCTTTGGAGCGAGGCCGAGTTTTTCCAATATGCCGACCGATTCGGTGGTGATCAATCTTCCGATTTTGGAAGTTCTGAACACGGCCAAGTAGTCACTTAATTGTTGAACGTACTTGAATTCACCGGCTAAAGGATAATACCATGGAATATCATCTTCTTCCTCGGCCAAATCCTTTTCATACTCGATTTCGAAACCAACAGCCTTTAAAGCATCAACGGCAACATGTTTTTTGTACATCTTTGGGATACCGTCACCGACTTCGATACCATAAGCAATTTTACGGTGTTCTTCATTGGTTTCATCATATTTGTCGGTCATGACCCATTCGTACACACCAAAAGTTCCACCTGGCTTCAAAACCTTGTAGATTTCTCCATAGACACCTTCTAACTTTGGAGCATGCACGGTGGCTTCGATGGCATAAACAGCATCGAACGATTCTGGCTCGAACTCCATTTGCATGAAGTCACCCTTGACAAAAGACAACTTGTCAGACAAACCATATTTTTCAGAGTAGTGGTTGGCTCTCTCGATTTGGTAATCATTGTTGTTCAAACCAACAATAGAACAACCGGTGAATCTGCAAATTTCTCTGGCAGGTCCTCCAACACCACATCCAACATCCAAAACCTTCATGTTTTCGTTGATGTTCATCTTGTGGGCCAAGTAGTGCTCGTGTCTAGCAGTAGCTTGTCTAAAAGCTTCTCCAGGGTAGTATCTGGAAAAGTGGAAAGAAGAGCCCCAGCCATATTCGTAAAAGTCAGTCACCAAGTTGTAGTAGTGGTGAGTCAAACGATTGTAATCATTCAATCTCTTGTCTTCGTCTTCCTTAGAAACACCACCATCCCAGTGCTTGAAGTAACCTTCATGAGCTACATCGGTAGCATTTTTGGCTTTGGCGACTAATGCACTCAAACCGGTCTTCTTGTAGCTGTCTCCGTGTAAGGCTTTGGCAAATTCCGAGTCCTTATTATGGTCTCTGTCATAAAGTGCTTGGGAACTCATGTTGAACTAGCGAATGTTGGATCAAGCAGTTATATAGTTGAATATACTTCAACGAAAATATTTCAGACGCAATTTTATATTTATACGCACCGCTAATCTTTCATCAACATGGCCCGCATATTGGTCGTTCCCATCGTTTATATTTTCCATCGCGTATTTTCTATACGACCAGTTCATGGCACTGGAACGACACGCAAAGGATGCAAAATTTAAAGGGGCACTTGGTCGTAAAAGAAGCAGCGGCTAGTTTGGGGAACGAGAGATACGTGTGTTTATCGATTATGATATTCGTAACTAACTAAGGACAGAGCGGGTTTATTCGATGTCGTAACTGACCTGGTCTTCGGCATCGAGGAACTCGTCTATATCTTCCAACTCGGCCTTTTTTAGGTTGGGGTCGCTGGCATCCACCTCTTCCTCACTTGAGTCTTGTTCGTCACCTGACCCATCATCTAGTTGATCGTTGGCTCCGTTGTCCTCGTTGTCTTTGATGGGGTCTTCGTTGTGGTCTTCGTCGACTTCCATGCTCTCATGGGCATCCAGTCGTTCCTCCAATTCTCTCTTATGTGCCAGCTCACAAACTTCTTTGACGTGATCGTAGAACTTGCTGAAGTTCTTGTTGGTGACGGAATCAAATTGAAACTCTACCTCAGCTTCTCTTCTCTCTTCGAACACTTGAATCGTATCCTCAATGGCCTCGCAAAGTCTCTTCAATAGCCGGTGGCTCAAACTTTTGGTAATGAATATCTTGTTTAAGTTATTGATAATCGCTTTCTTGACGGCCTTGTTCGTATCCTGCTCAATGGCTTCGAGGAATGTTGTAACCTGCCAGATAGGCGATTCAACGCTAGTAATATCAATGGTGTTGTCTTTGTTGACAAGATTGTGGGGATCACACCAGTGAATCAACTGCTGAATCACAGAGGTTATGGTGATCGAGTTCAACACCCCTAAAGCTGCATCGTTCTCCTTGTAATGTTCCTCATACGTCTTTTGACGCTTGCTGAATTTGTAGATGATATTGCCACTTAGCTTGGATAGCTTGATTTGGTGTTTGCTATGGCTGAAGGCGTAAACCGGGATGCAGAAGGAGAGCACTTGCCTTAGTTTGTTGTTGTAATAGTTCTTAGCATCAAAATAAGATAACACGAGCACTTCAAGTATATCTTCGAAGTACGATTCTTTCTCCTCTTCAGACTCGAACAATTTATCACCAAAGCCTTCCAAGATATCTGCGAGGCTTAATTTACATAATCCTTCTGCAGTGATGGCTTGCAAACTTGGCATTTTGTAATTCTTCAACGACTTGATAAACAACTTGTTGATGGATAAGGAGTCAACGTATCTGACAGTTGAGAAGTCGAACTCATCGTGAGTTGAGTTTTCGTTACTTCCAGCATCCAATACACTGATCCCATAAGTTGAAAGAACATCAATGATTACTTTGGTGGCTATGATCTTGAACTCTTCATCAAACACATTCAAACTGACAATTCTTCCGAAAAAGTATAGCTTTTGAATAGCTAAATTCTTATCAAGTAACATAAATAAGCCCAAGCACTTCACACCAAGCTTGTGCGTTGAAGAGTTATCATCCATCACTACTGCTGGATACACTAAACTCTGCAAAATAGACTCCAAGGAAAAATTGTTGGACAATGGGTCATTGATGGATTCCAATAAGTGCTGTGTTAAACTCAAACATTGGTTTAAAATATCCCTTGGTGGTATCTTGGGTTGTAATTTTCTTCTCTTAGAGCCCGATTTACTCTTAGAATACGACTTGTTGAAGTTTTGATCGTCAAAAACATTCTCAATCCTGTTTAAGTTGTTGGTGTAATCAGATGTTTGGTTTCCGACATCTTTGTCATCACCCACTTCCCCTTCCTTCTCAGCCTCGGAATCATCTTCAGAATCAGATGAGTCGGAAAGAAATCCTGATATTGCCGAGTGAAAGGTTTCGTCATTCTCATCCAACACAGAATCTCTAATATCAGTGATAACTTCAGTAGCCATGCTTATGAAATCCCTCTCATTTATACTCAAAATCTTCAACACTTTCAATGTGACTTCGGTCAATTTGTCTGATAACCGATCATTTGTCAAACTTGTTCTGATGATTTGTAACATCGATCTTCTTCCGAGTTCATCAGCATAATCATAATCTTTACTGATCTTCAATAAGTTGACGATGATAAATTCAAGCTCATTATACTCTTCCTGAAAATCTGCATATTCTTCAGTGATTGCCTTATTGCTTTCGATCAACAACTCTTTTTCACTGTTAATCTGTTGATATTTCTGCTTCAAATCTTGAGTTTTAAGTTCCAACCTCTCCAACACTTTTTCCTTGTTTTGAGCATCCTGTGCCTTGGCTGTTTCAGCAACATTAACCAAGTTGTCCATTTCCAAGGTTATAGCCTGCAAATCGGAATCCTTTGTCTCGACGGTTTTTTTGAACTCGTTGTAGTTATCAATCAACTGTTGATTGCTGTTCAATCGGGACTTTCTCAACTTCAAGTACTTGTAAAGAATATCGCTCAATTCAATAAGGTCAACGAACTTTTCATCTATCATGTCATAGTAATTGTGGCTAGTCAAAAACTCGAACAAATTCCTGAGTAAAAAAGACTTCTCAACAGAGAACTCCTTCCAGTAAGCTTTGTCAAATGTCATTCCTCTAATCAGCTCTACATTCAACTCGAACAAATGCTTCAATAGCTTGTCGATAGTTTCATCATTGTCTCGGAGTTGTAAGTTATCAAGTAACTGAAGAAAATCCTTGTTCACAGACTCAAACCAGTAATTATTGAAAAGCTTAATAGCAGCAGATTTAACACTGGGATCTCGATCATTCAAGCCCCATTCAATCAACATGCTTCTTGACTCCAAGTCTATTTGTCTGAAATCCCCAAACTCTTTCAAGATTCGGGAGTATACGATTCTTCGGTTAATGGTGTTCACATCTCTAGCCCTTTCGAGCAAATACGAGAGCGTGTGCTTGGCTTTGACAAGATTCAATAATGCAGCTCGTCTTACCTCTGGACTGTCGTCATTCTGCATAACTTCGATCAACAACTTATTGAAGAAATTCAATTGGGGTTCACCGTTGGCTTCTTCGTTCAATTCTTCGTCGTCAATGTGCTGAAATCTCGACAACGCTACGACTGCTTGAAGTCTCACAGTCGGCTCTCTGTCACTCAAACGTTTACGTAGTGAGTGCACCAACGAAGTAAAAACCTGAGCATCGATATCACCGATGAAGTTCACCAAGTAGGCAATCAACTGGATGATTCTGTATCTCACATTTCTATCCTTGGCTTCCACTCCTCTGAGCAAATGGTTCAATAGGTAGTTTGCCATCCTTGTCGTCTCGTTGTCTGCTTCGTCTTCTTCGTCTTCATCTTCTCCATCCTTCTCCATTTCATCCTGCTTCTGCTGCTGAAGCTTGAAGAGGTTCGCTACAAAAACAGAACAGAACTTGATTATTCTGTCGCCGCTTTCTTCGCCTTTCTTCAATGGCAATATCTTGTTGATAAGTTTGGTGAACTTGTATGCAAAAGCTTCTTCGTAGCCCAATTGGATGGCCTTCTTTTGGATGTTGGCCAAGATCACTACAAGCTTTCGATGTCCTGAAAGTGTCATCTGGGCCTCCTGAAAAACATGAGTCATGGCCATATATATCTCGTCGATCTCACTATACCCTTTTATGGATTGGAGGGTAGGTCTCGTGTCAACATCCGCCATGTCGATGTGTTTTAATCCAAAACAAAAACTGTTGTGTGTTAGGAAGAGTGATATCTCATGTAAACAAAACGCGATATAAGAAAAAAAATGAGCGGTACGGGAATCGAACCCATGTCTCCTGCTTGGAAGGCAGAAATGTTAACCACTACACCAACCGCCCTAAGTGTACAGGTGAACTTTAGCTTGCGCTGTGTTATCGGAATAGTGGTTACATGTGGTTTCTACAACCATTGTTTGGATCTTGTTGACACTAGCATGTCTATAGGATGCAAAGAAAGAAATTTCAGTATATTGGCATTTTTTTGGAATTTTTTAGGCTGGGTTTTGCTGTTTCTCTTTGAGCTTCTCTTAGTTGCAAAATTCACAACTTTAGCTAAATTGTGACAGATCCAATGGACACTTGAAGAATTTAAGAATATCTCATTCAGCTTAGAGTACCTAACGTGACCTGTGTATTTTATTTCTATCGTACAAGTTTCTATTTAAACTCCTAGGTTTCCTCGCTCAAAGAGTCTCTTTCAGAGATAAACTTACCCATGTTTCTCTTGTATATAGAGTTGAAGTGATTCATGTTCTTGAAGACATCACCACAGTTCACCAAGGTGTCTAGGTTATCCAATTTGTCGCGGGCGTCTTGCAAGTTCAAAATTGAATTGAATAGAGTTAAAAGGTTCGTTTCAAAGTCTTTCAATGACAAGCTTTGGAAGTTCTTTTTGATGAACTTTAAGATCTTCAAAGCGTCCAACATGTTCTGTTTCACAGTTTTGAAATTTATCAACTTGTTTATTATCACAAGCTGATTGAACTCGGGTATCTGTAGCTCATTGTTAAGTGATATTATGGAGTTCTGTAGTAATTTAATATAGTAGTTTAGTCTTGTCGAATTGGTGAATGTCTCATCGTGTACAATCCTGTTTAGGGTGAGAAGCTTCTCATTGACCTCACTGTTCAATTGGTCCATCAAAAAGTTCAAGTGAATCGTCAAGTTGTTGGAAATCGTCGTGAGCTTGGTCAAACTAGATTTGGAATAATCATAGCCCTTGAACAATGCGTCCACATAATTGGCCGGATTAAAGTCGTCATCGAAGAACATTCGTGCAGTCTCGTTGAGTCGAGAGCTATCCTCGTCTGTAGCACCATCCGTCGTGCCTTTTTCTTTCATTTCGCTGGTCATCTTTTGGTTTGAATCTAACAAATTCCGAAGTATCGTGCGAACAAATATCCAATCTGCAACATGATAGACATCGTTACTATTCAAGACTCATTCGAGGAGGTCATTGAAGAAGTCAATGGGGGTGCACTGAGTAACTCTAGTTTTTGGGTGGCTGTGAGGAAGGCCAACGAGAATCAGGTGCTACACACGATCAAGGTTTTGCCGGGAAAGTTGGAGGGCGAAGTTGACTTCTGCAGTAATGGAAACCACTCTTATACGTTTGACAAAAAGTATAAATTGAAGAAAGGCCATAAGTTCATAAGGGCTAAAGGGGTTTCTAGTGTTGCAAGAGTCGGAAACTTCATAGTCATGGGGACCAAATCAGGTGATCTTATAGTCCATGATTTGGTGACTGGAGAAGCAACTACGGTCAACGAGTGTCACTTTCTTGACATTGTCGAAATCAAAGTGTTCCCTTCGAAGGAGGTCATATTGACGGTCGGGCTTGATCACCAGATCAAGTTGTGGTCCATCAAAGATTGGCTGTGTGTACGGATGTTCACCAGCTTGAACTCGGCCAATATCGAGTTTGTGGGAAGAGGTCGGAACTTCTTGAACGGCTCTCCAAGTGGAGAATTGAAGTTGTTCGAATGTAGTACCGGCAAAGTAGTGCACACCTACACCAAAGTCCGTCAAAGGGAAGACGAAATAACTAGTATCAAGGTTGTAGAATCGGACTATTTTCACGGGGAGAACGAGCTCGAGTATGAAACGAACGACAAGCTGGCCATTGTTGGTTATGCCAGTGGTGATGTGGTCAAGTTCCATCTCTTTCACAAGAGCTTTGAGACCTTGGACATCAATGTCAAGGTATCTGCAATGGAGGAGGCCAATGGATATTTGTTTCTAGGCTCCCAAGACGGCAAACTTCTAGTCTACAATCTCAAGGACAAAGCCGTAGAGTCCGAAACACAGCTCAATGATTTCCCCATCAAACTCACACTTCACCAGCGGCCAGCCAGTGACACGATCAACATATACATCTACAATGGAGAGGAAACGTTGGTAATGATGAAATACGATACCAAAACCGCCCAAGTCAGTGATCCCGTTTATTTGGTAGGGTTTCCAGAACTCTCCAAAGTGGAGTCTTTGGTGTATGACCAAGAACTCCTTGTTGGTATTGACAGTGGGGTGATATTGTTCCAAGTATGACCTTGGACGGTGCTGGAAAATTCTGGGATTTTCTGCGCGACAGCGGGGGAAAGTGGTGGAAAATGGTGGAACCGAATTTGCAGCCATTACCACCACGGGACGAAAAGTATATAAGGAGGAGCAGAATCCGTAGTTTCGACATCAGACAAATAACAAGACAAAAGATTACATTAAAGATGCTTGGATTACGTGACAGATTTTTTAACGAATTTTACCATGCTCCTTTGTTTTCAAGAAGCAGAAGTGCCCTCCCCGGTGTGAACAGCTTGGTTCCTAGAAACTTTGACAGCTTCTTCAACGAACCATTGGTGTTCAGGGAGAACTTCTACAATGTGGAAAACGATGTCAACTTGAAGGAAGAGCCCGATAAGTATATCATTGGGTTCAAGGATGAGAACATCAACGACAAGGAATTGAAGGTCGACTTCTTGAAGAAGGAAAACGAGCTTAAAATCTCCATTTCCCAAAAGTCGGACTCAAAAGAGGAGGGAAACGAGAGCCATTACACCAGCAGTTATCAAAGCAGCATTCGGTTCGATAAACCCGTCAAACCCGAGGATATCGTTGCTGACGTGAAGGAAGGTAAAGTTTCCATTGTCCTTCCAAAAGTTGAAGCCGACCCACAAGTTGACGACAACGTTGTGCCAGTGGCCATCAAAGGGGTTGGAAGTGGCCAAAAGGCTGTAGAAGACAGCAAGTAGGTAAATAGTTAGTGTTTGATTTTGGAAGGTGTTTAGGAATAAACGGTTTAAAAAAATAGTAGTTTGTAGTGCCAAATGCCAACCCCTTGGCTCTCCACCTGTGATGATCTTCCACCAAGGATCTCTAATCAGCTACCTCCAAGGACCCCCAATCTCTGCCTGTATAGACTCCTTATCAGCTGTTTCCATACACTCGGCTGCATCTGGGCGCAACGAATAAGTGCGCTTGACGCAATCTGGAAAAATTCGTCTCTTGTCATTATCGCTCTGTTTACCTGTTGCACGGATGAGTTTCTACATCGTGCCTTCGGTGCTGTTCCAGACCCAACAGAAGTTGAACAAGAATGCAGCTGAAAAAGCCGACAAACACCACAAGTCCAAAAAAAAGACCAAAAAACTGCACAATGATCGGACCAAACTAGACTCCGGCTTTAATTCCAAGGCGAACACTTCGCCAGTAAGCTCAACAAGTGCTTCGATGAAGGCGGGCAGTGTATACGAAGAAAGCACGGATAATAAACTTCGGACAATTACACAAACATCCTCTGAGCCGTTGGATATGACAGAGCTAACGAACAATCTCGAGCAGTTGAAAAGAACCCAGTCGTCTCAGTCTTTATCTACGAACATTGCTTCCAAATTCACGTCCTCACAGCCGTTTCTGGAGCTGACTCATGAGAGCGGGGTACATACTTCAGTGCTACCACAGATAAAGCCAGAATCGTTCGATGGTAGAAGACACTCTGCCTCAACTACTTCCTCGCTTCCTAAGAATCATCACTATCGCCGAAACAGCTCACTTTCCTCTTCTCATACTACCAATAGTGGTTTGAGCAAGGAAAAGTCTTTCAAGGCACCCGGAAGCGTGAACTTCCCCTTGAATCCTTCTACCCAACCATCAACTCCACCACCAGCACATCACCAGTCTTCCCAATCACAGACGCCTGGGTCGTCGAACACCTACGACTCTGCGGCAGAGTCGGACGCCAGCTCGCGTATATTCAAGCCCAGTTATTCCATGACCCAGGTGGACGATTTCCCTGAGTTCAATACTATTAGAGATCTAAGTTTTCTTAATAGTTTGGAAACAATGCTGACGAGTTTAAACTCTCCTTCATTTCAAATCTTCCGTTTCAACAACTTCCTTGACATTCTTAGCGCTCAACACAGCAATGACCCTATTAACTTTGCCAACATTCGGTTCAATTCTATTTCTAAGTTTATTCTTCGCCATGGCCAGCATTCCAAACATCCTCTTGAAGAGGAATGGAAAGCCAATGATATGAGGGATTTTGAGGCTCCTTTGGCATATCAATTGATTAAAATGAGGTCCTTTTTACGGAAATTAATCCAGTCTCAGTCGAAGAAAGATGAAAAGGGTTTCGA
The DNA here is from genome assembly GCA_002109505.1 of Yamadazyma laniorum. Classification (NCBI taxonomy): domain Eukaryota; kingdom Fungi; phylum Ascomycota; class Pichiomycetes; order Serinales; family Debaryomycetaceae; genus Yamadazyma; species Yamadazyma laniorum. Next base: position 80,785 of record MVNT01000013.1, on the reverse strand, counting down.
ACTCTTCTCTTGTGAAGAGCTTGTTCAGGTGAACTTTGCCAACTACCTTCGGTTTCTTTTGAGTATTCCTCAGAAGTTCTTAACCACACCACCTGACCAGCTTGATGAAACGCTGTTGATGCACCAGAAATTTAAGATCATGTTCAATAGGATTATCAAAGCGTTACATGCATTCAGAAAAGAAGAAACTGGGGATGTTATGTCCAATACTATGACGGCTGCTTCCCTCTTATTGCAGCTTATAACTAAGGTGTCCTATGAGTTTATTCTACTTGAAAAGTATCACGTAAATATCCTTACGAAGTTGAGCAACAACTCTTTGATTGACTCAAGAATTGTGGAGAAATTGTTCGAAAGTTACCAAAATGGATTTGCAAATCCCCAAGCAAAGTTTCATTCACCAAAAGTTTTGGTTTACAACTCCTATTTCAGTAGTCAGTACTCTTGGTATATGGCTGTTACAATTCCCTTTGTCACAGTGGTGGAACTGAACGTTTTCAATGAGAATTCTGATCTACTCGGGGACCTTGAGAGGTACAGAGAGCATGAGAAGAGTACAGATAAACACTCCTTCGAGAAACTGGATGAATTATTATACTCTGAGTACTTCAGGAATCTCAAGTTCAACAGCTACGAAGATTTCAGATCCATGTCTGATGAGCAACTCGTGGCCACACACAGATCGTTCGACGACAATTCTAGTATCTCTTCTGAGTCTTCGTCATCTTCTAAACAACACAAACCGAAGAACTTCAGCTTCTACAGCAATGCTTTGGCTACATTAAAGGACAACACTTTTGATGTGGTTCAAAGCCGAGACCTTTTATTCCAATTAACCAACACTAACTACAAGTCCGTGCTTCAAGAGCTTCATAGGGTATTGCGAGTCGGTGGAGTATTGGAGATACCGATAATTCTACTGGGTGTAGGTACAATCACCCCAGACAAGACAACAGTTGGATTTCCCAAGTTCACTAGTGCCACCGGATTGAATTTGGCCAAATACTACGATATGATTCCAGACTTTGCAGAGACAATACTCGCAGCTGTTATAGAAATTTTTGGTGAAGGCAATGTGAGGGTTGCCCCATTATTATTGAATACTTCCAGCGAAATGGTGGATTTCTTGGTGAAAGATATCGGTCTCCATATTGCAGAAATGGTAGACGAAACCGACAATTATTGTGAGGAATTTGTGGCTAATTCAACCAAGTCTGACAATGCGCATAAGGACGTTCACTTCTTCTTCCAAATCCAAGCAGAAAAAACCTAAGCACATTGAGTGACCATTGAACAATATAGATGTATATACGATTTAATGACAATAAAACTTCAAAATCTTTCGCAGCTTTGACTCATTTTTTAAGACTCAGAAAATTATTCAGAGAACCGTCATGATGAAGGTTTATGTCATAGATTTGAATAGTGGCAACCTCCAGTCGCTTATCAATGCTATCAAGAAGTGTGGTGACTATGAAGTTGAGCTAATCAGCAACGCGGAAGAATTCAAGAGCCGTGAATCTCAAATTAAGAAGCTAGTCTTCCCAGGAGTTGGAAATTTCGCTCACTTTGTGAAGCAGCTCCACGATAGAAACCTCCACGGTCCTATAAGCGAATATATAGAGAAAGGTGGCTCCGTGTTGGGGGTCTGCGTGGGGTTACAGACATTTTTTGAAGACAGTGAAGAATCTGACGATCCCCAGTATAAAGGTTTGGGGTACATTAAGTTAAGTTTGAAGAAGTTCAACTCTCAAGATCCAATATTTGCAGAAAAAGGTTTGACGAAGTCTGTGCCTCTGATAGGTTGGAACAGTATTGATACCATTAGTATCGAGGGAAAGGTGTTGCCTCAAGACCAATCTTTCTTTGGTATTAACACCAGAAACAAGTACTACTTTGTTCACTCTTACGCTGGAATCATCAAAGATGAGAGTGATGTCCAATTAATCAAGAAAATGGAGGAAAATGGATGGAGTTTCGGTTTCACCAAGTATGGATCTGAAAAATTTATAGCTGCTTTGTCATATAAGAATTTTTTTGCAACCCAATTCCACCCTGAAAAATCAGGAGTTGCTGGGGTGAAGGTGCTTAAATCCTTTTTAGAGTCGGAAAGGTTCAAGAATGTGGATACTAAAGATTACCAAACCGACGTTGAAGTGCAAAAGTCATTGAGTGGACTTACTAGAAGAATTATTGCGTGTTTGGATGTTAGGGCCAACGATCGTGGAGATCTAGTGGTTACTAAAGGAGACCAGTACAATGTGAGGGAGTCTTCTGGAGAAGGAGAAGTGAGAAACTTGGGAAAGCCCGTGGAATTGGCCACTCGGTACTATAATCAAGGTGCTGACGAAGTCACTTTCTTGAATATTACCTCTTTCCGTGAATCACCTTTGAAAGATTTACCCATGTTGGAGGTCTTGAGAAGAGCTGCTGAAAACATTTTCGTCCCTTTGACTGTAGGGGGAGGAATCAAAGATATGGTTGACCCAGAAACCGGGAAGGTGGTACCTGCCGTAGATGTTGCACATTTGTATTTCAGATCGGGTGCCGATAAGGTGAGTATTGGTTCTGATGCTGTAACGATCGCTGAAAACTACTATAAAAACTCCAAGACGAAAACCGGCAAAAGCTCAATTGAAACTATTAGTGGCACTTTCGGTGCCCAGGCTGTAGTTATATCAGTGGATCCGAAGAGAAAATACGTCAGCTCTCCGGAAGACACTACAATGGAAACGATTTCGATCAACGATCCTTCCAAATATGGACCCAATGGAGAGAAGTACTGCTACTACCAAGTAACGTCCCAAGGAGGTAGAAAAACCCACGAATTGGGAGCTTTGGAATTGTGTCTTGCTTGTGAAGACCTTGGTGCTGGAGAGATTTTGCTCAACTCCATTGACCACGATGGCTCCAACAGGGGATACAATCTTGAGCTTTTGCAACAAGTGAAGTCAAGGGTTTCAATTCCAGTGATTGCCAGTTCAGGAGCTGGAAAGCCAGAGCATTTCAAAGAGGCATTTGACATGAAATGCGGCATCGATGCTGCATTGGGGGCAGGTTTATTTCATAGAGAAGAGTACAAAGTCAACGATATAAAGAGATACCTATTGAAAGAAGGATCCATGGATGTCAGACTCGATGACGAAGTAGAATTGTAATATTTAGAATTGTCAATAGTTAATACAGCTAGCGACACAAAACAGATGAGATGCGAAAATGCCGAAAGAGTTCTTATCTAAATGAGCACTAAGGGAAGGAGGAGTTCTCTTGATCGGTATCTTTCCGGTAAGGAGACCTCAAAAAGCCCCCACCTGGTATTCAAAGATCCCATAGAACCGAATGAATCGTCTCCGGTTAAAAGAAGGAGCATGAGTTCGCTGATACTGAGTGTTTCTTCAATGATGAATAACTTGCGGGTTTCAGACCATAGACGGTCCGATTCATCAGTGGAGCAGATCAAGGGACTGGGGAATGTGTTGAAGAAGTTTTTGATCAACCTGAGGAATGCATCTCAGGAGTCATTAGAGTCAGAAGGCGATCATTCCAAGAGGAGGCTCTCACTTTCGTCTCCTAAGTTGGTCTCGGTTAGAAGTAATGATTCGGCTAGCATGGATGATATTGAAATCTCCCCACTCAAGAACAAGGAAGCGCACGTGAAGATCCCCAACATCTTCTTTGAAGATGGCTTGTGTTTGCTTAAGGTGTCACACAAATCGAAAAAACGAATATACTTCCACATCGAGCCACAATCTTTGACGTTTATTTGGAATGTTGCAAATAAGAATTTGGGGCAACAACAATCAATTAGTACATTGAACGGGATACAGAAGATACTAGCATCAGCACAAGCGCATAATCCATATTCAACGAAGAATAAACTCTACAGCTTCACCATAGATGACATCAAGAAGGTGCTTTACCAACAGGAGGCCAGGCACTTTAGAGATGAGCTCAACATTTCTCAGGAGTTTGAAAATCAGTGGCTAACTATATCATACTACGATGTCACCAAGTGTAAAATAAAAACATTGCATTTGATTGCTGATACGGAACCAGATGCCAAAAGGTTGTATCACACCATCAACAATATTAAGAAACTTCGGGCTCAGTTGTCCGAGAAGTTCTATTTCGATTTGGACAATTTGAATGACGAACAGAAGGAGTTGGTCACAATCAATGCAACCAACCCAGTCTCAAAGCCTCCTAAAGAGTATTTGTCTTTTGAAGATATTGTTAAATATATCGACAGATTAAATATCAATATCAGTCGGGGATATTTGAAGACGATTTTTGATAGTCTTGATTTCCAATCCAAGCTAAATGAGGTACCAGTTATCAACTTTGACGGGTTTAAACAGTTTATTGCTTTATTGAAGAGACGAGATGACATTGATCATATTTGGGGTGCACTTGGCGACTCAAACGGAGAAATGGACTTTGACTCATTCGACTCGTTTTTGAAGGATGCTCAACATGAAGGCAGTGATACGGTTGCCAACAAGAAGATTTTCTTGAAGTTTTGTAATGATGGAGAAAGGTGGACTTCAGAGAGTTTCAACCAATTTCTATTGTCGAAGTACTCCAAACCTATTGTGGAAGGAAATCACGATGATGAATACTACAATCAACCCTTAAATGAGTACTTCATTTCTTCCTCCCATAATACGTATTTGACAGGCAGACAAGTGGCAGACGTTTCTTCTTCTGAAGGCTATGTTAGGGCTTTGCAAAAGGGTTGTAGATGCGTGGAAATTGACCTTTGGGATGGTGACCATCTGGGGACTGACGAAAAGACTCCAGTCGTCTGCCATGGGAGATCGTTCACCACATCGATCTCTTTGAGGAATGTTCTCGCTAGTATCAAGCGATATGCTTTCGTGGCAAGTCCCTATCCATTGATCTTGAGCTTGGAAATAAACTGTTCACCAGAAGCACAGCTACAAACTAAAAGTCTATTGTTAGAGATACTAGGAGAGACGCTAGTACTTGAGCCACTAAGAGATGCGCCTCTTATTCCCAGTCCCAATGATTTGAAATTCCGGATACTACTCAAGATCAAGAAGACCACTCCATTCGCCAGTCTCGTGATGACTGAAAATGGTACACTCACTTCGTCAACAGCTAGCACTTCTTTCAGTGAAGACAATGGAGGTAATACTGTCTCTGGATCTCCACTAAGTCTTTCGTCAAGGAAAAAGCATCGGAACAAACAAGTAATCGACGAACTCAGTAGCTTGGCAGTTTACATCCAGGGCCAGAAGTTTAGAAACTTCTCCTTACCAGAGTCCAAGACATTCAATCACTGCTTCTCCCTCAGCGAGAAGACCATCGATTCGATGTTGAAAGATGAAGTTAAGCGCAAATCAGTCGACAAGCACAACAGGAAATTCTTTATGAGGGTCTATCCATCCAACATGAGGCTCAAGTCTCTGAATTTTGAACCTATCAAGTATTGGTCACACGGGGTTCAGATGGCAGCTACAAACTGGCAAACATATGATTTGGGCCAGCAAATAAACGAAGCCCTTTTTGATGGAAAGGACAGACTGGGCTATTTTTTAAAACCTAAGGACCTCAGGAAGCCTCTAATCAAACATACCATGAGAAGCATGTTACATTTGGAAGCAAACAGGATCAGATTTCGTTTCACCATCGTCAGTGCTCATCAGCTCCCTAAACCTAAGAACAAAGACACCAGTGGTATCAACCCCTATGTGCAGCTAGACATCATTGGATCTAGGGAAGTAAGATTCGACGAAGATTCACACATACTGAAAACCTCAGTTGTTTCAGAAAACGGCTTCAATCCCATTTGGAATGAAAGTTTCCATGGCACTATTATTGCAGATCAATTACTATTTATCAGGCTTTCAGTGAGAACAATGTCAAAAGATGATGATTCTTTGATGGGTGTTTTTATTTGCCGATTGGAAAACGTGAAACGTGGATACAGGTATCTACCACTTAATGACGTTCTTGGCGAAGAGCTAATATACTCCTCACTTCTTGTGCATATAAACTATGATAAGCTATAAGCCAATTCTCCATTTTTTGCAGTCTAAGTCACTTTTTGAGTCGCGAAGAGCTGCTCATCATAAAAAAATTTTTAGTTACTACTTAGCATTCATACAATAAAATATGGGAAAGATCACAGTGAACGAAACCAAGGAGAAACCTCGTCATAACCCTTTACATAGAGATATCACCAGTCTCAACGGTGGCTTGAAATCTCAACAAAAGACCAAAACTAAGGGCAAGAAAACACAAGAAGAAGATGAAGAGTATTTAGATGCCAGTACATCCAGAAGAATTTTGAAGTTGGCTAAAGAACAACAGGAGGAAATCGAGGAAGAGGACGACGAAGGAAATAGAGCCTCCAAGTCATCCTTCTTGCAGACTTTCAGAGCTCAGGGAGAAGAGGAAGAGCAAATGGAGGAGAGCGATGAGGAACAAGAGTACTCCGAACTCGAAGAAGAATTTTACGACGAAGAAGAGATTGAAGTGAATGAACAAGATGCCGAAATGTTTGAAAAGTACTTTCTGTCTGGTGATGGTTTGGGGGGGCTGATCAATTTGGCTGACAAAATTATGGCTAAAATTCAAGAGAAGGAAATTTTGAAAACCACGGCAGGAAGGCCTGTAGATGGAGTGAAGTTGCCCCCTAAAGTTATTGCAGCATACGAGAAGATTGGTCAAATCTTGGCCAACTATCGTCACGGTAAGTTACCTAAGTTGTTCAAGGTTTTGCCCAGTTTGAAGAATTGGCAAGACGTTTTGTACGTGACCAATCCAGATGCTTGGACTCCTCATGCTGTATATGAAGCCACAAAGTTGTTCGTATCTAATTTGCAAGCTAATGAAGCCCAGAAATTCATTGAAAACGTTTTACTCGAAAGATTCCGGACCAATATCGAGGATTCAGAAGATCACTCAGTAAATTATCACATCTATAGAGCCATCAAGAAGTCATTGTACAAGCCAGGTGCTTTCTTCAAGGGGTTTTTATTCCCCTTGATAGACGGTCATTGCTCCGTCAGAGAAGCTACAATTGCTGCTTCTGTATTGGCTAAAGTTTCAGTCCCTGTTTTACACTCATCTGTTGCATTGTCTCAATTGGCACAAAGAGATTTCAATCCCGCTTCTACTGTATTCATCAGAGTATTAATTGAGAAGAAGTACGCCTTACCATACCAAACGTTAGATGATTTGGTATTTTACTTCATGAGATTCAGAAGAGTCGAGCAGCAATCAGATATTATGATGGATGCTGATTCAGAGGGCAAGTCATCAGACGTACCAGCTTTGCCCGTCGTATGGCACAAATCATTCTTGGCTTTCGCTCAAAGATACAAGAATGATATAACGGACGATCAAAGGGACTTCTTGTTGGAGACGGTGAGACAAAGATTTCACCAGGGTATTGGTCCAGAAATCAGAAGAGAATTGTTAGCAGGAACTCCAAGACAACCAATGGCACCTGCTAAGGAGGCTATAATGATTAATGCGTTTTGAATACCATGTATATTAGGTTTTATATTATAATTAGACGTCTGAATGTGGAGGAATGCAACTTTTGATTAAGCAAAGGTATCTACACTAGTTCTCTTTCTAGCGTCTTCACATAGCTTGTCATAGTCAGCAAATAATGCGTAATAACTTTGAAATACTCCAATAAGAGTCAAAGAAACGGTACTACCTATCCAAAGTCCATGCAAAGAACCCTTCTGAGGGGAATAGAAAGTAAGGTAGATGGATAAGGGAATACCGACAATATAGTAGGAGACCAAGTTGACTATTCCTCCAATTTTTGTCTGACCTTGTCCCCTCAAGCAACCTGCTGAGTTTGCATTCATAGCATCGCTGACTTGCATCAATGCAATCAACCACATGACACTTTCAATGGTCTTGATCACCCTTTCGTCATTAGTGAACAACCTTGCAATTTGGGTATCGAAAGTAAATAACACAATGAAATTAAAGGCCGAGATAACCAACCCAAAACTCAATGCCACTTGTGTGGATTTCTTTGCAGATTCAGCTAAACCAGCTCCCAAGTAATTGGCAATTCTGGTGGAAGCTGCAATTCCAATGGCAAATGGAACCTGGTAAGTTAAAGAGGCCATAGTGGAACCAACAGATTGGGCAGCCAATGCCACGGTTCCCAAATAGGATGCAAGCAACGTCAATACCTCGAAGGCCAAAAACTCTGCTTCCAACATAATCCAACCTGGGATAGCAAGATAGACCAATTTGTCCCAAGAACTAAAAGCTTCTTTTATGTTGAGGCCAGGCCAACATTCCAACGGGTGTAAGCCTGAAGCAGTTTGTTCGGGTTTCACGAAGTAAACAGTACCAATAAGCAACCCAAAGGCCATGAGCCAGTAATTGATAGCCACAGCCAAAGGAGCTCCATAGTAACCAAGCTTGTTAACGAAGTAAAAGTTCATAATGGCATTAGAAGGAGCAGCAATGAATAAAACGTATGTGGAAATGTGGTAAACTCCCTGGGCTTGCAAGAATCTTTTACCACATTCGAACAAGATGTAGCCTGGAATACCAGGAGTAATAAACTGTAGATAAACAGCAGACAACTTTGCAGTTTCTTTATCAGGAACTAACAAGCAGATGAGTTGATAACCAAAGAAAAGCCAAATTATCAACATTGGCAACATTAACGTAAAAATAAGAGCAGTACACTTTTGGAGGTAGATACCCACAAGTTTGTATTTTTTGGCACCAAAGGCCTGAGGACACAATGTGTCCAAGGCAGTAGCAATACCTTGAATAGCAGCATAACCGGTGATGTTGGACGTCATGGCCCCCATAGACACAGCAGCCAATTGAGTCGCTCCTAAGTGCCCAACTGATAACACCGAAACAGTACTCAAGGAATTTTGCAAGAGGAACGTCAATACCAACGGAACCGAAGACTTCAACAAATGCTTCAACTCTATGGAAGCAGTGGTCACGGGCATTTTCTTAGAGACGATAGCTTCTTCGAAGGTTCTTCTAATTTCCACTTCATCTTCTTCAGAATACCCATGGCGAGGAGATGCTATGAGATGGTTGTCTTCGAGGAGTTCTCTTTCATTCTTCAAGATATCCCTATCGATGAACGATTTTCTTCTGGATGGAAATGACCCCACCAAAGGTGTAGTCTCATCATTGACGTCGTCAAAAGTAGCAGAGTTACTCCTGGTAGACACGAAATCTTGGGGAATGAAAAGGCCCCCTTTCCCAAGGGAACCATATACCACCGAGTTTCTACGCTCAAAGTCCGAGTGCTTGAACTGGTGCGAGAAGTCTTTCGGTTGGTCCGACGAAGACATGTTCTGTGAGTGAAAAAGGGTCGAGATGTGAAAATAATCGATAAGCGAGTTTACGGGAGATGAGGTTTTCCTGCGTCGCACCTGAATATTATTTAGCCCGATTGAGGAACTGTAGGCGGTAGAGAAGAACTTTAATTTCGGGGCCAAGGAAGAGAGCCAACATCAGGTGGTCAGGGTGATTAATCTTATTATACATGCAATATACACTAATATCTATGGGTTACTGATGTTTGCCAACAACTGGGCCAAACACTTTTTGGTGGCACTGTCATCCTGTAATATGTCTGAGAACGTACCATCTCTCAATGAGTCAGGAAGGATGGAAGCCAATGCCTTTCTGGCTTCTAAGTTATCACTTAATCTCATGTAGCATCTGATCACGTGTTTCAACAATCTACCGGTGCTGTTGCTGTTATTGCTGTTAGCACCACCGTCAGGCTTATCAGCTCCAAGTTCACTAGCATGCCCAAGGTTTGCCAATGTTAATTGGTCGATCATCTTCAGCAAAACGGCTGCAACGGTGTGGAACCTCTCATAGGTGGTACAAATATAAGACAACCCCAAATCATCCAACAAGATTTTTTGTAAGATAAAGATGGCCACAGTTTTGGACAACTCTGACGAGATCTCGATGACATTCAAGCAAAGAGGAACTATTTCGGTAGTCAACAAAAAGTTGATGACTTCGGGAGTGTCGTTTTTCACAAGAGCTCCAATTACTCCCAAGCTTGTCAACCTCAAGTATTCAAAAGGCTTTTGTCTGGTATTTGTCGACAAAAATGGGTATAAGTACAACGGAAGATTGGCCTGCAAGAAAAGAGTCCTTGTGGACGAGTTGGACGCCACGCACTGTAACAACGCCAAGGCATTACAAACACGATTGCTGGCTGACACCGTGAGTAATGGCGGATTCAAATATGGATAAACCGACACGATCTCTTCCAATAACACTGTCATCACCCCAAAGGAGTTCCATAACACCAAGGCCAAATCATCATATTGCTCTCTTTTCTTACCCAACTCCAACAAGGCCCTCTCTCTGTTTGTACCCGTGACGAGCTCCGATACCCACTGGTATATTTGGTCATCATTAAGGGCTCTATTTGCGGTGGCCGCTCCGGGAGGGTTTGAATCTTCATGAAAATCGTTGACTCCAGCAGCCCGAATAGCATTTCCTCCAGCATTATTCATCTGCTGTTTTGTAGGCTGCAGTTGCTGCAGAGCAACGGCACTATACATATTCGTTAAAAAACAATCAAGCAAGCAGACTGACTCTTTTATGGACGAGACTGATGGTATGCAACTGAGGTGGAAATTGCGATTGGCCTTCGTTCCAATGATGGAACGGGCGCGCACCAGAAACCGCACAGGCAGAAGCAAAAAATTTGTAGACATACGACCCCGGTGAGGATCGAACTCACGCTCTCAAGATTAACAGTCTTACGCCTTAACCAGCTTGGCCACGGAGTCGTTCACTTCACAATTAGGTTACTTGTGTACTTGGAGGAGGAATGACAGCTAGGGAGGTTCGATTTCGGGTTTGATGGCGGGGAACGATCCGGATGGAGACAGGAGAGCAGGGTGGATGGTTATAGGGGGGGGGGGGACTGTCCTATGCATGGCTGGTTTTGGTGTGCTGTTGACGAGTCTCTTGCGCTTTGAAGCATCGCGACAGATGGATTTTTCACTGTGCAACTATGAAAGCTAGACCAGCCAAGAAGTTCATTGACATGAGTGCCAAGTGCTCCGTAGAAGGCATGGCATACGGCCAGTGCATATTGAAGAATTATGCCACGATATCCAAGGACCAGTGCTCATCGGAGTTCACACAGTTTAAGAACTGTGTTCAGAAGCAGATGGGTGGAAAGAAGTGGTAAACGTCACCGTAAAGGCCACAGTTACAGCCAGTAAGTGTCACAAGAAAGAGGCGGTAGTGAAAAATGACAATTAAAAGATGTTAGTGAATACTGAAACACAAGTACTATGAAAGGGCCAACTGATTCCACCAAATAGGCCACGATAGAGTGTATAAGACTATAATGATTAAACGTATTTATTTGTTAGTCTGTAGAGGGAGTTAGACCAGCCCCGACCACTACTCGAAACTCTCCGGGGCCAGCTCGTGCTGGATTTCTCCGTAGTCTGCACTATCCAGCTCAATGCTGCTACTCTATAGAACAGCAGGCCTGTCTCAACCAAAATACCGTGAGCTTCGCACCAGCTCTCACCCGCATCGCACAAAACGTCGCACCGCCGCTACCTTCCCACGTACCTCGGTTTCATATGCTCGCTCTCCACACTTCAAGTCCGGTGTTTTCCAGTTTTATCTGACTTCTGCTACCAGATTGCTTGCACTATAAAGTCTCCACTATGGTCCATATTTCGAGTCTAAGCGGGTACAGCAAGCAAGATGTGCGTAACATCTTGTTGATCCTCCAAGAGTTCGTGGTGACTTTCAAAGATAACAAGGTCAAAATCAACTACCAGAGCAGACCGGTGATATTGTTCTTGAGTACTTTGGTAACCACCTTTGGCTTGGGAGTGGTGTTCAGCTTGAGGTCACTCATTCACCAGTTTCGAGATTATCAGCTCAACAAGAAAGTCAACCGGCCCAACTTGATCCGTCAAAGTTCCACTGTGTTGAAGAACGGCTCCAGGGAAATCATAATCCCCAAGTACTCTACTAGGTTTGGAGGAAGCCCTGGAAGTACCAGAATCATCATTCCAAAGCCCAACTTGGACCAGTATGCTGCTGACAAGTATTTGTATAAGAACTACTATATCGAAGAGAAGTTAAATATCCAGAGCAAGGTCATCAACTCCAAATTCTTGAACCAGTTGACTATTATCTGGAGAATTTTGATACCCAAATTCTACAGTAAAAACACCTATTTATTATGCTGCCAATGTTTCTTCTTGGTTTTAAGGACCTGGTTGAGTTTGATGATTGCTAAATTGGATGGTCAAATTGTCAAGAACTTAATCAGTGGTAATGGAAAGAAGTTTATCCGTGATTTGATTTACTGGATTTTAATTGCGTTCCCAGCAAGTTATACTAATGCTGCTATCAAGTACTTGACAAACCGGTTAAGTTTGAGTTTTAGAACCAATTTGATCAGATACATTCATGACTTGTATTTGGATAAGATCATGGCTTACTACAAAATCAACTTTATTGACATCAAGAACATTGACCAATACATCACCAACGACGTGAGCAAGTTCTGTGACTCCATTTGTTCTTTGTTCTCAAGTATGGGTAAGCCCATCATTGACTTGGTGTTCTTCTCTATATACTTGAGGGACAACTTGGGAACTGGTGCCATAATGGGTATTTTCGCCAACTACTTCCTCACAGCCTATTTATTGAAAAGGAATACCCCAGCTTTTGGGAAGTTGAGTTCCAGGGAAACTGCATTGGAAGGTCAATACTATAATGAGCACTTGAATTTGATTACCAATTGTGAAGAAATCGGGTTCTATAAAGGGTCAGTGATCGAGAAGTCCAAGTTGAACGAAACTTTCAACGGATTAATGGGCCACATTAACAAGACCATCAACATCTCCTTTGGCTACTCCATCTTGGAAGATTACATTTTGAAGTACACCTGGTCTGCTTGGGGATATATCTTTGCTGGTTTGCCTGTCTTCATTGAAGACTTATTCCCAAGCACCAATAAGAAGTCAGCAGGTAATGCAGTTGACCAAGCCAAGATGGAGAGACAAAATATGAGGCAGTTCGTCATCAACAAGAGATTAATGTTGAACTTGGCCGACGCAGGCTCTAGATTGATGTATTCCATCAAAGATGTAGCAGAATTAACTGGTTATACCGACAGGGTTTTCCAATTATTGACAAATTTGCATCAAGCTCACTCTCCACAGTTCGATTACGGATCTAAGTTGGGACCGCAGGATATCCATGGTACAATTCAAAAGAACTATAGCAAGGGTATTAGATTCGAGAACATTCCTGTCATAATTCCGTCCAAGAATGGTTCTGAAAACTACAAATTGGTTGATAAGTTGAACTTTCTGATCAGTGAAGGAAACAACTTGTTGATTTTGGGATCCAACGGATGTGGTAAGACTTCTATTTCCCGAATCATCGCTCAATTGTGGCCCTTATATTCAGGTTTATTGTCCAAACCAAACGACGATGACATGTTCTACTTGCCCCAGAAAACCTACTTCACCAACGGTAACTTGAGAGATCAAATCATCTACCCTTACAGCTACAACGACATGATTGAAATGGGTCGCAACGATGACCATTTATACCACATCTTAAGAGAAGTGAAGTTGGAGTACTTGTTAAAACGTGAAGGCAACTTCAATGTGAAAAAGGATTGGAAAGATGTGTTTTCTGGTGGTGAAAAGCAAAGGATGAGTTTAGCTCGGGTGTTGTTTAAAAACCCTAAGTTCGTTATCCTCGATGAAAGCACCAACGCAGTCAGTACTGACGTGGAAGACTACTTGTTTGAGTTGTTGCAAAAGAAGGGTATCACCTTCATCACCTTGAGTCACAGACCGTTGTTGATGAAGTACCACGACTACGTGTTGGAAATCAAGGACGACGAGGCCAGCTGGGAATTCCATGATTTGACCAGTGAAGAGAATCTTTTGAGTATCGACAAAGAGATTAAGGAGATCGAAGAAAAGCTTAGTAAGGTGGATGAGTGGGAGAAGAGATTGGCCGACGTCGAGTTGTATTTAGATGGTAAGCTTGATATATAGAATATACGAGGTATGACAGCGTCGCTAGCACCTACCAGCACTGCAATCAGTGCCAGCACCGCCAATTAGCACCATCACCGCCACAGCATCGCATTAGTACCGTACCAGTCGTGCCACCATCTGCGTGCGGTGCCGAATTCGATCAACGCGTTTCTGGACAAATTTTTTATCCTTAAATCACAACTAACCAACGATATCATCATGAGTGAGCCGATCAGAAAGAAACACGGAGACATCACCAAAGCCCCCACCCCACAGAACACCCCATCGTCGGTAACCAACTCGTACATGAGGCAGCATCAAATTCCCACCATTTCCACCATCGAAGAGGAAGGTAACACCAAGTTGAGCAAAGAATTGGCCAACAATCCAGCATTATTGTCGATGATCCAAGGAAAATTGGGAACCTTGATTGGCCAGCAGAGCGGCTACATTGACGGATTGCCCAAGCAGGTCAAGAAACGTGTTTACGGGTTGAAGAGCGTGCAGCAGAAGCAGATGAAGTTGGAAGCCGAATTCCAAAAGGAGTTATTGGAGTTGGAGCGCCGGTTTTTCAAGAAGTACGAACCTTTGTACGAGAGGAGAAACAAGATCATCAACGGAGTTGAAGAGCCAACTGCCGAGGAAGTCGAGGAGGGTGAAGCTTTGGAAGAAGAAGACGAGGAAGAAGAAGCTGAGGCTCAAGAAGAAGGTGAAAAAGGGAAAGAGGAAGAGGAAGAGGAAGAAGACGACGACGAGGAAGAAGACATCAAGGGCATCCCTAACTTCTGGTTGACTGCTTTGGAGAACTTGACTCCTGTATCCGATACCATAACCGATAGAGATAGCGAAGTATTGGAGTACTTGAAGAACATCAAGATGGAATACTTGGAGACTCCTGGCTTCAAGTTAATCTTTGAATTTGCACCCAACCCATTCTTTGATAATGACAGGTTGACCAAGGCCTACCATTATCAAGCTGAATTGGGCTACTCCGGTGACTTTGTATATGATCATGCTGACGGTTGCGTAATCAACTGGAAGAGCAAGGAGCAAAACGTAACCATCAACATCGAAAGAAGAAAGCAGAGAAACAAGACCACCAAGCAAACTAGAACCATTGAGAAGTTGACGCCCACTGAATCATTCTTCAACTTTTTCGATCCTCCAAAGCCACCAAAGGCCAAGAACAGCGACGACGAAGAGGAGGAAGAAGACGAAGAAGATGAAGAAGATGAAGAGGATGAAGATGACTTGGCTGCTAGGTTGGAGTTGGACTACCAGTTGGGTGAAGAAATCAAAGACAGATTGATTCCAAGAGCTATTGATTGGTTTACCGGGGATGCTGTTGGATTCGGATATCCTGAAGACTTCGAAGACGAGGACGAAGAAGAATTCGATAGCGAAGCTGACGAAGATGAAGACAGTGATGATGACGAGGGCATAAACGAAACTGGCAAAAAGGAAAACCCACCAGAATGCAAACAGCAGTAGACCAGTATCCACCAGCTTTTATAGGTTAATGTAAACATCAGTTCTAAACCGCCTCATGATTTCCCATTAGTCATTATGACTCTGGTTGTTTTTTGGCTGATCGGCTCATCGCCTGAAAATTACCGATTTATAACGGAATTTATCCTGGCAACTAGATGCGACACTAACAGCTCACATAGTTAAAAGCTGTTTGCATAACGTTGTGATTTCTCTAGTTATGACTACCTGGACTGACATAAAGGAGGCCAAACTTGAGGCTCAAAAGCAGCTTCTTCAAGAGTATCTAGTTCCCCAGGACTCTGTGCCGACTCCATCAGAGTTGAACGATGTCAGTGGATTCATCGACACCTCCTCTTTGATTTCAGACGAAGTTAAGCAGATCACCAACTTGGACATCTCTCAGCTTATTGATAAGTACTCCTCGGGGGATTTGACAGCAAAACAAGTCACCGAAGCTTATTGCTATAGAGCGACGTTGGCACACCAGTTGACAAACTGTCTCACGGAAATTAGATATCGAGAGGCTCTCTTAGAGGCACAAGAGTTAGATGATTATTTCAGGACACACAAAACCTTGAAGGGCCCACTTCATGGAGTTGTTGTTTCTCTCAAAGACAACATCAATGTTGCCGGTTTGGCATCTTCTATGGGATTTGTGGGGTTGGCCTTTGACATTAAGACAGAAAGTTCCACTTTCGCTAAACTCTTGAAGCAATTGGGTGCCATTATTCTTTGTAAAACCAATACTTCCTGTGGTATGATCTACTCTGAAACCACAAACGTTTTATGGGGGAGAACATTGAACCCATTTGGCAGACAATGCTTGAACGTCGGTGGTTCGTCTGGTGGTGAAGGTGCACTTGCGGCTCTAAAAGGTAGTTGTTTCGGTATAGGAAGTGATATCGGTGGTTCTGTTAGACACCCCTCAGCTTTGAATATGGTATTTTCTTTGAAGCCCAGCTCTGGAAGATTCCCGAAGTTTGGTACAGTTTCGGGCCAGGAGGGACAGGAATCTATTGTATCAGTATATGGAATAATGACTCGAAGTTTCGAAAACCTTGACTATGTCACCAAAGCTGTTATAGGAGCTAACCCTTTTCTGTTGGACGCAAGCTGTATACCTTTGAGATACACTCCAGTTGAATTGCCTGCTAAATTGACCATAGGTTTTATGAAGTCTGACGGGCTTACTAGTGTCACATCACCTTTAGTTAGAGGCTTGGAGACGGTGAAGGACTTATTGAAGAAGAGAGGACATACGATAATCGAGTGGGATGATACATATTTCAAGGATATAAGAGATACTATTTATCCGTTCTATGGGGCCGATGGGATGAAACATGTCAAGTCAATTCTTAGCAGGTACAATGAACCACCAGATTATCATATTGTGAATTCGTTGGCCCTGGCCGAGGATATGTCAGTCTCGGATCTTTGGAAGAGCCAAAAGCACAGAGCAGAGCTTGCTCAAAGGTATTTGGAATTGTGGAAGAATGGTGGAGGTCCTGGTATAAAATTGGATGCAGTTATTTCAGCTTGTTCTCCTTTTCCCGCTTGTTTATGGAATAAAATCACTCCTCAACCTTTAAATTCTATTTGGAATGCTTTAGATTACAGTTCCGGAACCTTTCCTGTCACCCGTTGTGACATATCCATCGATAAACCTATGGAAAAAAGCAGCTATATATCAGAAACGGACAAGTTTGTTCACGAAACATATGCTTCCAACCTCGAAAAGTTTCACGGAGGCCCTGTTTCGCTACAACTTATTTGTGGAAAGTTAGAAGAGGAAAAGTGTACTGCGTTGATAGGCTATGTCAACGATTTGTTGAAGCAGCAAGCTTAATATATTAGATTTATCGCATATTAATTAAAAGTTCTTATAAAACATACCTAAATTGATGGTTGGTGATATCAGTTTTATCCAACATCCCGTTGATAATACCTTCCAACCTCTCATCTTCGTTCACAGAAGCATCTACAGCACCGTACTTCTTGTCTCTGCGTCTGTTCTCCCACATCAAATAAAGCCTTAATAACACTCCTACCACGAAGCAAGCACAGAAACAACCCAAATTGGTTGCAAGGGCTTTAGTGTATCTAGGCGCATCATTGCTTTGGAAGCAAAATGGACCAATGATATTACCAGTAGCAAAGAAGATCAACAATATCATACTCATGGATGCTCTCTTCGTATGACCGGCATAATTGGAACCAAGGACAGAAAGAGTGAAGGGCCAAGTAACAGCATAGGAGTTTATCATCCAGTAGGCGAAAACCCTCCCCCATTTGGCACCATGGTCCTCCGTTGCATAGACAGCTGATAAACCTGCAATCGCAAGTAAAAGTGGGAAAGTCATACCGATGGTTCTAAAGTTATTATACTTGATGGCAAAAATGGAGAATATCAACATCTGACCGGACGAAAAGAAAGAACTTCCAACACCAACTGCAATACTTTGAAGATTACTGTGGACAATATCAGCGAGAACAAGGGAGCCGAAGTTAGTCAATCCACCATTAGGGATCATCGAAAAGATAATAAAGGCCACCATTAACCAGGTTTTTGGGTCACAGACACATTCCCAGGTTTGGCTCCATACCCATTTATGGGTGGCAGTACCCATCATATTCTTAGAAACTCTCTTAACAGCAATGATCTTTTCTTCTTCGTTCAAGAAACGGGCTTTACCAGGTGAATCAGGAATGAAGGTAAACCACAAGCCTCCAATGATGAAGGAGCAGAGTCCCAACACCAAATAGATTAATTGCCATTCCTTCAAACTGCTATTGTGTGCATGTCCCAAACCATAAGATACGAATCCAAATATAACATTGAAAATACCTTGCATAGAACCCCACACCATAGTCCTACCAACTTGCTCCTTACGGGTGTAGAACAAAGAGCAGAATAAAACAAAACCACCCGAAATTGGTGCTTCAAAGACTCCTAAAAGAAACCGGCAAACCAAAATTCCAGCGTAGTTTTTACAGCCAATATGTGCCAACATAATAGTACCCCAACCTATGGTGGTACAAGCTATAACTTTACCAGCAGGAAACCTTTGAAGAAGGTACGAAGCAGGGTACTGAGCTCCAAGATAGCCAAAATAGAAGATCGAGGACACCCAGGAGTAGTCATCTCCTACCAATCCCAAATCCTCTTTAAAAGTGAACAAAACTGCCCAACCTAAAGCAGCTTTATCAACGTAATTGATACCATATAAGATACAAAGAATGGGAAGCATATGCAAATCGATCTTTCTTGCAACCCTCAGACTCTCAGCAGGATCGACATCGCCGTTTAAACCACCTTTCTTGAAATACTCAAATTCTTCATCCTCAACTTCTTCCACTGGAACAACAATGTTAGTTTCTTGTGATTGAGATTCAATTATAATTTCCTCTCCACCGCTTTTGGTATGCGTAGCTTCGCTTGACATAGTTGATTATTGTTTCGAAATAAGCCGTTCAACGGCTAATTTATAGAGTGCACCTGAAAGCTTTTCATTTGAATTTGTCAGGTCAGTTATTTCATCGGCAGATTAGACCAAGGTTCCGATCTCTGCTTTATCTGTATTGTTATCTGCCACGCGGAATTTCCGATGCTTACGTTTCAGATTTCCTTTATTCATGGTTTACAGCTCATGTATGTCTGCTACAACAGTTGACTCTAAGACCGGTTCTATAGATGTATAGCCTGTTACTGTACACTAACTGTAACATCGTAATCAGGTTCCTTCCATTTAAACATTAACAGCTCAACTTGAAGTTGGGACGGAAATTGCCTAAATGGGGCGGAAACAATGGAATTTGCATATTTGAGATTTTAAAACAACGTCGGCTGCTATTTCCATCAATACTGGTTATGGTAGGAAGAGGAAGTTTGATAAAATTGAAAGCTTTCATTGGACCACTTCCTCTTATCCAACGGAGATGGGCAGTTCTAATTGGTTTTGATAAACACCTGTTTTATAGGCAGTGCGGCTGATCGATGCAGTTAATACGCTAAAGGAAAAGCCTCTGCTGTCAGACGCCTACGGAGTATGAGATGTACAAAGTCGTGCTCCCCACAGAATATATCTACTTAAAACTCGGTATATTTGGGCAGCCAAACAATTTGTTCAGATATTTTCGTCATGTCGAAGTTACCTGAGGTCAATGAAGCTCAGAGTTTGGAGTTTCTTTCCAAGTTTATTCAAATTCCATCTCAGTCTAGACAGCCTGGTGAAATTGATGCCATCAAATATATGACCTCAGCACTCAAAGAGATTGAATTAGATGCAGACACAATTCATTTCACTGATAAGACAGATGGCATGCTTCGTTGTAACTCGGTGGGGGTATGGAAAGGATCCGGAAAGATTAAAGAAAGCAAGAAGCTTCTTTTCAATGGACATGTTGACGTAAACCCTGTAACTGAAGGATGGACAGTGGATCCATATGAAGGGAAATACGACAAGGCCGAAAAATATTGTGAAGGTGATGATAAGTTCATTTACGGAATTGGGGTTTCTAATATGAAGTCAGGATGCTGTGCATATTACATGGCTGTTAAGACTTTGAAAGAAGCTGGCTGGAATGTCTCCAAGGACGTTACGTTAACCTACGTAGTCGGAGAATTACAAGGTGGTGCAGGAACAGTAGCCCTTTTGGAACAGAAGAAAATAACTAAGGAATCTGCTGACTATTTTATCAATTGTGAACCTACAGATGTGTTTGGTCTTGTAATGCATGCTGGTTCTGCTATATTTGAAATCAATATTATTGGGGACACTAGGCATATGTCCAAAAGAGAAGAAGCCACAGATGCTATTTTGTGCTCAATGGAGGCTATAAAGAAATTGACGTATATGACATTCTCAGATCCAAAAAGTGATATGCATAAGAGTGTAAATAGGTGTCACGTGGGAACTATTCATGGGGGATTGGGTAGGGCTTATGAATCTTGGAGACCACCTCAAGTGGCTGACTTTGTTACAATCACAGGAGCAGCTAGGTATGCACCAGGGCAAGATGAGAAAACGGTTCTTGCTGACCTCAGAGCCGAACTCGAATCTGTCAAAGAAAAGTATCCTAAGATGAAATACGAATTACTGCTTGTCCAGCATGATTTTATGCCTCCTTTTGAAGTTGATCCCAAAGCTGAAATTGTCCAAGCATTGAACAAATGTTATAAGGAAGTCCGTGGAGTTGATCAACCAACGGGTGCCTTGAAACCACCATGTTTCTATGGTAGTGACGCAGGCCATCTATATGAGAAATTGGGAATGCAAGGGATAGTTTGTGGACCCGGTGGAAAGTTTAACACTATGCCTGACGAGAAAGTCGATATAATCGACTATTTGGATTGCATTCGTATTTTTATGAAGGTGATCGTCGACTGTTGTGGAGGATACAAAGATTAGAGATACTTTTGTATCATCTTGGTGTTATATATAAAAAAGGTTTTTCTATGTTTAGGAATTTAGAGTTCTTTCAGCTTCTATCCATTATGCTTAGGAAAGTGTAAATGTAATTAAAATACCATACACCCATCTGATGGCTGGTCCAGACTTGGGTCGTATGCCGGTTTATCTCTTTTAAGTATCCTTCAACGATGAATACTCTACGTTCCCGAATTAATATACCTGCTGAGCTCAATCACACTGCCCATGTTTGGCAAATGCAACAAGTGATTCACATACTTACCATGCGAGTGACATTACTCTCTCTATTTTTTTCCTCTCATACAGATATATCAGTGACTTATAGCAAGTGTGTCACAAATAGTGACCTTTTATTGCAGTCTATTTGAGCATGTTCTTTCGAAACTGAATTCACATCATTTTATGAGCACCCAAAGGCATGTAAGATCACAGAATTACGCATTACTTTGATTGTTATTATCAAAGGCACATGAAGATGCTAAAGTACCATCCTTTTAGCCACAAAATCTTCTGAACGGGTGCAAAAAGTAGATGTTTCTTCAAGGCAATCATTGGCACAAAATTACCATCACTAATAAAGTCGTGAATCGTAAACTATGGTGATCAAACTCTGAAATACATCAGTTAGGCCTCGGAAGATAGAGAGACTTTTAACTGAGGCGAAGTAAGCATTTCTTGTTAGGTGGTGAAGACATCACAAACAAATACTCCCCTATGAGAGGAAACACTCCGAGAAAATCGGAGCGTTTTTCTGTTAGTTTTCGCAACCATCAACGAATCTGTAGCGAGAATCTGTGCAAGACTCCTGTTACTTTAGAGGAAACGAAACCAGCTGGTGACACTTCTTTCAGGTACACTCACAAAAAATGACTAACCTGCAACATTGGATGCTGATCCAAGGATTTCAAGAACCAATGGATCTCATGTGAAAATCTTACTTGAATTGGAATAAATTGCGCTTTTTTAAATTGAGGATCTGGTCTGATCGCTGGACCTTTCCAATCTGGACTTTTTCGGGTAATCGTCGATTATTGCTTGTCCCTTTTTCCGTAAGGAAAAGCATCGAAGGACGACTTAGAACACTACGGCCAGATGGCCATAAGAAAGCTCCCTCCTACATTACTAAGAGAAAGCGCCGTCTGAACCTTCATTATCGATTGAAAGCAGACAAGGTTTTTCAGTGTCAGAGGCAGAAATTTTCACAAGATTATGCAGTGTGCAGCATGCTCGAGGGACCTTTGGCGACATTGATAGACGGCTCCACGTCCCAATGACTCTGGTACCGAATAGTAATACCAAGCCCTATTCCTGGTGAAATGTATTAGGGGCTGTAAACGGCCTCGTTTGATCGTATTTTATTTCTAATATAACAGCTTTGTTAAGCCAAGAATTATATCTCGTAAATGAGATTCTCATTTAATGAATAAAGTTTCCCCAGATTTTTGTAGCTTCATCTCTATATGCCCTGAAAAATGGACCATAAAGCATGTTTATTGTTACAAGAGCTTCCATATAATGAGGCAAAGGAAAAGGTGGACACCTTGCATAGGTTGCAGAAAGAAGACTTGATTTCTGACACTCCGATTGGAAGATATATTTACAAAACACTTTTCGGAGAGGCACATCTTGGTGAACCAAATTTGACTTGGCCAGATATAAACTCAGTTTCGGACGATTATGTGTACAATGCGTACACACCAGAGCTCGTTCAGCTTCTCCGAAAATACCCGTTTTGCTGCCCAGAGAAGTTAATAATTCATACCACTGATGAGTTCAAGAAGCTTGTTCAGCATGAAGATAAGCCACTCAAAAAGTGCAAAACCATACAGTTAACCTTGAATAAGTTCTACTGTTTGAAATCAGTTGAGGCCGATGTGTTGCAAAAAATCACAAGTTTGACGGTTCCAGAAGAAGAAATCAAATCTAATGCGACGGTGACGTTGGAAAACTTGACGACCCTTGAAGTTTTCGATTCCAAGTCAACTTGGAAATGGCGTTCATACGAGTACTCGGAACCATGCACAATTTTCCAAGAAAAGAAAAATTTGACGAAGTTGCAAATCGAGTCCAACATTCCATCAATGATCGGTGATATTCCATCCACTTTGAAGAGTCTTTCACTTGTCTGTGTAAATGTTCCACGGGACTTCAGAAATTTCTCGAAGTTCACCAGACTAGAGGAGTTGGAGTTATTTGTGCCTACTACCACCAATGCTAATGAAGTTCATGAAGTTTTCACGGAAACCTCATATCCTGACCTGTTAAAGCTGTTATCAATCCTCTCACCATACGACGAAGGTGATGGCAAAATTCGTTTGCAAAGAATAGTATTCCCCAAAGTAGAGAAAATCAAAATTGCAGGCTTTTTTGCTTTCGAAGTGGAGATTGCTGACCCGGTTTTTCATGAGTCTTTGGTGAAGCTTGAAGTAGACACTTTGGATGTATTTTCTGGAGACAAATGGATATTGTCCACTAAGCTAGAAGAATTGACTGTAGTTTCTGGGGAGTTGAAGCCTGCGTTTTCCCACTCGTTACCTCCAACATTGAAGAGGCTAAAATGTGATGAGATCGAACTTGGCCCGAAGGATTTGGCTCTGAGAAAGTTGGAGAACCTCATTGATTTTGATATCTTCAGAGTGGGTGATGGGTTCGTATTCCCACCTAATCTCAAAAACTTGAAGATCTACTCGTTTCCAAATCAATCAGACTTCCCTAACGGTCTTGAACAGCTTGTGCTAGTTGAAGGCACTGAAAACCTAGACCAGAAGTGGAAGCAGCTTTCATCTTTAAAGACTTTGGTAATCCATGAGGTCGGCTGCATTGAACAACCGTTGAAATATCCACCCCACTTGTTTCATTGTGAGTTGAAGGAAGTATTCAGTCCCACCCTTGAAGTGGAATTCCCTGACTCTTTGGGAATTTTGAAACTCTACAATTGTGATTTCAAGAAGATTCGGCTTCCCAAGAAACTTTCATTGCTTGAATTAAGTGATACGCCCTTCAAAGATCGTATCCTGGAATATCCTATGTCCTTGAGATCGCTTCAAGTACTCTCCTACGATATTAACAAATCTTTTGCATTGGACTTGACAAAAACCAGACTTGAGGGCTTCTCAATTGAAGCGCCTCTTTGTAACTTATCTCTAAAACTACCTTCTACAGTGACTAGGATTGTTATTAATGTTTTCAAGTTGGCAGACCTCAAATACGACTTCAGAAATGCATGTGTTGTTCAGGTTGAAGAACAGCAAGAAGTCCAGGTTCTGGAAAAGCACACTAGCTCTTGCTGTGTAGTCAGCTAATGTCTTGGTAGAGGACAGAGCTCACAGGCAAATTTCAAGATAAACTACATGAAAGCGTATGACTTTTGCAGCCAATAGTGCTGCAGCCAAACTAATGCAGGCGCAACCAAAGAACTCTGACTTTTCTAGATAATACTCTAGCTAAAAATACACAACACTCTTAATCCATCTAACACATCTGCCGACTACTTACATAAGTCGCCGTAATTCTCACCCTGCGACATCCCGATTAGAAGGCCAAGCGTATGCAGATGGGAAACGGCGCAAATATACATTAGATGCATACAGATCCCGAGGAGTTCTATTGTCAAGCAAAATAAATCGGTTTTATACCAATTGCCCGAAGAAAGGTTCAGGTCCAGGGCAGAACGCTTCCATATCCCCAGAGTCATCTTGTCAATATATCGATTTATTGTTGCTGTCAAGTTGCTTCGCAACTAAACGTGGCGGCAGATCCCTAGTACAGAAAAAAAAAACAACCGTGGGACTTGGCTTACGGACCCTGCAAATAGTGCACATCGCAGGCGGTACCTTCCTTAGGCTGGGAAATAAAATAAAAATAAAAAAAGACGTGTTACGCAAGCATGTGAAAGTTGCTGGCCGGGTCCACACATTGGATTTCTCGTAGCTATATAAAGTAGGAAATCCCTAGAGTATTTCAAATATTCCAAGCTTTCAGAAGTTACACACTTGCCAAACTTAACTTCTTGTATTATTATAAAAGACTCCCAAAATCCACTCCAATCAAGCTGGACCTATTGCATAAAACACCTCATCTGATAAGAAGATAATTATTTTTCTCAGAAAAACCTCCTGAATAAAATCCATCTACATTATTTATAATTACCATGTCCAAGTTCACCTCCACTTCCATTAACCACGTCAAGTCGTACTCATTGGTCAGTAAGACCATCAGCTACTTGTCCACCTACGGATACGTTGTTGCTCTTTACAACTATTTTCAAGCCCTTTCTTCGAAAGCAATTGATTACGCTGCTACCTATCCTAAATTAATAGACGGCTTAAGCTTCTTGGATTTGAAGTTCAACGAGCTTGTTTTAGATACCTTGGACTGGGCACTCAAGGTTCCATCGAACGCCGTGGAGTATTTTCGTCTTAAGGTTTCGAGTATCTTGAACAAGTTCAACAGCTTCTACTTGAAACAAGTGGACTACTATTTCCCCAAGGCTGAAGCGTCCTTGAAATTGGCCGAGCTGGAGCTTTCCAACACCTACGCTATCACCGGGGAATTGGTCACAAGATCTAAGACCACTGCCGTCGATACCTACGCCGGTGCTTCCAACTACTTGGTCGACACTTACAACAAGCAGTATAGCACTGCTACTGGTTCTAATGAGCTCAGTAAGAGAGTGTCGGTGGCCGTAGGAACTTCCAAGGCTTTGTGGACCGATTTGAATTCCAAGTTTGTGGCCCCGATCAAGGCTTCTACCACTAGTTACGTCAACGACGTGGCCACTCAAACCAAGAGCAAGGCAGATTCTCTTATCAGTGATGCCAAACACGGGATTCCATTTTTAAACGGGTCGGTTGAAACAGCCGGTGCTGCTCCTGCAGTTCCTGCAGTTAGTGCTTCTGCTTAGGTTGGACAGGGGCTGTCTTTTTTTGTTTATTGTTGCCTGCTTTGCAGGATATTCTTATCTGTTGTACAAGGGTTTACTGTTTTTAATTGTTATTTAAGGTGCTCTTATTGTGAATTGATTTCTACAGCTTGGGTTTAGTGCTTAATATACTGCGATTTTAAGGAAACGTTTTGATGTAGTTTATGCCTCCCACACACTGGGGGACCGTTAATTGATTAGGGAGTAACTTGTTGACGTCAACACCGATATTCACCGTTTGCGGAATCATGTCGTGCTCAAGCATCAACCCTTGTTTCCTGGTCTTGATTAACAAGTCGATGTCGACCCTCACTTGTGCTTCGGTCTTGGACTTATCGTTCAATTTCCAGTCAAACGTATCGATGTCCCACAACACATCCTGCATTCCAAACTGTCGAACGATAGAACGGACCCGGTTGTCGAGCCCCCCATAAGGAGGCCGGAACCACTTGGGAAGATGGTTGCCCGTGGCGTTCATGGCCCAAATACTCCACTCTATTTGGGCTATAATTTGTTCGTTCGACAAGCTAGGTAAGAACTTATGGGACCAGGTGTGGGATGCCATAACATGACCCCCGGACATAGCCTGGCGGTATAAGTCTGGGTGGCGAACCACGTTGTACCCCAACACGAAGAAAGTCGTTTTTGTCTGCAATTTGGCAAGAAGCTTGGCCGTTGCTGGGGTGGGTCCATCATCAAAGGTTTGAGACAAAATCGGACATGTATAGACGTCGTCAAATGCCACGCAGTTCTGGCAATCAAAAGAGCAACTACCGGGAACAAGTGCTTCACATTGGCCTTGGAGATGGACGGAAGCCGGCTCAATTTTGTGGAAATCAATGAAGTCTAACGGAATGTAGGGAGGATCCAAACCAGGCCACTCGTTGAGACCGGTGAAATCGGTGAGCCACTGGGGGAATGACAACTGGGGGGTTATAGGACGGGGCATGAGACTCGCGGGGAGCAGGAATGGGATGTCGAAGGCCGTTACGACCGAAAGGAATAAGAGGACCTTCATTTGTGCTGTTGATTCTTGTGTCAAAAGTTGCAAATGTGGAGATCGCGATTTAACGAGAACTCCGATGAGACCCCAACGATGTACGGCTGTTGCTGGTGTGTGACTTTGGGAGTGTTTCAAGAGTGCTTCGTCGTAGCGGGAGACACTTCAATTGTGGCCCTACAATTGTGTGTTTTGGAGTACGTGGTGGGTATAGGTGTAGCTCGTCACATGTGTTTCTGAACTATTTCTTCTTCTTTCTTACCAATCCAGATAAGTTATTCACCTGTGTCCGTTTCACTTCATTCACCTTGTTGTGCAAGTATTGACCAGTGAGGTCAGTGTACTCAAAGTGTTTGTAATGGAGCTTCAAGAAGAAAGGAAGTTTGGTATTTACCAAGAGTCTCACGTCGTCGCTTATACTGAAGTCCTCTGATTTGATAACCTTAATCAACTGTTTGTAGTGCCTATTGGTTAGCAAAACACTGTGCAGTGCATCTACACCGTCGGATTCCAGTGGCTCCTGATACAGCCTCACTTCCAGTTCACAGCCTACGATCCCCACAACATTGCCTAGTCTGAATTCTTGTCTGAATCCCAATTCTTCGTAAAACTCAGGGACATTGAGCTTTAATCTGTTCTCTATAACTAGAAATTCCAAAAACCTGGTCTTCGGGTCGTCTGGAAAGTTGGGGATATTGTAGACAGCCAACTGGTCTTCTCCAAACACCGATCCAATTTCCCAACCTGGTAAGAGGTACGGTTTGGGATTAAGGGAGCCCGGGATCAAAAGTTTCTTGGTGAACTTCATACCAGTCAGTTCTAAAGTGTCATTTATCAAGTTCAACCACCATCTGAGTAATTTGTCCCCGTCTATAAGATGCTTGTAGGGATTTTTACTACTCTCTGGAAAGAAGTACTGGTTGGAGGATTTGGTGAAAAGGGATATCTTCGTAATGAACTTGTCTGTAAGTTTTATGGTTTTATAGTTGGGCTTCAGTGGTAACAATAGCTTGTTTATTTTCTTGATAGTCGACAGCTTAGGGGCCTTCAAACGATATGTCAATGACTTATGCGTCAATGACACCAAGTACTTAAGAAACCGGTTTATGAGCTTATTGGCATTTATCTTTGTATCCACAAGACCGGTGGTATCCACCTTGGACACAAACAAGTACTGTGTGTTTATTTCAGCAATTGTGAAATAATTGTAGACTTCTATTCCAAATAGCACCAAGTCGTCACTGGAGATCAAGAGCAAAAAGTGCTTGATTTTAACGGTCAATTGAGGTTTTGTAGCCGAAGAAAAAACACTGTTGTGCTTTATGAGATTGTTGCATTGCTTAGGCTCGGACTCCACGTGTAAAAGTCTAAACCGGAGCCCTTGGGGAAGTACTTCCTCAAGGTCTTGAAGTAATGTCATAGTTGCATTTTTCAGAAAAACATTTATCGCGTTCAACTAATGTACATTATAAGATTCTACACTACTCGATGGAGTGTTCGGCCACCAAGTTCGGCATTCCCCAGCAGCTGTAACCACAAGACTTTGCCGTATAGCACAAGCCTTCTGTCTCTATGCCGTCGTAGCCTTCGAGCCGGTCCCAAGTGGTACCAATTATGTAGTTTGGGGGAAATTGTATTCCCTGCTTGTAGATGATGGACTTGGCGAAAAGTATGGCTCCTCCTACGCTGTCGAGCTTTATAGCGAAGTTTGGCTGCATTTCGGGATCAGAAGCTTTCTTACCCTGAACCCGTTCCATAAAGGTGTCGAAATGCATCATTTTGCCTGGCACATCTCTGGGAACGTAGTCCCAGTGTTCCCAATCGCCCTTATCCATCTTGTCAAACTGTTCTTGGTTTGGCTTAGTTCTCAGGCCGGCCCACGAGTTCTTGTCATAGTCAGGATTTGACCCACGCTGGACTCTAGGTACCACTATATCGTGGCCCGTATCGATGAACTGTTTGAGCATGTCTTCGTGCTGAAGCTTTACGATATCGCTATCGATAAATAAGGTGTACTTTTCGTTGTCAAGAACATTGTTCAATACAAAATTTCTGCTTCTGGCAATAGTACGACGACGTAAGCGTTGTACACTATCGTCATGTCTACTCCCACGATTAAGTTTGGAAAAGGACTCTTCAATGAATGGTGCATTAAGAATTGTAACTTTGTGCATATAATGTTGCATGTTTCTGTAATTCAACTCCTCAAAGAGCTGCTTAAAGTAATTGTGCACACGATTGAACTCGGCCTCATCGCCAACAAGCAATCCCAAGGACATCTGGTTATCACTGAACTTTATGCTGCTCACGGTGTTCAAAAAGTCATCGATGCACCTATCTTTGCCGTATGATCCGGAAGCTCCAACCGTCGATAATACAAGTACAGTATCTTCTTGGGTCGCATACGGAGAGATGCTGTTTACAAACACAACCTTCTTGTATTCATCTTTGAACTCCTGAACACTGTAAGTCCGTCCGTACAGCTGGATTCCCGTTTGAAAAGCTAACAAGGACACCACCATAATCCCGGAAAGGGCCAATGCTACAAATACACCAGGACGTTTCATACAGAAAACAAAAAAAAACCAAGACGTTTCTGAGCAGCTAAAAAAACACACAGTTGGATTTGAAATCTCCAAAGTCAACAACTACAAACAAATGCCTCATCTAAGGGATGAGAGATGGCTTATGAATCTACGGTTGTCATTAAAAAAAAAAAAAATTCAAAATAAGTATTTTTAGCAGCTACACGTAGCCCACGTTTGGATGTTGACGTCCTGTAGAATGTGTTGTGATCGTAGCCTTTGTACCATCTCTCGACTTCAGGAGAATCTCGGTGTTTCCAGATAGTGGGCATAGGGCTGGCAAATGATGGCCCAGAGTGGAAATTGCTAGAGAGCCCGAAGGTAAAGATATGCAGGTGAACGACGATCTTTTTTTAGGTTCTGTTGTCTGTGTATAGTTCCAAAAATAATCCGCTCATTTCCTGAACCGAATGTGGATCACCGAGCTAATCTCCCTGATTGGCGGCCCCTTTCGAGGAGCACGCGAGAAAGAAGGAGGAATAGCTGAACTATGTATGAAGGATGCCACATATGACCAATCTAATTTCGAGACGGTCCCCGACCAAACCTTTTTCATCTTTCCATGATAGACATTTATTTTCTATTTACATTGCAGGTCATTCCAAGAACCTTAGCTATACAAGAACCATAATTAACACCACCAAATATGGGATTGGATTTGTTACTAAACCACCTCATTGATGATTTTGGCTGCATCCTTATAAGTTTTCAATAAGTTGTAGCATTTTTCTCTTTCGATTTGAATATTTTCATCCTCAACCAATAAGTTATCGAAGAGCTTCTCGTTATACAACTTGATGACCAATTGGTTTTGAATATTATCCCTGATAAAGTTCACCAACAAGCACATAATCAGCTTTGGAACTTGGTCCTTGATGATTTCACGAATGATGCTGAAGTAGGAAATGATTAATCTGCGGATCAACTCACATTCCAATTGCTCTTTCTCATTCAACTCATTGATGCTCTCATCGATCTCAAACGACTCGTTGTTGTTGATGATTGTAGCTGTAGATGAAGTGGCCGAAGAATCGTTGTTGAATTGTAATGGCAATGTGTCATTGCTAGGAGGGAACTTGAATGGCGTGGGGTTCAACTGTGCTTGAGTGGTGAGATATTGTTGGTGAGTGATTGGGTCCTTGCCAAAAAAGTAATTCAAGTACGAGTCTGATGCTTCCTTCTCGGGAATATTGATAGATTCGTTGATTTTTGACGAAGGAACGTCCTCATCAATCTCATTGATATCTTCGATTTCATCACTGTCATCAGACACAACTTCGGGCTTTTTCACAGGCGAGCCATGTGTCTTTCTTTTCTCTTCCAACACCAATCTCATGGCAGTGGCAGCACCGACAAAGTTGGGATGGTTGGTGTTTATATATGACTTGTTGATTTCGATCAACGATTCAACGTATTTGATAGTTGGACCTAATCTCTCTCTTAATAAGTCACTGACCACCTCAATCAACTTCATCTGCAACTTGGGATATCTGTTGATTTCGATTCCGTTGCTACAGATGTTGTGGACAATCTTCATCAATTCTTCATAAACCAACTCCACACATTTCTTACTTGGCTCTTCTAACAATTTGATTTGGGGCTTAACCAATAAATCAAAGGCAAGTTCAGGAACAAACAATGAAGGGCGGGAGCCGGTGCTGTTACGAATAGCAGTTCTTATGTCTTTTAATGTCAAGTTGTGTGTTGGGTTGATCAGGGACAAGTCGTTACCAAACACTTCGTTATAGATGTGATACAACCTGGCACCACCACATAATTCCTTGGTGGAGATTTCATTAATGTTCGTACCTTCGATGGAGTTGATGAAATTCTGCGCAAACTTGGTCATCAAATTAAGAATCAACACCGACTTGTCTTCAATGACATCTAATGGACTTCCTCCATACTGAATCAACTCCTGTTCAGTTTGACCAATCAATGTGTTCAATTTGGCCTTGATATCAGGTAACTTTTCACGAATATGTGTCATTAAAATTTGATTCAACTTGATCGACAAATACTTAGTTCCACATTTATTAGCAATCGACCGATATGCCTGGTGGTTTCGGAAGAAAGCCTCTTCGTCGCCCAAGCTGTC
Source organism: Yamadazyma laniorum (assembly GCA_002109505.1). Classification (NCBI taxonomy): domain Eukaryota; kingdom Fungi; phylum Ascomycota; class Pichiomycetes; order Serinales; family Debaryomycetaceae; genus Yamadazyma; species Yamadazyma laniorum. The sequence continues at coordinate 49,213 of MVNT01000013.1, read as the reverse complement.
CTTTAACGATTTGTTGACGGAGATATCATACTGAGACCGGTTGATTATTCCCACGAATCCCAATCTTAAAGGATAAACATTGCCCTTCAAAATATCCAAAGCATTAGTTCCTTCGTCCATCAAGTCCAACTTGGTCAAAATACCAATGGTTCTCTTTCCCGTAGGATCGACTTGGCGAGCCAATTTCAAACTCTCCAGATTGACCAAATCGACGTTTGCAGGAGAAACAGCAAGTATGATACAATTTGGCCTGGAGATGAACTCCAAGATCAAGTTCCTGGTTTGCTTTTCGATGTCACCAGGCTGATCTCCAATAGGAACCTTGGTGATGCCTGGCAAATCAACCAAGGTCAAGTTCAACACCTTTGTCGAGTAAATCTTCAAGTTAATAGGGACCCTGTTGATGCCCTTATTATTTCCAGCAACTCTATTGGTTTCTAACTCAATTTCTCTCCTGATCTCGTTAAAGTCGTAGAACCTCTTGCCCGGCAAGTGCAAAAACTCCCCATACTCAACATCCACCACCAGCTTCGAAGAACTACTGGAGCCACCGCCATTCTTGGCCATGGTCAATTTCCTCAAGTGCTCTTCCAAGTTGATTTCCTTCAAGTCTTCGTCCTCGTCCTCGTTATAATACTCCTCACTCTCACTGTTGGACTGGCTGGTGCTACATGCGGCAAACTCGTCCTGCTTCAAGTTCACCAACTGCAAAATCAACGGCCGTCTCGTGACAATACCGGTGCCTCTGGGCAAGAAATCTTTTCCCACGATGTTCTCCAACACAGACGATTTCCCACACGACTGCGACCCAACCACCGCAAGAATCGGCAAGTCCAAGTCACTCACTTGTGTTGTGGTGACAATGTCTTGCAATTTGTTCACCACCGGAATAAGATCAGAAAACGACATGCTCAATCAATTGTCCTCTCAACTTCGTTGCTTGTTTTTTTTCAATTGAAAAAATCCAAATGACACAAACGTTGACGCGAAATGAAAAATCAACTTTAACAGAGTGGTCTTTAAACTATGAAGTGGACCATAGCAGCATGCATTCAAATTGTGCTCTGGGGGTTGTGCACGGCACTCAGTGTGGGGGAGATTCCCGCTGGGTGGGTCAACGAGCACTTTTCCCGGACAATTGACTTGAAAAAGAGCTATATTCGCGAGACGGTCTTGATCGAGGCTAAGAACGTCGATACTTCGCCCAACGACGAGTACTATTTTAGTTTACCCGATGGAATTGGTGCCATTTCGAACGTGACGGTGTTCAGTGCGTTGTTGGATGGCCAGCTTCCCGTGAAGCACGAGCCCTTAGGTGACAACTTATACAAGTTGAAGCTTCCCATTCCCTTGGCTACCAACTCCAAGGCCGACTTGCAAATTCGTTATGTTTATACGGACACTTTAAAGGCAATGCCTCCCAAGATCGGTTTGAGCGATATACAGACGCTATTGATCAGGGTGAACAAGTTCAATTACAGTCCTTATGTCACCAATGACTTCAGTGTTGTAGTGGAAGGAATGCACAAGGCTCAGGAAATGGACATTATTGTCGATTCTTTTGAGGAGCACGCCACGGTAGATGTCCCAGAAATTGCCAGTGTGACTGAGAACGAGATCTTAAGACTAGGTCCCGTTGATGACGTCAAACCATGGTCCGTCAAGCCAGTGGGTTTGTTGTATGATCACAATAGACCCTTGGGTAAAGTCCACAAGTTGGAAAGGAGTATCTGGGTGCCATCCAGTGATATCAATGAATTCCAAATCGAAGAATACTACGAGCTTTTTAACTCAGGTGCTGAATTGAAAGATGGGTTCTCGAGATTGGAGTGGTTACAAGGTAAGTACGAAACAGTTAGAAATCACTGGGCCTTATCCCACTTAGAGTTCCCAATGGGCGACGACTTGGAATTTGATGAGTACTACTTCACTGATAAGGTTGGAATGGTTACTACCCACAGGAAGATCAAGAATCTTTTGTTATTTGAACCAAGATTCCCATTATTTGGTGGCTGGAAATACAATTTCACTTTCGGCTTCAACCAGAAGCTGGACAACCATTTGAGAAAAGTTGACGATGCCACCTACATCATGAAAGTCCCATTGCTTAATTCGCCATTGGATCTCACGTACTCCAAGGTGGATTTGAGTTTCTATTTACCCGAAAGTGCAGAGTTTCTCAATGTCAGCTCGCCACTTCCATTTACCAACCTTCAAACTGACTTTGAAAAATCCTACTTGGATGTGAGTGACGGACACAAAAAGGTCACCGTCACCTTCGAAAACTTGTTTGAGGAAGTCAGCAAAATCGATGTGTTTATCACCTACAAGTATACTAAGGTAAACTACTGGTGGAAGGTATTGAAGATTGGTGGATTTGTTTTTGTGGGATTGTTGAGTTATTACTTGCTAAACTTGGTCGACTTGAGTCTTGAGAAGTAAACAACTCGTCAACTTAGGATATATATAATACATGCATCGTGCATTGCTGCTATATTCGTATCGTATTCGCTTTATGGTATTTCTGTGCTATATTCTATGTAGTGCACATTATTCTCCTTAGGCTAATGATGTGTTATTCTCTACAGAAACTTTAACTTCGTACGGATTCCTTATAGGCTCTTTGTTGTCGATTCAGAGTATTGGCTTGTATTATTTGCTATTGTTTTCTGTATTGCATTCGCTATAGGATCTATGTAGGAAATATCTGTATCGTACTATCTACAGAGATCACTGTGGGGTTTCACAATATTCCGTTGGTAATCAACACCGTGCACATTTTATAGGGTCTAGTCTTTAAAAGTAGTTCGAGTCTTTGATGTCAATGACGTATTGTCTCCTGAAGTAGGCTCTTTTGAAAAAGAAAACTGCCAACAACAACACCACGAAAATCACGAGGAAGTTGTAGTTGGAAGTGGGCCCAATATACTCTACCGTTTCCGCTGTCTCCAAAGCAGGAATATCGTTCTCGGTGACTACTCTGGTGTCGTGAAGAGTCTCCACAGAGATATCGGAAATAGTCCATTCTTTGACAGGGTCCGAGCCCGACACTTCGGCCAGGTTCAACGCCTCCAACACCTCAAAACCGTCTACAAGTTGCCCGAACACCACATGGTGTCCGTCAAGCCACGGGCACGCATTGGCGGTGGTGATGAAAAACTGGGCTCCATTGGTATTTGGCCCGGAATTGGCCATACTAAGCCGGCCCACTTTTCTATGGTTGATCTCAAAGCTTTCGTCGTCAAACTTGCCCCCGTATATCGACTTCCCGCCCGTTCCATTGCCATTCTCAAAGTCACCACTTTGCACCATGAAGTCCCTGATTATCCGGTGGAACTTGGTGTGCAAATACCCGTATCCGTTGGTCATGCTGCTGAGCTCCACAAAGTTATTCACGGTCCTGGGAACTACCGTCCCAAAAAGAGAGAGCACCAATTTCCCTACCACGTTGGTCTGCAACTGATTGGACTCGGTGTCAGTGTACCTCGATGTGATTTCGAACAGCACCTTGTGGGTGACAGGAGGATCACCCGACAAGTGTGTCATCTCGTCCGGCGAGAGCATCGACGTGGGTGCTCCATAGGCAAGGGCCACCAAGATAGCTGTTATAATGTTCAATACGTGGAGCATTGTTTAAGTGAAAAATTCTACGCGGTGATCTATTTATGGATCGGAGCCTATGGAACAGGGTCCAATTATGGCCCCAACGGGAAACCGTGGAGCATGCCCAACACGATTACTGGAGGAGTACCAGCTAATCCAGGGTTGCAGGGCTCCAGCAGAGCAACACCAGAGACGTCGGCCGGAGTCTAATGTCGCAACCATGTCGCGTTAGACACAATGTCGCACCTATGTAGACTTCGCACTGACAAACTCGAAAGTGGCAATTAAGTGGACTACTAAACATGAACGGGATCTCAGTTGATGTCAATCACTTAAAGAAGGGCGAAGTGTCGATGGGAACGTCGATCATGGCTGTCCGGTTCAAAGACGGGGTGATTTTGGGGGCCGACTCCCGGACCACCACTGGCTCCTATATCGCCAACAGAGTTACCGATAAGTTGACCCAGATTCACGACACCATTTACTGTTGTCGAAGTGGATCCGCCGCTGATACCCAGGCGGTCGCCGACCTGGTCAAGTACTTCACGCAGCTTTACTCGTCGCAATTGCCGCCCGGAGAGAAGCCCACCACCGAATTGGTGGCGCATGTTTTCCAGGAGTTATGCTACACCAACAAAGAGATGTTGACGGCAGGAATTATCTGTGCCGGTTACGACGATGAGGAGGGTGGATCGGTTTTCTCCATTCCATTGGGAGGTTCTATCCACAAACAAGAGTATGCTATTGCTGGGAGTGGTTCGGGATTCATCTACGGTTGGTGTAACGAGAACTTCAAGACTGACATGACGAAGGATGAGACGGTGCAGTTTATCAAGACCGCATTGAGCGAGGCCATGAAGTGGGACGGTTCGAGTGGAGGAGTTGTGCGTATGGTTGTGTTGACAAAGGCGGGCGTAGAGCGGATGATTTTGTATCCCCACGAGATCAGGTGTTAGTGGAACTATTGACTCAAGGGATGATTTTGTATGCTCTCGAGATCGGGTGTTAGTGGTAGAGAGTGCTAGAAGCTGCTAGAGCTATTGACTCATATAGGCGATAGATGAAATACACGACGACCAGAAGGATATCTAGTTTACTTGATTATTTATTATTGTACTTATACAAGAGGTGAATGATAAATTAACAGAGAGTCTTGTAAAATCTGTAGTAGAATGGCTTGGAAGCGAGGAAGGCCCTTTCTTCAGCAATTTCTTGCTTCAATAAATCCAAGTCTAATTCTCTTCTTCCAGTGTCAATATCAATCTCGTCAGCTCTGAAATAGAATTTCCAGTTTCTGGTCCAGATCTTGTGACCAACCCAGAAAACAAGAACAACTGGAGCTGCCAAGAAAGCATTGAAGAATTCAGCAGCATCTGGCTGTCTACCTAATGGGTACAATGCCACCCAGAATTGCAAAGCAACCACAACAATATTCAAAATCATACCGTAGTAAGCTCCAAATAAACCACTTTGAGAAACGAAGGCGATTTCATCAAGCCCTCTACCTTGCACTTTCAAAGCTCTTCTAAATCTGATAAGACACAAATTAATGGATCCCCAAGTGAAAATCGACGACAAACCAGACAAGGCCAATAACCAACTGAAGACAGTACCCTGTTTCTTAGAGGCAGTGATGAACGCAAGTAAACCAAAGACACACTGCACAATAATAGCAACCAACGGCCTACCGGTCTTATCAATATAGCCGAGAATCTTAGGAGCTTGTCCAGCAGCTGCCAAAGCAGCCATGGTACGGGAGGAAGCGTAGACAGAAGAGTTTCCAACAGACAAAACAGAGACCAAAATGACCGCATTCATGACCGATGGCAAACCCTTGATACCAGCATCCTTGATAGCAATGACGAATGGAGAAGCATTGGCATCATAAGAAGAAGTACCAACCAATTCTTTGTCGGTGTATGGAACCAACAAACCAACCAAACACAAGGAGACAATGTAAAATAAGGTGATTCTCCAAAAAACTTGCTTGGTGGCCTTTGGTAAAGTCTTTCTTGGGTCTTGGGTTTCGGCAGCTGCTAAACCAACTAATTCAGTACCTCCAAAAGCAAAAGCAGCCGACACGAAATTGACACAAACACCCTTGGCACCATTGGAGAAAGCACCTGGGTCTTGCCAGTATTTACCACCAATGTATTCGTGATTTGGTCCACCCCCGGCAGCCAAAATCACACCCAAAAACATGAACCCCACAACGGCCACCACCTTGACAATAGAGAAAACAAATTCGGCTTCACCGTAGCCTCTAACACCAAAGAAGTTGATACCAACGATACCAACCCAAAAGATGGCAACAAAAACAGCCGGGTTAATATCTTTATTCCAGTAAGCACACACAATGGCTCCAGCCACCATTTCTAATGGAAAAATAACCAACCATTGCATACAGTAATTCCAAGCCATGGCGAAACCCCAAGATGGGTCAACAAATCTCGAATTGTACGTAACGAAAGCACCGGAAACAGGGAAAGTAACAGCCAACTCACCAAGAGATTGGACAGTACAGTATATCATAGTACCAATTAATCCATATGCAATCAAAACACCAGCCGGTCCACCATTAATCATGGCACCACCAGACCCGACAAACAAACCAGTACCAATAGCACCCCCAATAGCAATCATTTGTAAATGTCTGTTTTTCAATCTTCTACTCAAAGGAGCATTGGCAGTTTTGATGGCCAATTTCTCTGTTTCAGACAAGTTTGGGTCAATTCCTAAATCATTATCATCGAATCTCTTGAAGTTGTCGATCCATTTAGACCAACCTGTCAATTGGCTGCCCTTGTCTTGGGCATCGAAAGCATCGATGTAAACACCTCCATTTTTCTCCAAAGAATCTCCGTAGGCGTTTTCTTTGGACCTAATGTAGTCTAATTCTTTGGTCACCATTGTAAAAACTACCTTAGAAATTTCTCTTGACAAGTGTGCTTCTTATATAAGTTGCAAAATCCATTATTCATGGGTAGTGGGGTTTTTTTTCCTTTTTTCCACCTTTCTTTTTCTCGTACATCTATCGGCGTATGTGATTGGCTTGTTGTGCAACGATAAGTTGATAAGAAGCAAAAAGATCTGTCTAAAAAAAGTAGTGGACGAACGCCAAGCAGATAAGGAAATGCCTGCTGCAAAAGAAGCAGTAGACAGCTGGACCTGCTGTAAGTCAGAAGAGGAAGGGTGAGGGATAGCGCAAACTTGTCTGAGCAGTTGATGATACGGTAAGTTGAAAAGGAAAACCTGAATTTACCTCATCGATAGGTTGTGTTGTGGTAGTACAGCATGAACAAACGTTTGTGGACTAAGATACGATAGTGAGATTTATTCTTCTTTCGTCAGGTCAAGAATGCCGCTCGGAAGATAAACTACAAAAATCCCTTTTTGGAGATGTATATACAGGATCAATCCATCTTCACAGTTGCATTTGATAGCAGGTTTTACCGATGGGGATAAACGCTGCTTTCGACAACCACAGGAGGCCACCTATTCGTTGGTGATAACAATACAGTTCTACCATGCAGAGCGTATGTTGTCTGACTTTTGGAGATATTTTATTCGTTATCGTGTGGCGATTTGACCCGCCATCGTACCAAGCCTGACTTCAACGCACCTAAGCAAAAAGATTGTGAAATTGCCTTGCACAAAATGCCGTTTGTGAGAACAAGCGAACTGTGGAGGGATGGAAGAGTGCCGGAGAAACTTTTCAGAGGATATTGTCCGGTATGTAATCTCACAGCGAAAGCGCTGAGCCTTTTCAGTACCAAAGAAACCTGTGTGTTGGAGGCAGAGAGCTGCATCGTGTTATTGTAGAGTACAGTACAATTATAATGGAGACTACAGAGGGATTTCCCGGTGGTTTACCACTCGGACGTTCAGATGCGCATCAAGCATCTCCTCTGGTTGGGTTGAAACCGTGTTTTGTTTGAGTGCCTGAAGGCTGTCAATCCGGAGGTTTCCATAATCCACAACCTTCTAGTTTATACATATATATATATGTACGAGATGGCTCACGTACGTCAGGCCACAGTACCACAAATTTGTTTACTTCTGGACATCTCATCAAATTCGCTCTCCAATCATTGCCTATTTCGGCACCAAATCAAACCATCGATGGCTGCAAATGTGATACACATCAAGCAATAGGCCACACACGCAATGGTGTCCGGAGAACGCTACACAAAGGGCCTACTCTTTACCCCACTGCAAACTGGATACCCTGCTATCCTAATCTCTTACCAGGGAACTCTCGCCAGACCCAGATTTCAGCCGCATCTTCACCCAAAAAAAAAAAAAAAAACGCCTATGACATCTACTACAGATAGGGCCAACACGAAGGCTCCCTAACTTACATGTGGCCACTCGAAGATTTCCTTGTCGTACAGGACAGAAAACCCCAGAAACTAAATGTCATACAACTATCTAACAGGTGTCGCCCATTAGAGTGCATGTCTACAAATAACCGTGGCCGCAAGAGATGTCGCAAAACTATACCATCTACCACTGACTCCGTTGGCCACTTACCTCCGGTGGCCAATCATGGGCTCCAATCCTTTGACTCCAATACTCTGACCCAATACTTCGACTCCAATACTGTGACACCAATACTCACACTATCTCCGGAGCTGCATGCGACTGATAGTTGATCGCTTTGTCCCTTAAAGTTAGGTACACTTTCCTGTTTGGTCGTGGGAGGTATTGTTACCGCGCTCTGTTTATTGTTTGTTATGCACCTTAAATGCTAAAATGTCGCAACCTCCCATGTGCTCATTGGAACGCGCACCTCAAGTCGCTCAGCAACGTTCAATTGTCTTGTTCCCTCTATGATCATGCACAGGAGACTCAAGCTGATGGTTATCAGGGTGGTCGTGTTGGTAGTCGGGCTTTCTTTGTGCTACCAGCTTATTTTAGCACGGGATCGCTTGGGGCTATTGGCCGAACCGTCAGTCCTTAAATTGCTCAGGAAAGCCTCGACTGTTGAATTTGTAGATGATATAGCATTCCACAAGCAGAACGACGTCACGATTAATGCAGCTAATTACAACAACATCTTCACAAAAGTGCCCTACCAGGATTTCATGGCATTTAGTGCCACTTCCAGATGTGATCTTTTCTTCCAGAACTTGTATTTGGCCGAACCCCAGTGGTTCATCGACCCTAATGCCGGCTTCGATTATAGGAAAGATTATTTCAAGCCGTTTGAAAAGTTCAAGGTGGAGCAACTCAAAAGATTACAGGAGGACGACAAGGATGTCGAAGTCGACGACACAAAGCTCAGGGAGGATTACGACGAGGTGTGGTCAGGCATTCATCGTCAAGAGCAAAGGATTCATGATTACTTCACGAACGTGCGTGTGTTCAATAAGTGCTATCTTGAGCAAGCTGAGTCGTCACTTTTGAACATCAAGGATCTCTCTACGAGGTTGTTCCCGTGGCTTAGCTTTGAGTATCCCCAAGTCGAAGATCACGAAGGGAAAAAACACCCAATGGTTGATGAGCCCGAAACATTGGCTCTTCCTTGGTTGCAAAGGTTTCGAAATAAGTTGTCTGGCAGAGGAATTGTCATGACTATTTCAGACGGCCATGTTGACGATGCTTTGAGGTTGATTCGTAACTTACGTTATTCCTTCAATTCTCTTCCGATACAAATTGTCTATATGAAGAACTTGTCAGAAGAGTCCAGGGCCAAAATTGTGCATTATGCTAGAACTCTGAATATGGAGGATCTCGGGTTTCTGCCGTCACCCAATGTGTTGCCACCCCAGGAAATTTATTTTGTTGATGTTTCTCGATCCATTAATCCAGCTTACCTGAATAAATTTGAAGGCTTTGGCAACAAAATTCTTGCAACCTTTTTCAATACCTTCAGTGAAATGATTCTTCTCGACGCTGACACGGTGCCTATCAAACCCCTAGTGGAGTTCTTTGATATGCATAGATACAAGACCAATGGAACGCTTTTCTTTAAGGACAGGAAGGCCGTTGAGTATAGACCGAAGAACGACTTGGTATTTTTCAAGAAGCTACTTCCTTCAAAGTTTGATACATTAGCATTTGGCATTCCTCAACCGACCAACTACACCCTTGACCGGGACTTTTTTCATGGCTTGAACCATTATATGGAGAGTGGCTTGGTAGTGATCAATCGTAAAAAGCACTTTTTCCAAGCAATTATGATGGCTCAAATGAATTTCATCTACCCTATAAATGCCAGGGTCTATGGTGACAAGGAGCTATTTTGGTTAAGTTTCATAATGATTGGAGACGAAAATTACTCTTTCAACAAACATTTCCTGGCGGCTGTTGGAGATATCACGCCTTTGGAAGAGAGGTTTGAAGATTTACAGAAGGCGAAGACCATCAAGTCTCAAGAATTGTGCTCGAACCATCCAGCACACATTAGTGATGAAGACGATCATACATTACTCTGGTTCAATTCAGGATTCAAGTTTTGTGGCCAGAATTTCGATGCCTCAGCGGAATTCGAGAAGAAAAACAGGTATACCAACTTGAAGACATTGAGTGAGTTTGAAACGTTCTTCAATAACAGACTCATAATAAAGTACGCCGTGATTCCCCCTTCAGAAATACTAACGGTAGATCACACTGACGGCGAGAGTAACCGAGCCTGGTTGAATATGGGCCAGTACTGTAACGGTTATACATGGTGTGCTTACTCGTCGATAGGCAATGATCCAGATAGCGATAAAGCATTACAGGGATTGTTGATAAAATATTCTCCCGAAGAAGTCAGTTCGTTTACAACCCTTGGTGATGTGTGGATGTTGGACTTTAAATAGTCAGCGAAAATCTAAGCAAACGATGCAGTTGAAGCTTCCAAAAACGGTGATTTAGGAGGAGTAAACAAGCCTCACAATACCATTAAACCCTAGCAGTGCAATTTTCTGGGTGACTACTTGTCTGCCTAATCTCTGTATAATCACCTTCTGTATATTATTTGGCCCATAGGTCTCTATTTCGAATTTCTAGCACAATGTATATGGTGATACATTAAATTTGCAGCCATTATGGTTTTTCAAAAGCGCGATTGATTTTTCACTTCTCTATAAACATTCCGTCCGGTGATGGAGACATTCACAGATCTACTTTACGCTTGCCGAGTTGGTGACTTAGAAACCGTGGCGATACTCCTTGATACCCCAAACCTCGATGTCAACAAAACTGATGAATGGGACTACTCTCCCTTGATCTTGGCTTCAATTTGTGGGCATTATGAGGTGGTGGAGCTACTTTTGCAAAGGGGTGCCATTTGTGATAGAGACTCGTTCGAAGGTGAAAGATGTATTTATGGGGCATTGAATTACAAGATACGAGACTTGCTTCTCAGTTATGACTTTTCGAAAAAGGTAGATATCAATCAGCCATTTGCGTCTCATATCACCGGCATTTATACCAACGACAAATTCATTAATAAAGACTTGGTGATACGATCATCCGACGATATTCCCTACTACGTGAATCGGTTCTTATTGGCAGCCAGATCTCCGAAGCTCATGTCTGAGTTGAATAGTAACTGGCACGAGCAGTTGGAAGTTCGACTAGATTATGATTCTAGTTTGTTGGAGCTTTTACTAAACTACATTTATTTGAGAACCGATAGATTGACATTAGAGAAAATCAAAGATGCTGAAGGATTGGCACAACACTTTGAGTTGACGGACCTTCAGGCATCCATCAATAATCTAAGCGATAATATAGACGAAAAGCAGAAGTCTAAAGCAATCCACAGAAATGCGTTCACATTCATAGAGAAGTCTCGAGTAGACATGTCAGAATATCTCGAGAAAGTTATAGACCTGAAGATACCTGTGCCGTTGAATCTCAAAGATGATGTTGACTTCGAAGATATCAAACCTTCTGATTACATTTCTGCAAGCTTGAAGTCCCAGCTTCTCATCAGTGATTGTATTCCTGACGTTATCTTGCTGATAATCGACATAAATCTCGAATCCATTATTTACTATCCGTGTCACAAGTGCATGTTGATCCGCTCAGAATATTTTGACACGATGTTCAGCTCAGAAATGTTTGTTGGACAGCACGAGGTTCCTTCAAAAGAGTTTGCAGGATTCAAAGTGTTGGATAGGATCAGTTTAAAACCTCTGAAACTTCCTGTCATTTCTATTTCCTGTGCCAACAGTCAAGTTGCGGAGTTGATGCTTTCGTTCTTGTACCATGATAACGTCGACTATATTCCTTTGAGTTTGACTGTGGACATGCTTTATTTATCGGATGAATTGTTAGTCGAGAGATTGAAAAGTTTGTGTGCTGTTAACATAACCTCCAAATTCAAGAACTTTTCTTTCAAAGAAATGAATAGCTTAGAAGAGAGAATAGGCTATGATGTATTCGAATTGGTTAAAATCAGCTGGGCCACCCGATGCACTAAACTCGAGCACTTTGCTTCTAAGCTAATTGCTACAAACTTGGAGAAAATCTTCCACGACCCCGAACTATCAAAGAAGCTTCACGACTTAATTGTAGAGAGTGCTAACCGAATTGAGGATAGACATACAACTGACACCATTGAATTGATCGATGATATGAGATATTACTTATCGAAAAAATATGGCGTTAGTACTGCGTTATTAGATGATTTTGTTCCTATAGGACCCTCTTTTACTGGCGTATTTCCTGAAGATACAAAACTCAGAAAGGATTCATTGCTTAAGTACCTGCGTGATTTGGAGATCATTGATACAATGTTAGAATCATTGAATTTGGATGCTTAGTTTGTTCTCTACCGAATCAGCGGGATATGGAGGGGAACGAGAGAAGCTAATTGTGGTATTTATAAGTGTGGTGATGGTATTCGCAATTACTGCAAACTGATTGTGAGCCACACTCTGGTTTAATATATATAGATAATATGCACATTGACGTAGATTCAGCAAGTCCAGCATGACAGTCGAATGGGTACCACCATGTCCAACAAGGGAAACTCTTGACCATGCTGATTTAACTGTATTGGATATCTCCAAATATGATGAACCTAATGGTAAACAAGAATTGGCGCAAGAACTCAAAAAAGCGGTGTCTAAAGACGGCTTCTGGTCAATTGTTGGCCATGGTATTCCCCCAAATGAGGTCTCACGTCAATTCGCATTAGCAAGACACTTCTTTGATGATAACAGTTTGGAAGAGAAGCTGTTACAACTCGTGGATTTCGAAAAAGGCAACTACTTTGGATATAAGCCTGGGGGGTTGAAAAATGTTTTTGGAACTGAGGTGAAGGATACCGTGGAGGTTTTCAATATACCTAAGTTCAATGGTGAGTACGAGAGCTACTATAAACAATCCTTATTCGAAAACTACCGTCAAGAATTAGAGGACTTTAGTAAAAAAAGTTATGAAGTAGGAAGAAAGCTCTTGACGCTTTTTGCTATTATACTTGGAATTGATGAAGATTATTTTGTGAACAACCACTTGTATAATGAAAGGAGTGATGACCATTTACGGTATATGAAGTATAACATCCGGCCAATTGATGATGATAAACAAGTGGAGAACATTTATGCCCGAGCTCACACAGATTTTGGGTCGTTGACTCTCTTATATGAACAAAGAGTTGAGGGCTTGCAAATTAGGTTACAGGATGGAACCTGGAAGTATGTTAAGCCGGTTCAAAATGGAATCGTTTGCAATATTGGAGATGCTCTCACATTCTGGTCCAATGGCTATTTCAAACTGACTATTCATAGGGTTGTTCGCCCACCTGAAGACCAGGTTTCCCAACCAAGATATGGTTTGTTTTATTTTTTTAGACCAGGTGACAAGAGTGAAATAAAAGTTGTTGATTCGCCCGTCTTGAGAGAAAAAGACCTTTACATAAAAAGTGAGCCCTTGAATGGCACGGAATACGTACGCAAACGGGTTGAGAATTACCACAATCGACGGGACTACCCCAAGCAAGCTGATGTGAAATTCAAGGTGGGACAGTACGAGATCGTTGACGGGTACGATTGATTTGGGGTTAAAGTATTTGAATTCGTGCAAAATAGTATATAAATCTATACTTATCTGATCGTTAAAAGTTTCGTTGATTCATAGCCCTTTAAGACTCTTCCAAAGAATTTATTATGTCAACAATTGACTTGGCTGTTTTGCTGACTTCAGCAGTATCGTTGAGTAAGCTAGATGCATTGAACAAAATCCAGGGCTTATAAGTTTCATAAATAATCTTCTTTCTATTCACCAAATCTGTTGACGAGCTGTTTAATACATCAAACAAATTTAGCTGACTGTAGGGATTACTTGAGTCAGGGAAAGTGTAAAGATTGGTCAAAGGGCCATAATGGACTTTTTTGGACGATTCGGATTCTTCTAAACTCACCACCAAAAACTTCTTCAAACTAGCCAAATGAGTTATCAAGTTTTTCTTCAGAACATTGGTTACCGACTTCTTGTCCGTCTTTGTCCAACCGAGCAAATTAAAGTAACCATCAAGTGTCTTCGAAAAATGTGATTTGACAAGGTGCAAAGGAAAATTATCCACAACCAAATTCACAAACCCAACTGAGCCATGATGCACCTGAGGATCGATATGATTCATAGCTGAGTGGATGTACAAAATAAGCTGGTTCGAGTTAACTTCGATCAATGCTGTATTCGTAGTAACCAACAACTTCATTAAATCCAATAACGCAGCTCTAACTTCCTTGGATTCGTCTGTTATCATTGGAATAAGAGCCTTTATGAGCTGCTGCTTGATCTTCGGATTCTCGGGTATGTGTTTCTGAAGCATCACCAAAACCTCTTTTCTCGTGGATGAAGAATGGTGCTTTGTCAAGGAAATATACTGCTCGATCGTCTTCAATCCTATGGCCTGGTTCGGCAACGAGATCGTTTTCAGACGAAAAGACGTATCGGTATGGTTTTCGGGCTTTGCTGTCTTTCCCACCTTCAACCTCTGCTTCACAAAGTCCTTCCTCTTCTCTTGCTTCTTCTTTTTACTTCCCATTGTAGTATACGATTTTTCACGATGAGATGCCAGATGCGAATTACTATGATGCGAACTTAAGTTTCACAGTCTGTAAACAACACGAAAATGGACATCGATGGGAGTTTACTGGCACTTAGTATCAATGACTTCCACACTGGCATCGACCCCGATATGAGCCACATGAGTAGCCTGAGTGACGCGATGGACATCGACTCAATTACAGACTTTAATCGTGACGATACCTCTGTGGATACAATCAAAGAACCAACTGATATCCAAACAAGCACTCCGATCAAGGAAGTGGACATCGAGGTGGAGCCCGAGAACCTGAGTTTTGTGTCGGCATTATCACAGACAATATTCCTGCCCACGAATATAGGAGCCAAGTATGCATTGAAACTTCTTCCGGCTCCTGATTCCCCTGCCCAGCAGTTGGACTACGATCAAGAGATCGATCCCAGTAACGTTAAGACTTTAGTTACCAGGCACATCAACTCCTTCTCCAGCAACAGCGATAACTCCATTTTCCTAGACAAAGAACCTGAGTTTATATATAACCCTACGAAGAAAGACTACGATGAAGAAGAGGTCTTCAATAACTCGATGAACCAGTCTTATTTGTACAGAAGATACAACAGGGGTTCGTCCACGCCTTCTAGGGAACCTACTGTGGATATCTCCAGAGAGGACCTCAATGATGTGAGCCGCTACAGCAATATGTCGACCCCTGCATCTATTCAAGTTCATCACCATCACTATTATTACTCTCCCAACAAATCAGTGGACACTACGCGGGACGAAACAAGTTATATGACGTTGAATAGCTTCAACAACTCACATTTGAGCAATGATGGTTCGAGGATGTTGGAAGATGTGCAGCTTCCTTCTCCATGGAAGCAAGAGAGTATACCCAAAGAGAAATACCCATATATAATTTCCACATATTTGCAGATGGTGATCAACTTTGGAGTAAGCACCTATGGCATTTACTTGATTTACAACATTATTAAGACAATACGAAAAGATATAGACGTCAAGCTTCTACAACAGTCCACCCAATTGATGCTTGAAATTGAAGAGTGCACGAAGAAGTACTATGATAATAATTGTTCGCCAGATCTTATCGTGCCAGCTCTTGAGAAGCACTGCAATTATTGGCTCAGCTGTATGAACCAGAATCCACATCCCAATTTCAGTGGAAACAAATCCAGTATCAGTGCTGAAACACTTGGGTTGATTTTGAATTCTTTGATTGAACCATTGGGGTTCAAGTTCTTCTTGATATTATTTGCATTCATTGCACTGGTGTTCCTTTTCAACTTCACCTTCGGCTTCATAAGAGCTAAAACGTACTACGGGGATCGGCTACAAAAAGAGCAAACTCTCGTCAAACAATAAAGGTGCATGGTCTACTCCTATTGGGGTAAGCTGCTGATTTTGAGTGTATTATGACTTATAGGCCCAAAGTCATATGGCTATATGAGTGGGGACAATATATAAAGCGCTCAAATTTTGGGTCCAATAGGTTCGGTTGCAAATGCTGTGTTAAATAAAAACAAAAACTCAGATCTGGCCCCTTTCCTCTGTATCTCTTTTAATTGACAGCTCCGTGGCTTGAAAAGTGTTTGGACGTTCAACAGATCAACAACCAACCGATTGGCCATCTGTCTAGCGAAACCAACCATCTCCTGGTATGCTATGTTCATATGCCATAATGTAATAATAAATGTCTTTCCCTACGATATTCTTTTCATGTGCTGAAAGGACCATGCGGTGATAGTTTTATTGCCGACACAATTTCGTCAATATAAATGAGAGCGGCTGAAGGAACCGTTCTGATGGTTTCGCCACACAGAGGCGCATACCAAATCACCACACCGGCTGTAAAATTCCCTCCATCAAGCGATTTTATGAGGTTGGCAACTTTACCCTATAGAAAGATTTCAATTGAGCTGGTATGGACGTATGCAGGACATCGGGCTGTTATGTTGGGTGACGAAAATGTATAAATAAAAGACATCGGACATCTCTATTTTCTAGCTCATCGTTGTAAACAAAGTAATGGGTGTATTTGGTACTTCAAAACAAGAGGAATCTGCATTACGAGAGGCGGCAGCCAATCAAGAAAAACGAGGCACATCCTCTGATGGGTTTTCTATAACGGGATCTTCAGCCTACGAAACTGCCGATGAATTCGATTCAAGAGAAGACCTTGCTGATTTAACATCTCCAGCCAATGTCAATAATAAAATTATAGAACCGACGGTTAGCACCCAAGATCGGCCTGCCGATTATAGCCCAGAAAAAAGTGATGATGATAATACCGACACTATTAACTCACCTCATCGCACATCCTCGGTTGATAAATTGGAAGACGCAGGTCAGCAAATTTATCCGGAAAATAAGGATGGTGAGGCTAATAGCGTCAGTCGTAACGAGAAGGATTCATCCAATACTGAGGAGAAAGCTTTGATGGTCAGTCAGTTGGATTGGGATGATGCCAACGACAAGGGAAATCCTATCAATTGGCCAAATTGGAAAAAATGGTATATCACCTTTACAACAGCCTTGATTTGTTTATGTGTATCATTGGGATCTTCATTGTATGTCAGTGGTGTGTTGGACTTGATGGTGAGCACAGGAGCCTCAAGAGAGCTTTGTGTGGCAGGTTTAACTTTCTATTTGGTAGGCTTGGCATTTGGACCTGCGTTAGCAGCGCCAATCTCCGAAGAGTTCGGAAGAAAGATTGTATACTTGGTGTCATTTCCTGTGTCTATGTTATTTGCCATGGGAATTGGCTTGTCCAATAAAATCTATCAGATATTAATCTTGAGATTTTTCTGTGGTTTATTGGCATCTCCTGCTTTAGCAGTGGCCGGTGGAACTATCAATGATATTTGGGCTCCACAAGATAGAGGTTTTGCTATGGCTCTATTCTGTTTGGCCCCATTCTTGGGACCTGTCTTGGGACCGATTGTAGGTGGTTTTGCTTCTGAACACAAAGGTTGGAAATGGACCATGTGGGTGTCGTTGATGTTCAGTGGTGCAGTTCTTCCATTTGTCTTGTCTTTACCTGAAACGTATAAGCAAAAGATTTTGGAAAAAAGAGCTCACAAGAGAGGTATCAAATTGCACAAACCCCCTGTTCTGCAGGTGTTGAAAGTGACGTTGTTTGTTACTATGTTGAGACCTATGGAGATGTTGGTGGTCGAACCAATTGTTTTGGTGTGGTCCTTTTACATTGCGTTCGTTTTCGCCGTATTGTTCGGCTTTTTTGAAGCTTTCCCTATCATATTTATAGAGGAATATGGCATGGATCCTGGTGTTAGCGGTTTGACCTTCATTGGGGTTGGAATTGGTTTATGTCTTGGAGTCGTATTTTATATATTCATTGATAAAAGGTCTAACCCTAAGAACCCTGATGGAACAAAAGGTAAAAAAGATGCCGAAGGAAACTTGATTGATGAAAAGCCAGAGGACATTTTGTGGCTTGGAAAGATTGGAGCAATTTGCTTGCCTGTGTCTTTATTCTGGTTGGCTTGGACTGCTAAAAAAGAGATACACTGGTTAGCCCCAACTGCATCCGGAATTCCCTTTGGATTTGGCTTAATATTGATTTTCTTCACTAACATGTTATATTTCAGTGTTTCTTTCCCACCGGCTTCTGTGGCCAGTGCCTTGGGTGCCAACAGTTTATTAAGATACTTGTTGGCCTCCGTCTTTCCTTTATTCGTTACCCAAATGTATACAAGGTTGCATATTAACTGGGCCACATCATTATTCGGTTTCATCTCAATTGCCATGTTGCCTATCCCATGGGCGTTCGAAAAGTTTGGTCCTCAGTTGAGAGCAAAATCCAGATATGGCTATGCACCTGCATCTCAACACATTAAGACCGCTACCGAAGATGCCGCCAGTATCGAGGGCTCTGCATCATTTGTTTAATGTTAATAAATTTATATAATAATCTACAGTCCTCCTCAAATTAGGTGGTACAAATTCCTGAAGTCTTGGGTATGTTTCATTATTGACAACTATTTAACTATTAAGTCAGACCCCTGTTCTGTTTTCATTCAAGTAATGGTGATGCCAAGATTTGGACTTGTCAAGGTATCGATGATCCCGTCAACCAATAAATTGGAAGATTCTAATGCAGTTCTCAAGTTATCAATGGTAATCACATCCTCCTTGACTATTTCTCTTATCAAATCTCTCACGAAGGGATAATGGGAGCTATCCTCGACGAGTGCTACTACTACTTGCATAGCTAAACCGGATTTCTGTAACGATTCCACAAGATTATCAAGTACAGCATTATCTCTCTTCATTAATTTTTTAGACAACTTTTCAAGGGTATCATTGGTTTCTTCATCGAAATCACGCTTATCGAACCAACCTTTAACGGTGTTCAAGATTCCAGATAACCAACTAGGGGAACCAGTAGAACTTCCAGAGCTTGAAGACAGGGTGGAGGTGGAGGTGGGAGCAGAGGTACTCGAAGTTTTGGTGCTAGTACCGGATGTCTTAGTGCCTGTTGCTGTAGTGGCTGTGCTGGTTCCTGTACCACTTGGGGCAGCTATAGATGAAGCAGCGGCAGTATCTGAAGGTGAGAGACTAATTTTAGTACCACTGTCAGAACCGGGGGATCCCAAGCCAACTAATTGGAAGATTGGGTCCAAGTATGAAAAAATTCCAGTACCTTGGCCAATATCTAAAGTATCGCCCACCTGACTTAAAGTATTTGTCAAATCACTGCCAAATTGAGAATAGCTTCCAGCAATGGATGAGATACCAGAAACTAATCCAGCAGCATCCACACTGTTCAGTGTAGGTTTGGCAGCACTAGTTCCATCCTTCAACCCGTCAATGATTTCATAAAGACCCGGGAAAAAAGCAGAGTCCTGAAGAGCTCTGAGTAATATATCAACGGTCAATCCTGATTTATCAACAGCTGTTAAAAGATCAGTCAAGTTTTGAGTTTTAAGAAAAGCAACAATGGCCTTCACTAAAATTGGTTCAGTGATTGTGTTTCCATCCAAAAGCTTGATAAGCTTTGGTGCAACGTTAGTTTTGGTGATTACAGTAAAGAAGTCTGTCAAAATAGCGTAATCTCTCTTGGAAAGGTTTTCATCCACTGAAGAACTGGGCTTTTCCAATGGATGGGATGTGGTGAAGGAAGATAATGCCATCATGGGCACGATGAGGGTAGAGAATCTCATGTTGTTAGATGAATGCTAATTGCAAGTACTTGATTTCAGCTTGAGAAATTTTGAACTCTATTTATATGTTCCTAGATGCCCCCCTTGACGAATGCACCTTATTTGACATCTCCAAGGCCACTCCTAACCAATCTAAAAAAATTGCTGTATTGGGAAAAGTTATTGAAACATGCTCTCACGAATCAAAAATATTTCCGAACTGGGACTGTGGGGACATTTGCGAGACATAAGCTCATAATTCACAATTCAATCGCTTCTCAGAACAATCAGAATTCAATCGTATGTGATATAACAGTGTCTCCTTGCTTTATTGGCAATTCTATGTACATATCTAGTTTGAATCGTTTCTTGTTGGAGTCCATTTTGAGTTTGAACCCATTAGAACGGGACCTAATAATTAATATTAATAGTGACGAAAAAATATTTTGAAGCGATCGACTCTCGAATGGGGGTAGTGGGTATTTTAATGGAGGAGCAATGATTTATGCTTTTCGGGGTTATTCTAAGAGGAGACGTACTTTTCACGTTCTTTTGGGGATACTCTCTTGCCAAATCAAACGCCTTATTCTATAAGTTACTTCCCTTGTGATACGACTTGGGTGTTAAAAGTGCGTCTCTTCACCAGAACGGCTCCCTTCAACGGAGATGGTTGATTGAAGAAAGACAAGCATCATTCAAGGAAAATTTGGACAAGCTGTACACTTTGAATGATTCATTCTCGCATTCTCTTTCTTGGTCTATCAGTGAAAAGCCTCCTCTTTGTACAGTCGCTCGGGGCTTCCCCTGTCAACAGGTGCTCTCGTATGTATGCGAATGAACCTTCTTTAGATGCCACCTAATTAGATTGCGCAAGATGAAGAAGTGGTTTCTGCTACGGGCGTTTCGAATTACTTGGGTTGCCCTTAGAAAAACAACAATCTTAGTATGTTTATTGGTCTATTCGTCTATCACCAAGCATCCAAAGATCCATCCACCTTCACATCTATTCCAGTGGTGTAACTACTAGCTTCAGAAAGAAGGTAGACGTAAGTTCCTGCTAATTCTCTAGGTTGAGCAAGTCTGTGTACACCACCCCAAATTCCTAATTTGGTCTCCCATAATGGATCAGTTTCATCATAAGTAGTCAAAGCAGTTTTAATAAAACCTGGGGAAACACTGTTTACTCTGATACCTTGTGGTCCAAATTCAGAGGCGAGTCCTCTAACAACACCCAAAAGGGCAGTCTTTGTAGCTTGATATGGAAGCGATGGTGCAGCTTTGTTAGTTCCATGGGACACGAGAGACGCAGTCACGACGATGCTTCCAATCTTTCTGAGCTTCAAAAAGTTGTCAATAGCTACTGTGGAAGTGTTAACAACTCCTTTCAAGTTGACGGCAATTATCAAGTCCCACTCCTTTTCGGTGTATTCAAGGGATCCCTTACGAATGGTGATACCAGCATTGGCGACGACACCATCAATGGTCTTTTCTTTTTCCACTACCTTTGCGAATGCTTCTTTCAAGGTTTCGAGCTTAGTCACATCAGCATACATGTAGTGTGCCTGGCCTGGGTACTCTGCTTGAACTTTTAAGAACTCATTGTCCCCCAGAGGTTCTCTCAAATCAAATGAGTAAACCACTTTAGCACCAGCTTCCAAAGCCCCTTTAGCAACGGCCGCTCCGATTCCCGAATTGGCCCCAGTAATGATGATCACTTTCCCTGGAAGCCCAGTCTCGAGCTTATCACTTGGTGGGTAGGTGGAAACCCATTTGTATTCTTCTTTTTCTTTTCCAAGCATATTCTTTAAATTATGAAATAATGTAATAAATAAAAAGTGGAAAATTCAGCTTCATTAATATAATAACGGAATTTAGCTTATTACCCCGGATTTTTGCTAACGTTGAGTGGGGGAGGGGCGAAAGAAAAGCGGAAATGTACTTCCACTTGAAAAAACATTTACGTTAGCGGTGAAGTTTTTCCACCCCAACAGTTGAAAAACTCTTTTAAACTCTCATTGTGATACTCGGGAAGATTTAACGGTGATACGGTCTGCGGAGATTTTACTATAAAGTTGGGGAATCCAATCTGTTGATCTTGTAATCTTATACGAAATATGGACTGGAAACTTGATAACGCTACATTGAAGATACTCAAGAATGCCGAGAAAGGCAAATATGGGGTATTGGCCACTATTGCATATACATTAGATCACGTGGTAGCTATGGTCAAAGCTGCTGAGAACAAGAAGTCACCATTGATTATCCAGTTCTTTCCTTGGGCTATCTTGCACACCAACGGAGAGTTGATAAAGGCTGCATCTACAATTGCTAAGAATGCCAGGGTCCCCATGGCTATTCATCTTGACCATTGTCAAGATCCCAAATTGATTGAGTGGGCTGCCAAGGATCTTCCTTTTGACTCTATTATGGTGGATATGTCACACTACGAAAAGGAAGAGAATCTTTCCAAAACTAAATCTTTGGTAGCCTTGTGCAATAAATACCACAAAGCCACTGAAGCAGAGCCTGGAAGAATCGAGGGAGGCGAAGATGGTGTTTGTGATACAGCAGATCTTGAAGGTATCCTCACTACTCCAGAAGACGCTGCTTTATTCTTAGACACTGGCATAGATATTATATCCCCGGCATTTGGAAATTTCCATGGGGACTACCCAGTAAGTGGTCCGCAGCTAAGATTTGATATTTTAGAGAAACTTGAACCTTTAGTTAAAGAAAGAGGTATTCGTCTTTGTCTTCATGGAACCAACGATTTTACCCCGGAGCTAGTCAGACAAAATATTGAGAACCTGATGTCAAAACTCAACGTTAATAAATTAGTCCTCGACACCCACTTGGAATTCTTCGAAGCAAATGCCGCAAAGTTGCCTCTTACAGATCTATTGGACAAGTCCAACTCACTTTTAATTGAAAGAATGGAGTATTGGATGACCGTTTGTGGGTCTGCGGGGAAAGCCTAAGCTGATCCATAAGAATATATACTATCTGTTCTACAACTCCAATGTCCGATACTCTCGTAGGTGTTTCTCGGCGGGAAGTACATTTCCGCATTCTTTATACCCCAGATTTTCAAATTCCGTTCCCCACCTTTTTAATACCATGAAACTTAACTTACATAGAAATCAATAACGGCGCATATAAATAGAGTGTCGAATCTTGCTCATAAGTAGAACCCATCTCCAATATGGAACAGAACGAATCTTTAGAGAGCATGAAGGCGGAAGTTATTCATGAAGAGCGTTTACTCGGAGGTGCTGTGGAGGACGACTTCACTTACACACCGGAAGAAGAAAGAAAAGTTCTTTTTAAGATTGACTGTTACCTTCTCATCACTATATTTTGGATGTATTTACTTTCTTACATGGACAGAACAAACATCGGTAATGCAAAAGTAGCTGGAATGTATGAAGATTTGGAACTCACCTCTACCAAGTATTCTAATGCGTTGATTGTCTTTTTTGTATTTTACGTTGTTTTTGAAGTCCCGGCAAATTTGATTTTGGTCAAGATTGGTCCGGGTATATTTATCCCAGCCATTATGGTTATATGGGGGGTATTAACTTGTTGCTTCTCTGCAGTGAAAAACTATTCCCAGTTGATTGCAATGAGATCGTTGGTTGGAATTTTCGAAGCAGGATTTGCACCAGGAATCTTACTTATATTGTCATCTTGGTATAAAAAGAGTGAACAGTCTAAAAGATTTGCTATCTATATATCTGCAGCAATTTTATCGGGTGCTTTTGGGGGTATTATTGCTGGGTTGATCACTAGTCATTTGCACAACTCCCTTGGAATATCAGGTTGGAGGTGGTTGTTCATCATTGAAGGTGTCGGCACTATAGCTATAGCTATTATTGCTTTCTTCACGCTTTTGCCCTTACCTCAAAGCATGAAACCAAGTAAGGGGTTCAGCGAACGGGAAATCGGGATTGCGATAGTTCGACTTCAAAGAGATAAAATCGATAATGGTAATGGTAATGATATCACCCCATGGCAAGCACTTTTGTTAAATTTCAAAAGCTACAGAGTTGTGTTGTTGATTGTTGGATACATGGTCATTGTTGGATCTTCCACTTTGTCATACTTCTATCCAACTTTGGTCGCAGGTTTGGGATACGAAGGTTCAATGATTCAGTACATGACTATTCCCATTTATGCGGCTGCATTTGTGCTTAACTTGATTGTTGCTTATTTCAGTGATAAGTTTGTCCAACTGAGAGGTTGGTACTTGTCTATCTTACTTCTCGCAGCCGGTGTATTCTCGGTGGTTGTAGTAACCGTCTACGACTTCACCACTAGATACGCAATGTTATGTTTAATGGCATCAACCCTTTGGGCAGCTAATGCCTTAGCGTTGTCATATGCTGCTACAACTCTCTCTGATAAAGATTCCAAGACCAGAGGAGTAGGATTGGCACTCATCAATGCTTTTGGTAACTTGGCTCAAATTTACGGGTCCTATTTATTCCCATTGGAAGACTCACCCAAATATCTTATGGGTTTTGGGGTGATCACAGGTATGTGTTTTCTCGGGTTCTTTACCTACGTGCTTCTTTCACTTTATGTCCGCAGGAAGGTACAAATCAAAGGCTCCGATGATTCGGAGGATGAAACTATGTAGTAAGAATACAAGATCATGAATAATATAAATTACAAGTAGTACTTTTTATCTAACGCTTCATCCCAAAGTGCATCCGTCAAATCTAAACGGGTCAATATTTGTTGGGTAGCTGGATCTTCAAAAACAGCTTGGAAGATCTCGTCCAAATTCTCGTAGTCTACTCCTTGGTTCACGCCATCTAATATTTGACTGTTCCGAATTTGCCTAGAGAATATATCATCCATTTCTCCTTCACCAGCAAGTCTTTCGGTATCATTCAATGGACTATTGTCGCAATTGGAATTCAAATTGGCATTTGCTTCGGTGTAAATGTCTAAAGAGAGCTCCAGGACTCTGCTTTTGAAAATTTGGAGAGGACCAGTAGCTAAAGGCCAAATCGTACTACATTTCTCCAAAAATCCCAAAAATAGTTTCAATTTCTTGCCAAATATTCGTCTTGAATTGACACTTTCCGACAATTTGTATCTCCATAACAAAACACTTATGGCTAAGATAGTGGAGTAAACAGCAAGAATATGAGGATGAAATACCCCACGTACACTAATTTGAGCTTGTAACACCTTTATGACTATTTCCATATCATCAATAACATCATCACATATTCTGATCGGTGTCAGTACTACCTCACTATTAATGAATTTGGAGGATCTCATTGCTGCCATCAGAACAAAAGGACGGTTTATACTTAGCATGATTATGAAGAAAGTATACCTGGGTCCCATATAGAGCTCATTGTGGGCTGTCTTCTCCAAAGTACGCTTGTTCCAATATAATTCTGGGCTCAAATTCTGCTTCCATTGTGACAATTTCAAATTGTAGTCCGACAAAATATTCAACCTGGTCATTCCATTCGGAATAGGAGACCCAAAAACTTTCTTCAAAATGTCGTCGGAGATGTTCAAAAGTTGAACTACTGCTTTCAAACACACGAATGCTCTGCAAGCATACTGTCGATCGGAAACGTTATCGTAAAATATGAAATCTTCTATTCCTGTCAAGTCCCCTATATCTTGAGAATCTGGAATAGTCACGTCAGCAAGCTTTAGGGTAACAGATCTTCCCAAGACGAAACTTATAAGCCTATCCACAATATAAGATCCCCAATATATTCGACTTCGTAACTGCCTTATATCGAAAGGATAATTCTGATATAGCTGTCTCCTCTCAGTGCTATACAGAGAAGAGGATTTGGGAGTTGATGGAATTGGAGAAGCG
Organism: Yamadazyma laniorum; assembly: GCA_002109505.1. Lineage (NCBI taxonomy): Eukaryota > Fungi > Ascomycota > Pichiomycetes > Serinales > Debaryomycetaceae > Yamadazyma > Yamadazyma laniorum. The sequence goes on along the minus strand of MVNT01000013.1, from coordinate 23,586 downwards.
ACCTTCCAGTTCTTAGGATCAAGCTCGAAACCTATGTCCAAACCAATTCTGAATGCTAACCCTGAGAGTAGCCAGCAGCTTGTTAATTCTCCCCTGCCCAAGTCGTATAGTGATAGACATAAAAGTGTCTGCAATTTGGGTAGCGACGATTCTTTGATAAAGAATTTCTCATCGCCACTTCCTATTACTTTTTGCTTTGCCAACAAATAAAACTCATCTGCTTTGGACCTAACATTGGGGTCATTGGACACTCTAGCACCCAACGCACTTACAGCATACACTAACTCCATTGTCACGAACTCGTTATTTGTTTCATCACTTAAGAAAAAATAGAGTGCTGTTTCTCTGTGAATAAAGAGAAACAGAGAAGAGTACATCCACTTAAAAAAAAGTGAGATACACTCTCTGAATGTCATTGTGGCTATTGATGGTTTTTCTTTGAAATAGAAGAGTCTGTAGTCGTGATAGCCATACTTCTTCCGGTAGTGATCGAGCTCCTCAATTTGCTGGGGGGTAAGATTTTCCTGGTGCTTTGTAACCCTTTCAACCTCTCGTTCTTCTGTGGTATCCCTGCTACTGTTCATGATCATGTTGTCACTATAGACACTTGTGGGGCCAAGGACTGTAGCAGCTAGACCCGGTTCACTCGAAACTAAAAGGCGATTAAACCCCTCACTAGGTTCTTCAGACGAAAAGTCAAGTAGCTCATTCGGACCCATATCCTTGCCAACAATTCTCCAATTCTTGCCCTCTTCAAGAATTTTTAATACCAACTCTTGGTTGTTCATGTTCACTTTTAGCATTTGGAACATGCACTGATATTTTTGATTAGCAGTTTCCAAAGCTGAAATATACGCTAGTTGTGGACGTTTTCGTCTCTTGTCGTCGTTGACATATTTGCATTCTGTGGAGTTCTTTGAACATTGCCGACAAGGTTGATTCCCGTCGCATTTACGCTTACTTAGTTAGTATGGTTCAAGCTTTGTGGTTGTGAAGTACATACCTTCTTTGTCCGGCAGTTGGTACACCTAGTATGTTAGTACCTTCCATAATAGGATATTAATATAGGCGAACTTACGATATGGATATTTTCTTGGGGACTTGTCTCTTCCGTGGCATTCTGACAAGAGTTACAACTAAGATTTTGAAAGTCATTTACGCGGGGTTTCGGAATCAGTCTACGGAATTGGAAGTCTTCACGATGTTTTCAATGTTGAGCTGTATACACTCGTTGAAAGCAGGCCAACATTCCTTGATTCGGATACTAGATGTAGATGGTCAAAGGTTATTTTGTGGATCTACTTTGAGTATTTGATAGAAATTCTAATGCTTTTTATTAAGCCATTTTAATGAGAAAGGTAAGTACTGTTAAAGGAAGAAATAAATAAAAATTAGAACAACCAGTACAGTATTCTCTTCATGATACTGTCCTCCTGTTGTCCTTCAACGTTCAATTTAGCGTAATACTCATATTCGTGTTCTTCAATTTCATCCAAGCCTGAGACCAAATCGGCCTCACTTGGGTGAATATATTTAGTCTTCTTCAAAAATTTCCAGAAGAATACCAAAACTATGTTTACGAACACCATGATGTAGTAGAAAATGAAAGACGAAACGTCCCATTTGCCTGGCAAGAAACAGGTATAACCTAAGATACCAACCATTATAATCAAGAAAAACAAACTAAAGTAGACCGAGTATGGTTGGAACCAAGATTTGTAACCAAAGCTGTTTCTATCGATATTTTGAGCTTTGCATGCTCTATAAAAACCAATATATGTTATTCCCATGTACACATAGTTCAAAACTTGAGAACCAGTGCAAATATTAACAAGATAGTTCAATACAGTGGCCGAAGTATCACCCAATTGAAGCAATGACAATAGAGCAAAACATACTGAAAGAAGAACACAGAAGATCGGAACACCAGAAGCTGTGCACAAGGAAAAGACTTTTGGAGCGAAACCTTGTCTAGCCAATCCATACAACACTCTCGACGAACAGTAGACAAACGAATTACCAGCTGAAAAAGCAGCGGTAACCATGATCGCATTTACGAGATTTGGAAGAAATTTAACACCCATATTGTTCATAGCCACCACGTATGGAGAAGCAGCAGCATTTGAATTATTAGCACTCAAAGCAACAAAGTTTGGGTCGTTGTAGGCAACCAAAATCCCAACAGCAAGAGCTCCTCCGAAATAAAAGAAAGCCAAACGGTACAAAACGGATTTAAAAGCGATGGGCATAGTTTTCCTTGGGTTCACAGCTTCAGAAGCAACCATAGACATATACTCTGGACCAACGATAGTGAAGGCAGCTTGAATAAGACTGTTTAACAATCCTTGGAATCTTCCACTTGCCCCCGTGCTGATATATTCAGCCAAAGGACCTTTATCGGCGTGCCAGTTTCTAAATCCGTAAGCATCGTGTTGAGGGTTACCACCACACATGGTCACTAAGGTGAATAATAATAAACCAACTACTAAAATAACCTTTATAATAGACAACCAGAATTCACTTTCTCCGAAAAACCTAACTGCAAAGATATTGAGGAATAAATAAAGCACAATTTGGATACATAACGGGATAGCAGCCGAATAGTCATCTCTCCAATAATGAATCATACCGTTCACAGCGACAATCTCAAAAGGAATATACAAAGACTCCATAAGATAAAAGTTCCAGCCAGCAGCAAACTCTAAAGCTTCATCAACCGTACGGCCAGCCATAGTAATGAAAGGAGATGGTACGGGCAAGTAACTGACCATTTCTCCTACGGCCGTCGTCAATAACAAGATCACAAACATCCAGAACCCGTAGGCAAGCAATAACCCTAAAGGCCCACCTTTAATTAAACCACCCCCAATACTGATAAATACAGATGTACCAATAGCTCCAGCCATGGCAATCAACTGAATATGTCTACTTTCGAGACTTCTATGAATTTTGTTCTCAGGATTTATATAGAAGGGCCCAACTTTCACCACTTTGTCTGAGAAAGAAGCAGAGTCTGAGTTGGACTCCGCCACTTTATAAGCGGGATCCACTGTCTTCTCCTTGACGTACTTTTCTGAGTCTGACATCTGATTAGGCTTTGTCAAAATCAACGAAGTAGTTTGGGAGTTATATATAAATGGTATATTTTTTCTGAGTGCGCTTCGATAAGATAAATTCCTTTTAACATCAAGCATAATTCCGCACGGAACTACGGAAATATGTCTCAGGCATGTGCAACCTATGGCGAAAGAGATGCTGAGACGGATGCTAATCTCAGATAAGGATTTAAGGTCTCGCTGATGACTATATACGACTTCTCTCTCGCTTCAAGCGTTTTTAATTCATAGGTGTTTCATTTGTTGAAACTTTAATGATTATGAGGCGGCGATGACTTGACGTGCGAATCTCATTGCGAATCACATTAATGAAAAAACTTTTGCCAATAGCCGTTCGCCGTATTTGCGTGTCCTTTCAGAAGAACCCTCTGATCTTTGAAATTTGACTGCACGATAAGATAATTTTGAAATCAGTAAAAATTGAATTGAAAATTAGGCAGCTAAAAGCTACTCTTCAACGCGGCTCATGATCCCAAAAGCTTTTCACCACTGGATTTTGACTGTACGGTACTTTGAAAATAGCAATTTGCGAAAAGTGTTCGGTAGCCTCTTAGTGGAGGTGTGTGATCTGCCAGTGTAAAGGGCAGCATCTGCACTTCCTTCTTTTGGGAACTCTGTAAGTAGTGGTACATTGACTACGGCTACATGTATGATGCCTTCTGTTCCAAAAAAGGTTCATCGCATATATATTAGCACAATACTTGACATTCTATTACGTAGGAAATTTTTGATCGCAAGTGTTAATCGGATTTTAAAATCGAGAATGAATGGAGCTGCCAAAAAAACAAATACACAAGTGCTCTACTACAGTAATTGGAAAGAAAAAGCAATGATTTGTTTTGATTAATTGTAGCAATATGTGTCATTGGGTATGAAGTTTAATCCACGGTTCGATGAAAGCTCCTACATTATAGATGTAAAGACAAGCACATATATTCTTAACTGTACAAAGGAAAACCTCAATTCCCAACTCAATTGGAGATCTAACCATTTAAGAATCTTTCAGAAGCAGCATTATATCTAAGTCCGTAAACAGGATACTTGTCGATTATTTCTTGAATGTCGTCGATATCTTTTCTAGAAAGTTCAACAACAGTCCCATAATTTTTGTCAATTTTCTCACGAGTGGAAGCTGATGGAATTGGAATGATTCTACATACCTTAGGAATTCCTCGGAAGTTTTCAACTTCTGATACACTAGAAAGGTAACTCAAAGCCAATGTCTCCAAACTAAGGTTCTTCGAATGAGCAAACTTGTATAAAGCATCCAAACGAGGCTTGTTCTTCTCCCAATTTTCAGGCTTGAACCTTTCAAAGAAATGTCTGTGATCATTCTTTGGAAGAGAGCCAATATAGTCCGAGCTCTCAGCTGCGTAGTCCGTCAATGCACCTCTTCCTACTGGAGAGTACGCAAAAATTGGAATTTGGTGTTTACTGGCTTCGGCCAAGATTCCGTTATTAAGAATGTCATCAACGAACAAAGAGTATTCGACTTCAATACCAGAAATTGGTGCCACAGCTACAGCCTTTTTGATGGACTCGGCATTGACTTCACTCAAGCAAATACCATCAATATCACCTTTCTCGACTCTTTCTAAAATATATGAAATTGTTTCTTCAATAGGAACATTAGGATCAACCCTTGCAGGCTCAAACAAAATCTTTGGCTTGACCTCCAAATCTTTGAAATAGGAAATACTGTTGTCAATTGACTTATTTGTGCCTTCTTTAGTTCCATCGGGTGCCATTTTCGCCATATCAAAACAACCTTTTATGGAAACAATCATGTCCTTATCTTTCACCTGTTCACAGAATTGTCTCATCAAATCCAAATTCACGATATCCTCCTGCCTTTGGTAGAACTCTCCACAATTGAAATATCTGATCCCATACTTATCGTAAACATATTTCAAAGAAATAAGAGATTCAGAAATGGGTGGTGGATTGAATGTGTAACTCATAGACATGGTACCAAAACCACCGGTCGTAATTGGAACTTGTTTAGCCATTTTTGTTTGAAGTGAGTGCCTTATCGATGTCTCTCATTTCAAAAGTAGGAGTTTCGACCCCAATTTATAGATCAAAGTTGCAGGCATTCTTTTGTTAATGTGTTACATAGCGGTAAAAAATAGCTCCGTCTCAGAAGTCCGTCTCCGGAGGGAAAATCCGCTCCGCCCTAAATGTGCAAAAAGTGGACCAAGAGTGGTGGTAAATTTAGTGAGCGTATTGTCAGAAATCCGCACACCTAATTCACACGAAGTATTGGTTGGCTACTTAACGGAGATGCAAAGAAATGTCACTTAAAGGGTAACGGATCTCTGTAGAGTGTAGTAAATCTTTTGCTAAAAGGATTTATGCAAAGAGATTCTTGTACCGGATTTAAATTTGATAATTAGCAATGGTTTTGCACTAAAAGCGATTGCATACTCAAAGAAACAAAGAAAATATTGGATGAACCCGATTTGAATTTTGTCTGATGAATTCGGCTGGCAGCAGCCTTGTCATTTGCAGGTTTCTATACTTACGTATCTCACAAAATAATTTCTATGAATAATTCATGTTAAGCTCTCAAGTGCAAAAGTCACAAATTTTGCATACAAGCATATTAATGTCTAGGTCGTACGTAAAGAAAAGATATAAATATGACAAATGAATGCGTCCGTACCATGCGATGAGCAACCACAATCATGAGATATTCAGGGATCATCACAACACACGAACAACCCCTTCAGTTTTCTAGTAAGATACTTGAGAACTAAGTACTAGGATAAGTCTGCGATGTGGCTGAAACGTTAATCCAGTAAATATTGTCTATTCAAAATTGTCTAGCGACGTTCCACTCCTTTGAACAAAGATTCCTCAAGATTTCCAGCATCTACGTCTGCGTAATACGGAAAGGTCAAGTCCATTTTATCGGCAGCGAGTTGAGGAAACCATTTGTCTATGGCCAGGATTACTTCTTTGAAAAGAATTGAATAGCCTTCTGATGTGTAGTGAACACCATCAATGAGGAATCTAGATAAATTATCAAAGCTTTGACTAAGTATTTCATCTTCTGTATAACCACTTGCAACTTGAAATGCTCTCCAGGTATCGACAAATGGTAAGTTCAATTCCTTGCACAACTCGATCAACCTATCGTTAGTTTCTCTATAAATGCCATTACTGGTGACAGGACCTGTGACTCCTGGATGTTTCTGGTTCAAAAACATCTGGAAATCATGTAATCCAGGACCGATAATGATTATGTTTTCAACGCCTTTTCCTCTAGTAACTTCTACAAGGTGCTTGATGTTTTCAATGAATCTATTCAATGGAACACCTTGGAAATTATTGAGACCGTCATTGGTTCCAAAGAATATTGTCATCAACTTAATCTGGCTTTTTCCACTCAACTCAGCATCTAAAATATGAGGCAACATCAATCTAGCTTGTTCTGAATTGTAGCCACTGAAGCCTCTATTGATCACATCCAACTTTCTAGCATATTTGGATTGTAGTCCAGAACCAAGACCGATGCCGGAGTTCTCATCCCAGCTACGTTCGGTAATAGAATCACCAAACAACAAGAACTTGTCCCAATAAACTGCCATTGTATGAGGTATTTTTAATGATATTCTGATATCTGTAATCATATTCCGCTACGCGAAGTTGATGTTCAGACCCACACACCACTTCCAGTTACAACTCAAATCCATTGATGCTCCTCCTCCAAACTATAGACAACCCCTTATATCTTGTTCAAGTCCTCTTCACCCATCTGGCGCTCTTTTTTCTCTATCATTGAAGAAGACCCCTTCCAGATAATTGGATCACCAGAGGGATGGCAGACAGCATTAACCTCAAAACTATCCAATTGCCTATTAGTTCGCCTTTCAATTAAGAACCAGCTTCGCTCCAGTGATTTTATTTCATATACACACCGGCACATAGTCTCTGAATGTCTAGACCACGTAGGTCTTGGCCGTTGCGGGGAGCACTCATTCTAGACCGAAATACTCACTGATCTGAGAAGCTGCAAGGCCAGCATTTCTTCCCCGGAAGAAGACAAAATTTCCTCCTTTTGGAAGCTCGACATTGTTTTGCTGATGGCACACTATATCATATACCCGTGCTCCTTTTATTTGAAAGGAGCTTTTCACAAACACTCTTCGTGGAGTATCTTGGTCAAATAGCAGGACATTATGTGGAGCTATGCGTACAATGGTAAGCTGTTGAATTGCAGATCCTAAAACGTGACCCGGGCCTGGAACGAGAAAAACTATAACCGCAGCTAGATGATCGATGTGTGGGGCCTCGTGTGCTTGGTCCTCCTAATATGGTACGGTGTGATTCTCATGGTTGCCGTTGTAGCCACCGAGCTAGCCACAAACTACTCGACCCAGAAATTTGTCACTATGTACAAGCTGGACTACGAATCTGTCACAATATTACGGCCCATAAAGGGCATAGACCCGGAGCTCGAGTCTTGTCTCGAGTGCTCGTTCCAGCAGGTCAAGAAGAACGAGACAAGCTTCAGTCGAAAGTCTGTCATCACCCGTGAACGATACATTATCCCTGCATAGCATAGACGTATGAGTATTGACTATAGATTCTAAACAACTAGCTGTATCATAGGCAAGTTACTCAAACAGTGTCTGTAGTGCATGTTCCTGCAGAGAGACTTAACCGTTCAAGAGCTTTTCTGCGGCAGCATTGTATCTGCTACCATAGATCTTGTTTTCCTTCATGATCTTGTTGACGGTCTCGATGTCTTCTCTGGACAACTTAACGAGTCCCTTGTAGTTTCTATCAACCTTATCAGGAGTAGTTCCTGATGGAATTGGAATGATCTTAGAAACCTTAGGAATACCCTCGAAATTTTCAAGTACAGATAAGCTTTCGAGATAGCTCATGGCCAACTTTTCAAAAGAGAGACCTTTGGAGTGAGCAAAGTCGTACAACGCCTTCAAACGAACCATGTTCTTGTCAAAGTTTTCGGGCTTGAATCTATCGTGAGTGGCAAGGAATGGGTTCGACTTTACGGTACTGAGATAGTCTGGGTGTTCAATAGCATAATCAGTGGTTAAACCTCTTCCAAGTGGGGAGTAAGCAAGAATTGGGATCTGATGCTTAGAAGCCTCAGCCAAAATTCCGTTGTAGATAATGCCTTCGGCGAAGAGGGAGAATTCCACTTCAATTGCAGAAATTGGAGCCACAGCAACAGCCTTTTTGATTGATTCAACACCAACTTCACTCAAAGCAACACCGTCGATGTCACCCTTCTTGACTCTTTCATAAATACAGGCGACAGTTTCCTCGATAGGGTGTTTAGGATCAACTCTGGATACCTCATAGATAAGCTTAGGCTTAACCTTCAAATCCTTGAAACGAGCAACAACAGCATCGATGGATTTATTGAGTGCTTCAGGTGAACAATCTGGACCCATGGTTTTCATATCCAAACCTCCCTTGATACAAATAACCAAGTTGGGGTCTTCGACCTTCTCGGCAAATTGTCTCATCAATTCAAAATTGTTGAATTCAGGCTTGAACTGGTAGAACTCTCCACAGTCATATAATTGAACGTCATAGTTGTCCTTAAGATGTTTAAGGGTTTTCAAGGATTCTTCAAATGGTTGAGGGACTGCTTTGGCAGTTAAACTTAAGGTACCGTAACCTTTTCCGGTAATTGAAACTGGTTTTGACATTTTCTCTTATTTTTTGGTGTATACATTGAACTAGGGGGGTACTGACACTCTTTTATAGTTTTCTACTCACCATCTTTCTATGGTAGTCCTTTCAGATATGCTTCGCTTTAGCTATCTCTTTCCTGTATGGAACCCGATTTTCACTGAACTATTACCATTTTTGTGCGCCATTCAATTAGTAAAATTAGTAAAATTACTAAACTTACTAAAATTACAGTATGCTTAGTAATATCTACACTATATATCACCGCATCTGCCTTGATGATTGCACTTATGTCTTTCTGAAGCCTCAGAGCTTGATGTAGCTCTAGAAGAAGTTGCAAGCCTTTTCTCTATGGCGACTTTCATGGATTAAATCAGCTCCGCAAATTTTCCTTGCACGCTAGTTTTTAGTACAAATGCTAGGCGTATATCTTGGCCATTGATTGCGTACTTAACTAGTTGTTGTGGAAACATGAATCTCCGGCCAAGCAACGCTATTGAATGTCTTGAGTTCAAAATCGGCTGCGAAATTCAACAATTACCAATGAAACAAAAAATACTACATTAGAGCCGACAATGGGTCTGCGGCAAACCGATCAGTACATGGTCATATCATATTATCATTCTATCAACAAACGGTATTAAATTCTTTATACACTTTTTTTCTGTTCACACTCGAAACTCTTGGATGGAATCTATTCCCCTCTAGTAAAATCTTGGGCTACGATCTTCGACTTCTGGCACATTTGTTGGAAGATACTATTCTCTTGATTGAACAAACTCCATGGCGTGTCAAACTCTTTGACCTCTCCTTTATCAAGCACCAAGATTTTATCATAATTAACAATTGTTCTTAATCTGTGAGCAATACACAATATAGTACAGTGCTCAAACTCTCTCACAATAGTATCTTGAATTTTAGCATCTGTCTCGTAATCAACCGACGATGTTGCTTCGTCCAAAATGAGAATCTTTGAATCCCTGACTAAGGCTCTGGCCAATGCAATCAATTGTCTCTCTCCCAATGAGAAATTCGTGCCTTCATCTTCAACTGCTTGGTCGAGATGGAATTTGAATAAGTTGTCGTCTCCTTTGGATTGTTTCATTATTGTTCCTAATCTGTCTCCATCAATTAATCCAGCTCTTCTCAATGCACTCCACAATTTCTCATCTGGACTCTGTCCAAAAGGATCTAAGTTCTTACGAATTGATCCCCTGAACAAAACAGGGTCTTGCGGAATAATAGATAACTTGGTTCTCAAATCCTTCAATCCAATCTTTGAAATATCCACTCCATCAATAGTGATTTTACCAGAATCTAATTCAGCCATTCTGTATAAAGCAGTCATAATCGAAGATTTACCGGCCCCTGTTCTTCCACAAATTCCAATCTTTTGTTGCGGTTTGATAGCGATATTCAAGTTCTTCAAGACTAATGGTAATCCTGGTCTATATGCCATGGAAGCGTTATGGAATTCAAGTTCTCCTCTTTGAGGCCAATCCGGTTCGGGCTCAGTCTCTGAAATCTTGAAGGCAGCCTCTTGTTCCAAGTCGAAAGCAAAGTCACAAAGTCTTTCAGCAGAATTCATACCATTTTCGACTTGCGTGTAACTTCTCACCATGAAGGAAACTTGAGATGCAACTGAAATAACATAGGAAACAAGTAAACCAACAGATGCAGCATTAATACTAAAAACTCTGAAGACTGATAAGAAATTAACAACCAATGGTAAAATACAGGTAACAGCTTCTAGATTGATACCCACCCAACGTTGGCAAGCAATGGTAAGATAGTAAGCTTCATTCATTCTATCGGTGTAGTAGTCGTTTTTATCCAAGAATCTCCTTTCTGCACCATAGGCCATAATCGTTTCTCTTCCAACCAAAGTTTCATTGAAGTTGTTGTAAACGAACGATCTCTGGACAGCCTCAATTCTTTTGATCTCTCTGGCCGATGATTGGTAGTACTCAGCAATTAAGAATATTCCAAAGAAGAATGGAGGAACCGCAATAGCAAACCAAGGTAAATAAATAATACAAAGGATCAAAACTCCACTAATATTAAAGATTGAAAACAACATGAATCTTAACTGATCTGCAATTTCATTATCCAAAACGTCTGTGTCTTTTGTGAATCTGTTGATGATTCTCCCCATCGGTGTAGTATCTAAGAATGACATTGGAGAATACAAAACTTTTTCAATAGATAAAATATTCAATCTTCTGGAAGCACGATTTGTCAAATAACTCAAGGCCACAAAAGCTAATAACATGAAAGCAAAAGACAAAACCCCGAACATCACGTACAATCCAATATAGAAGCCATTTGACCTTCCATAGAATTTGTAATCAGTCCAAAAAGACAACCAGGTGTTTGTAAAGAGATTGCAAAAAGTGGCAACCATCATCAAAGAAACGATAATAAAAAGGATAGAATAATGATTGAATATCCCTTGACCTAATTTCACGTATCTTGCGTAAACCTGTAAACCAATGCCGTTCACAGCTTGATTCTCGTCATCAGCTAGTTTTCCGCTTATTGATTGATCTTGGTTGTAATCTTTGTGAACAGCTTCCTCGTCTTTAGCTTCAAGCGTACTAATCTGGGTGGTGGAAATCCTGCTAAGTTGTCGTTGAATATTTTCGACTTCATCGTCTTGAGTTTCAACAAGGGGATCTTCTTCTTCGCCGTCACTTTCATCTTTCTGTTCATTGAAGTGCATCAACTTGACATATCCTTCATTGTTCTGTTCCAATTCCTCGGCAGTGCCAACTGAGATACTTCCATCACCATTTAGAAAAATGATTCTATCAGCCGATCCTATCAATGATAATTGGTGAGTAGCTAAGATTCTCGTTCTGTCCTTGAGTAATCCCATTATACAGTTTTCCATGATATGTTTGCCTACTCTAGCATCAACTGCCGATAAAACATCATCCAATAAAATAATGTCACTATCACAATACACAGACCGTGCCAAGTTGATACGAGCTTTTTGGCCTCCCGATAAGGTGATACCTCTTTCCCCAATCTCCGTTCTGTCACCAGCTGGCAAGATCTCTAAGTCACTTTCCAACGAGCATGCATAAATGACTTCCTTATATTTCTTCTCATCGAGCTGAGAACCAAATAAAACGTTTTCCTTGACAGTAGTGTTCTGAATCCAGGGCTGTCCACAAAGAATCATTGATCCGTTGATATCCACAGTTCCTTCAGACTTCTTCATGAAGCCTGCAATGGCATTTAAGAATGATGACTTACCGGATCCGATAAGTCCAGTGATAACAAGGAACTCGCCTTTCTTGATGGAGAGATTGAGCTTACTCAATCCAGGAAACTTGTCGTCATCGACCGTCAGCGAGTCCGTATCTTCGGCTTTTTCATTCGAATCTACGGATTTCACTTCCTTTTTCTCTTCCATATTCCACTTCTTGTTCCGTTTGTTCATCTTCTGTGCTTTCTTTTCTTTTTTCAATCTCTTTTTCTTGGTCTTCTCGTCTTCCTCCTCTTCTTCTTCAGGGAATGTCTCCCATTCAAATGAAGCATCGCTCAACCTAAGTGATAAACTGTTCTCATTCATTTCTTTGAGGGCCTCGACAGAAGCAGTCAGCCTTCCTTCATCTGGAGCAACTTCCGGAGCATTCAAGTAGTTGCCGATTCTGTCGACCCCAACGAGTGCATCAGACAAGGCACTCAACGCCAAAGGAACCATAAACACCAAAGTACTAAAAACGTTGAACAATGATATGGAAGAAAAGATGTCGGCTGGATTTCTTTTACTAGATCCAATTGCATATAAAACTAAGAAAGCAACAATCGAGGACCATGTGCTCAAAGAAAAGGCGAAACAAACAGTGAGATTTCTCATGACTTGCATCTTGTAAAGATTGTCCATTTCTTTGGTTCTCACATCGGCAATCAACTTCTGATAGGCTTCTTCCCAAGAATAGAACTTGATAATCTTCAAATTGTTCAAAACTTCTTTAACATAATTAACTCTCATATCCGTGAAGGTAGTGGCCACCTTTCTGATAGCAAGTAGTCTCTTTGACACAATGGCAATCCCTACCAAGAACACAAATAACATACCAATCCCTACCAAAGCAGCCACTCCAATATTTACTATCAAGACCACAATAATAGCGACCAATGAGAAAGGGAACGTAATCAAGAACGGTTGAAATCCGGCAGCAAAATCAATTCTCGAAGTATCTGTGCTCATCATGGAGGTTATTTTAGAGGACTGAAATGTGTGTCTAGACTTGGGGTTCAATTTGAAAGACTTTTCCAAAATAGCTTTGGTCAACACTCCTTTTAATTGAGCACCTGTCATCATGGCTCTGTAAAACCCATGGTTGATACCTAAAGCTCCAAACATGATCAACACAACAACCCCAATTGCAAGCCCCAGACCTTTTCCCGGTTTGTTTTCGATTCCCAAAGATTTCATTTCCACATATCTGATCAACTCTTTGGTCAAAAGAGGTGTTAAACATTGAGTCAAACTAGAAATACCCACACAAACACAAGCAAAAGAATACTGCCATTTGCACGTTAAAAACAAACACCACAACATCGTGGATCTGGAAACCTTGAAGTCTTCCAAGTCTTGCTCAGGGTCAACTGAAGATGTGCCCACTGTTTCGCCTCTATTTTTGCATTTATTCAAAATATGCTTCTGTTGTTCTTTCAATAAATTATGTTCGTAGTAAGCCATAAACCTGTCAGTCATATACTGCACCTGCGTTGATTCGGGTAACTTATACAAATCATCTGGCTGTAGAGTTCTTTTGTAGCCAACTTGCATTATAGGAATGATCCAGACGAAGAACATTTGGTTCAACCAATTTGCCTTTTTTTCAGGTGACACTTTCCTTTGACTCTCCTCTGGTAAATGAGGTACCCTTTTGGGGAGCAACGGTGTCATGAACCGTCTTTGAAGCTTCAAAGATTGTTCATTCGTCATGTCGACTCGTGTGTGATGATAAAAAACTATGAGGGACACTTCCTGAATTTATTTATGAGTGGAATAATAGCCGCACATCTCCATTAATTCCGTAGGGCCCCATCGCCGAGTATCGCCGATAAGCCCGCTTCAGTCCACCAGATATCTATAGTACTGGCACCAACTGGGTAATTGACCTACAGTAATACTACAAACTAGTCCCACCTAGGGTGGCTTTCGCCTTGGGCTATCGAAAGAGACTATAGAGGTATCGCTTCAAAGAAAAAAAAAACTTCTATCAAGAAGAAGTTAGGAGATAAAAGTGGTAAATTTGGCACAAAAATCCGAACCACCAGGCGCAAAAGTACTCGTTAGTATGGGTATGGGTCATCCCAATGAATCATCCGTCTAGCCTTGGAGTTGCAGCCTAACAAGCCTCTACAAAGTGCGGTGCTTACATAATGGGACAACGAAATCTCCGTCCAATTGAAGACAGGGCAAGAGTCATCACGAATAATCGGCCAATTGTTTCTCCCAAAAGCTCTTCGTTTGGATTAACTTTGTTGTGAATACAGGCGCAGCAATTTTTGACATTACAGTACGTAGACTTTTCAGTCAAAAGAAATCTTAAGGGAAGTATTGTGCACAAAAGTTCATGATATCTTGTGTTTAGTGAGAAGAGAAGTGTACTTGCTTCGTCACGGGATCTAGTGAAGGACTTGGAGTCCTTCAAGCCCATACTGTGATGTGTGGTTTTGTACTGTTGGCTCCTGATGGCCATGGAACTTCTCTTCGGCACCTATTAGTATTTGCTCCGTATCTAGTAAGATCCCTTTATGCTTACGTAATGCTAGTTGTTCTCGGGCACTGCCCATTAAATATAATAATACGCCAGGATTGAGACCTACGAAGTCAAAAGAGGAGGGAAGCTATACTAGCAAATGATTTTGTACTGGAAGTTTCGAAGATATCGGTAGCGGGATAGCCCCAGCTCATACACGTAGGGGAAAACCCACCTTTCTATGCTGAAAAAAATATTGAATGAGGCGAGATTCGAACTCGCGCGGCTTTACGCCAACAGGACTTGAATCTGCCGCCTTAACCACTCGGCCACCCATCCAAAATCTTCCTGAAAAATAAGCCAACTTCGTCTACCTCTTAGACACACTTCAGTGATAAATTTGCGATCACATGTTATGCACCAGTCTTGTTCACAAGTGACAAATATAGACTCGGCTTCTATTCCGATGAAAAGCTGCTGGCTGGCACTTAGGGGCTAGTCCCTTGAGTTTGTCTCACAGTCAATCATGTAAATACCAAAAATGGATGGCCCAAGATCAAATTCGTGTGTCAAATGGAGGAGAGTTGAGTCGACTACTTTGGGAAGGGTTTAAACTCCTGCAGCAGTCTAAGACTCGCATATTGTTAAAATAGATAATTCTAGGCGCAAGCCAAGTGATCAGAGCCGTTGATAGCTCCTGCATATGCGTTGCTATGACACATTTGTACTAAAAATTCAAACCTACCTGACTCAGAGTTCCTTATCATCACAATCTATGACGAGAACTGAGATACGGGTAAGATGAACTCTTGATCCCTAGATAGACTCGGTAGTGATAGACTCGGTAGTGATAGACTCGGTAGTGATGGACTCGGTAGTAGAGAACAACGCGGAGTGTGCAGCACCTTTTTGTAGTTTAAAGTTTTGCTCAACCAAACGGTAGTGGTTGAGCGAAGTCCACTCCGCATATATAGGAGAGCAAATCCCCGACTTATTTGCAAGAATCTGTAGAGACGATGAAGTGGATTTCTTTACTTGCCCAGAGTCTTGTGATACAGCTGGCTCATGCCATGTACGCACCTTATATATCTTTGCATAAGGCTGAGGAGGGCTGGCTGAATGACCGAACATGTTTCTCAGTTCAAGGTGGCAGCTCGGCATACATACAAGCAGAAATACAAAAGTTTGGATTCGTGAATATATCTGCGCTGGCTTCGGACTTCAAGTGGCCTACTTTCATGTACTTTACTAAAGACAGGAAAAAATTCGATCACTTTCCACACGGACATCGAACACCGGATATTGTCGATGATAAGTTTGAGGTCACCCTCAAAGACTCTGAGTCGATTAGTGATGACAGGTATGTCAATTCGTACTTGACCGTTGAAAAGGGCTCAGCTAATTCGCAACTCCGCCTTGCAGCCCCTGAAACTGGGGTGTATTGTGTATTGTTATCTTTTCCAGAGGAGTTGTATGGTGATGTCTCCATCAAAGTTCACCATGAATACGGGTTTCTAGAGTTTATTCATTACCAAGAGCTCTTACAAGACCGCAAGGCATACTTTGCTCTTTTGGCACTTGTTTTTGTTTGTTCCATTGACTTCATGTTTTTCAAAGGTTTCAATTTGTCAAATCCAAGCACTCTTTCAATTATTACCCGGACAGTTGTTGCCTTGATCCTTATGCCGTACTTGGTTCTTCAAGGCTTCTCGTTGTTGTTTGACTCTTGGTTGAATATCCAAGAGAGTCCTAGCGGTGGCTTTGTGTTCCTATCCAAAGAGTTCATCCAATGGTCTAAGAAAAGCTTTCTCATTGTCACTGACTTTTATATTGTTGTTTTCTGTTTAGGATATGGTACCATATACTACCATAAGCCTACTAGAGCATATGAACAACTTCTGTTGTCTGAAGTCGGAATTGGTCTTGCAATAATGGTTATTAGGCTTTTATTTTTTTTCATTTGTGCAGCTGGAGACGCTTACTCGACTGCAGTAAACACAGGAATTTTGGAGGATTATCCTTCGTTGTATGAACGTGAGCATATTTACAGAACGATAGAATATATCGATGATGCAAACAGACTCTTGCGTGAATGCTGTATTTTATTGAGTATCATGTATGCAGTGAGAACGATCAAGAGGTTCTCAAATTTCAGTCCTGATCCTTCTATGGTTGCAAAATACGGGATCAAAAACAACAAGGTGAAAAGGCTCTTTATCACTACTGTGACTCTTGTGTTCTTGCTCCCATTCTTGTCATTTATTTTGAGGGAAATGATCAGTGAAATTCTCCACTCTAAGTTCTATTCAAGATCTCGGTTTTATTCACACGATCCAGAGACGTTTCTTGATAGAGAGGCCAATAGGTGGATGCTAGAAATATCTCTTGTTCAAGCTGAGGTGTGGCCAAAAGCGATTGTAAGGTTGATCAGCACAGTTCTTTTTTACATCTTCTGGGTACGGCCAAACAGAGGACTTATTTCAGACCAGGTCAAATACGCACGGCTTTCATGAACATACATAGCATGCCCGTCACCCCATATTTCATCTTTTGATAATCCACTTGTAGTCTCACGTGATGGAAAACTTAAGTCATTATAGTCTATACAAATACAATTCCTCGAATACAAGCGTCGAATCCACCTTTCAAGACGAGCCGTTCGCTCAACCGTTTCCTCTAGCTCCTCAGTCACAGTTTATTTTAAGTGCTACAGACTCATTGGATTAATATGACTTTGTGATCGTGAATCGGCCACATTTTAGGGCACCCCCGATAACTGTATTGAGCACTGAATCCGTTTCCTGTCAAAATCCCGCGCTACTGTGCAATGGAATGATACGTGAGCGATCATTTGTTGAAGGTACAATGCGGCTTCATCTTTCTGATAAAAAGACGCAACAACGTTTCATGAGAAGAGCTGCTTTGTATCGATATGTGGTGAATTCTCTTAGAGCATGCTTGTAATAGTTGAAATGAGCATTGGATCACTCGAGTTAACCTCTTTCACTGCTGGGCATTACTATTAGACTTCGTCGATGACTTGTTTGGGGCCCTATAAATCTCCTCGCATTATCATTTACGAACTGCTGGGCCGCCGGGGTGTTTTGATGTTGGAAAAGAGTATTGAATGCTAGGTCCATATCTAGTAAGTACAGTACATCAGAGAAGAATATAAACTTGCTGGTAAGAATAAGGTATTAGCTGGTGCTGGGGGTTTATGAGTTAGGTTATCTTATCGAGAGATATCGGAATTAATAAACAAAATCCTGTATTCTAGATGTTGTTACTCATCAAGTAAATCGGACAGAATTCGGCTCTCACTTCAGTCCGGATATGTTCTCTATGTCGAATTTTATAACAGGGTGCTAACTGCTCTCTTTCACTCATACAAGGCTGTGATTGAAAGTAACCTAAGTCTGCCAGTAGCTAAAAAATAATGGGTACTGAATTCTGACTGATCTGTAGAAATCATCATGATATGAAACACTAATCATTCCATCTACCAGATCGAAGTCAAACTACTTCGCTTCAAAACATCTTTTAATTAATACAATACTAATCATAATCGAAACATAAGCCCTCAAGCATGTTTTCTCTTGAGGCTGTCAAAGAGCTTTTGCAAGCCGAAGCTCCTTGAGAGTAAGGACCCAACAAATTTCCTTGGTAAAAACGACAAAATGTGAGCAAATGTGGCAGATTGTCCTCTGTAGTAGTTTACCACCCCAATGGAAGCATTTTCAAAATCGCTGACCACCTTCCGAGCATAAACCTGTGGGGGCGTTCCTGAACTAAAGATCTTTTCTCTTGAAGAGAGGAAATCTTCAAGCCCTTCTTCATTATAGATTTTTGTTTCAAAACCTACCGAATCACTCATTCCCGTCTTTACTGAACCTGTTACGAAGTTAATAACTTTGACTCCTAGGGGGGCCAACTCGAATGCCAAACTCGATGCATAAGCGTGAATAGCAGCCTTGGAACTAGAATAAATGGAAGAAAAGGGCAAATCTAAAAGTGGGGCAGAAGATCCAGTGAATCCAATTGTACCTTTAGTCTTTATCACAAAGGGTGCCAATTCTCTGGTTATCCTGACTTGTCCAGTGAAGTTTACTTCCATACAATTTGTAATCCTTTCATCAGAAACTTCGATAGCTGGTACAGAACAAGCTTGACCTGCATTATTGAACAAAAACTTTATTTCTCCATCATATTCCGACTCAATTAAATTCTTCAATTTTTTAACAGATTCGGGAGACGTAATGTCTAATTCTACTATTTTGATGTTGTACTGTTCAAGCTCTTTCATGGAAGACAATCTTCTTGCACCAGCAATAACATTGTATCCTTTGCTCGAAAATTCTCTTGCAACAGCAAATCCAATACCTGAAGATGCACCGGTAATTACCACTGTTTTGCTTGACATTTTATCAGACTTTCCTTCAATTGTAAGACTATCATTTGTGTTGGCAAAAACCGCTATATTTATACCCGTTCGTTCAATAAGGGAAACCTCTCGAAGGATTTGTGCTTGCTTGGCATAATAAAAATTCCTGTACAGACTCAGGAATCAGTGCGGCCAAATGGAGTTATACCACGCGGGCAATATTCAGCAGATCAAGGCACCTATCTTGGATAAATTGTAGATATTGAAGAGCAATTAGTCTCACCTAAACAAGTAAATGTGAGCAGTTTCAGTAAGTGACGAAAGTCTCGTTCGAAGGAGTTTATAAGTAACTTTTTTCTTCATAAATCCATAAATTTTGCCTTCACTGCGGGGGCTATTGATGTGCTGCAATTTTCGGCAGTGCGCTAAAAACACTTACTAATATTTTGTTCATAGTGATCTGTGAGATAAGGAGTAAGTGGTTATATACAGAGCCAAGATCCAAAAAAAGGTGTATCTAAGATTTGGAGCAGGAATTGGAACATACCTAGGAATACCTTCTTGCAGTGAGGTAAGGGTTCGGTGGTGTGAAAGAAGGGTGTAGAAGGTGTTTGAAAAGCATCACATTATGGGACTTCTTCATCTGCTTCCTGTCATTTCAACCCAGCCAGCCCAAGAATTTGGCTACGTCTCTATTTTCAAAGGTAGGCTTGAGTAGAATAAACAGGATCCCTATATTACTCTTCCAAACGCTTATCGAAGTATGAACTTGTGACATGCCATCGAATTTTATCCGGCTATACAGCTCCACTATATTGGAGGAAAAGGTACAGGCAATGTTACAACAACCCCCAATTCCCAAGTAAATGACGTGGAAAGGTTTGAAGTGGTACAAGCGCAGTCACCTGCAAGTGCTCGACTTAAGTAACAGTAGAGTGAAAGAAGATACCTGAGTGGAAAAGACCTTTTTTCCTCAGGTAGAGTAGAATTTTCACGCGAGCACAGTCAAAGCAAACCATCTGACGAGACTCGAATCACTCTAGAGAGTCAAAGTGTTCTCGTCGATACTAAGGTAGAATTTAAGAGCGACAAGGAAAGTACTGTCTGACGTGTGTGAAAAATGCCGAGTTATTAAGAACTATGTCAAGAACAAAATTCGCGAGATTTATTTCTGTATACAATTTGATCAAATTGTAAAAATTCTCGTGTGGCAAATAGGAAAGAAAGTAGTCGCAGTGCTGGAAAGTGCAAACGCCGTGAACTAAGGTTTGGAAATAAGCATTCAGGGAAAAGGGAAGCATAGAGAGAGTCTGCGTAGATTTGGTAAACAACACAATAAAGAGGAAAGAAGCGAGGTAGGGGAATTTTAGGCACACTGAGGATTGGTGGAAATGATGTAAATGTCCAAAAAATATAATTTTATACTTACCTTGATCCTGAAGTATTTTTCGTAAATTATGTACTTTAGATTGTATCCTCTGTAATCTAATCTTCTTCTCGATTGAATTACACCTTTAGATTCAAAATCCTTTGAGTTTAATATTTATTCCTTTAGCCAATAATAAGTTCGAACGTATTTTCAAAGAAATAATTCAAGAAAATAACTTCCAAAATTATCTAAAGGAGAAATATCCTTGGACGAAGTAAGTAAACAATTAGATGCATTAAGAACAGAAATTAAAAACCTTAAAAATCATAAATGCGAAGCATTTGAATGTTTGTTCAAGCGGCATAATTTTATCACCTCGCTATTCTTCGATCTGGTTCGAAGACTGGTTTTACATTTGAAGTTCATTTTCTTGAGACTAATTTCTTTGATAAACAACTATTTGCAACCGTCGAATTCCTTTGATCACTTAAGTTGTTCGTCTTTTCCCGGATTTGGCTCGGTGGCACTTTAATTTGCTTGGTCGGTTATAGCCTTTTAAATCTGTTCCTGGATACCGTTAGGCTAGATCATATTCCAGTCGTTGAAAGTCGTATTTGTCGGAACTTTGGCAACTCATAGTCCCTGGGACATTCTATATCCTTCACTACTGTAGATGATTGTATTAAGACTTTGACCTTTATGGCATGCATAACGATACTGGGTTTTTGCTATAGGCGCTTATTGGCCCATCAACAATTTCAAAAGACACCAATGGCACTTTTCGACACGACAATAAAAACTGAAAAATTGGCAGTACCATCGATCGAGGAAGCAGAAACTTTGGATGATTGGTGGTCGTTCCACCCAAGTTAGGGTTATAATCATTTACTGCAAAAATGTGGAAAAGCTTTTAGAAGGGACCATATTGACAGCTAAGCGAGCAACAGTTGTGGATTTTTACCTCAGACTTCGGAGGACTTCAAGGCTGACAAATAACACTTAAACTGTTTACAACAGTACAGTAAATGTGAAGTTCCGCCAGGAATTCATCTACGGATGAAACTACTTAATGCGGAATTGCGCAACAACGTGTAGCCCATTTAGCCAACTCGATTTGGAAGACCGCTCTACATGGCATCTCCGACAGAAGTGTACGTTTTCGATTGTTTTAGCATTAATTTCATCACACAATAGCTCAGTATCCTTTTTTAGGAAAAAAACAGTATCCTGTTTTAGAAAACAAAAAAGGTAAATACAATTTTGGTTATGAGCATTCTTTAGGTGTTGTTTTGATTTTCTGTCGAAATGGAAATGAGAAGAGATAATGCAAAATTTTAGAATCTTTAAACTGGTAGCTCTCTTGATTTAGACAAAAGTTAGCTTAGCTTGGAGCTATCTCGATGCACCAAGATGGCCACGTATTCTGAATATGTAATTTTTTAGTGGCGACCAAATAATATTGCTGGGTTCGTGGGTTGCAATTGAACTCTCGATAGAGCTCTTTGGGAGAGGAAATGCCTGAGGCTCGGAAGCCTAACCTCAGGAGAGTGAACGACTTAAAGATGAATAAGGGTGTCTACTTGTCGCTCTGAAGTGTTTGTACTTTTTTGTTTGGGGAGAAGCTTCACGCTCCTCATCGTGATTGGCTTGTTTCTGTTGATACACATATATGTGAAACGAAAAAAAAATTACAATCTATTGTTCCCAAAAGGAAAACAATAGCTTGATTGCAAGCAAAAATTGGCATATTTACGCTTTCGCTTCAAGCCTAATAAGGATTTATGCCACTTAGTATTGTGTTATTGACCAAGGAGTGCATATACATCAATTTTCATCAATTGCCATCCATCCTGCACTTATAGAGACGATTTTCGGATGAATTAGGAAATAGGGAATAGACCTTTGACTTAGAAACAATTGTATACCTCAACCCCCAATTTCCCTTTTGAGAAGAAAACTATTTGTTTGGGGGAATGATGATTCTACTTTAGATTCTTTCGTCTGAAATTTAATGAAAACGGGTATCATAATGCGGTAGCCAAGTCTTGTATATACAATGGACTGGTTTCAGCTTAAATTAGGAGATAGGTATATTGTATAAATCCTTAAAGGGTGACATACTGACGAGGGACCGTTATGGCTTACCTTTGAGGGAATGAAATTAATTACTTTGGGATAAGGCTATTTCAGATGGTAAAAGTCATCCTCGTTGATTTTGCTATTTAAGCAATCTTCTATCTCGCTCAACTGATGATACCGAGTCAAGTTTCAATATGAAGTTCAGTGTTATAGTAGCAGTCCTAGCACCTGTAATTCAAGCTGCGGGCTCTGTTGGAAATTGCTACCCCGAAAACGTTGCAACGGGTCTCAAAGTAGAGTATTTTACTGACACGGCCGAAAACCAGGCCGTCCCCCAGTACCTTGATACTATCAATCAAATGACACCTAGTTACACGGCGTTTGGTGTTGAGGATCAGAACTTTGATTACCAAGATAGCATTGCGGATCCCAATGATCAATTGATTTACGGACATGAAATTAACGTTAATTGTTTTGGTTTGAGACTTAGCGGGTATTTCTATGCTGCTGAAAGTGGATCTTATACATTTGAAATCCCTGTGATTGATAATGCAGTCTCTGTTCTGCTTGGGGAAGGAGTTGCTTCTTCTTGTTGTGGGCCATTGAATGATGGACTTGGAGGCGCTCAGATTTACACTCTGGGAGCAGTTACAGGAGCTCCAAACCCTCCATATACTTTTACAGTTGAATTGCAAGCTGGAGAATACTATCCCGTCAAAATTTTGTATTATAATCAAGTTGGTCCGGCAGCTCTTGAGATGCAAGTTACTTCACCTAGTGGTACAGTTTACAAAAATGATATACCTTGGTATAGTGGTACAGAGAAAGGAGAGTCTTGTGCCTCAACTATTGTTACAACCACAATTCCCTGGACCAATAGCTATACCTCAACCATTACCATAACCCCCTCTAGTGGCGGAACAGAAAGTGTTATTGTGGAAGTACCACCTACTACTACTACCACTACTACACCCGGAACTGGAACCGCTACTACTACAACTACCGTGACTCCACCAAATCCATCTGACCCTGTCACAGTTATTATTGTTGTTCCTCCTGAGCCTACTACTACTGTCCCTTGGACTGGTACATTCCCATCCACTTACACTTCGGGCAGTACTGTCTATGTTGAGACTCCAGAGCCAACTACTACCACTACTACACCCGGAACTGGAACCGCTACTACTACAACTACCGTGACTCCACCAAATCCATCTGACCCTGTCACAGTTATTATTGTTG